>JAEAOA010001989.1:895000-1092500 GCA_016746295.1 Potamilus streckersoni
ATAGTTTTAACTGAATACAGGTTCGAATGTTGATAACGTTCCAAGATTGTGGATTATGACGTCAGGTGAAGTTTTATTTACTAATTTCATGATTCCTTTCTAGAACCACAACTTGTAATGTTCCAAATTAGAACAAATTTCCAGCTAATGTCTTTGTCACTTTTATTGTACTCCAGGGAATATATATGTACATTCTAATATATAGATGAACTTCTGACCAAGCTGTCATCTTTGACAAAACATCTCGAACTCCAAAGATGTAAAAATACATCTCTTTACGGCACCTAAAAGAAATATATTCTTTTTCTTAAAACTATATTATACGACAGAATATTTCACGGGGTTCTGAGTATTTCTAAACTGAGCCAAGACGTTATTTCAAGCACGCATGATGAAACACTTGACTTATTTCATCGTCAAATACCGCAATACACAATTCAAGTGCACGTGGGCCAGGAAATTAACTTGACAATATCCAATCGTTTTCTCGTAGTGTTCACTAAATTGACAAACCATAGCAAGATAAAATCGTGCTTATACGAGTGATACTACGTTTGATATAAACGTAATATCTTTCAAAAATATCAGATCCCGTGAAAATGTAAAATTAACACAAGTAATTAAATTGCATATTAGTAACAATATATATATATATATATATATATATATATATATATATATATATATATATATATGTATATATATATATATATCTATATATATATATATATATATATATCTTTATATCTTTATATATATATATATATATATATATATATATATATATATATATATATATATATATATATATATATATATATATATATATATGGAATAAATTAACAACGAACAGTGCAAAACTATAATCTGACTGTAGATTCCCCGATTGTTTGTACCTCTTTTCCAATTTCAATAACGAAAATGTTTAATGTGATAGAAAGTGCACAGAACTAAAGTCAATTTGAATCATTGTTATATAATTTCTAGCCCGACTGTGACCAGAATGGCATTACTACTGGCGTCCCCTTGCCTCTTTCATGCTTAACGGACTTTCCAGACTAACACGGCGCCAGATTGCGTACAATATGGGCTAGATTATTTCCATCAGACAACATAATGGCGTAGTTATTCCTATTCAGTAACTGCCGAATAATTCTGTCAATTACCATAAGGTTGAGAGTTTGGAATTATATTCCGTTGGACATATGAACAGAGAAATTAAACCGCTTGTTGAATCCATGTCAAAGTCAAATTTTAATTTGTTATTGTCATTCTTTTCCTTTGCTTGATTTGACATTGTAAATATTGGAAGCAGACAAATATATATGTACATCTGTAGTACACATTACTTTGCTGAAAATGGAAATGTCCAGTAACTCGAAATGGATCTCGAGCATGTTCGTCTATTATATTGAAAACTTCCGTTAAGTAAGAAACGCGCATATAATAACGGTGTTAGGTTCATTCTACTCACAGTCATGATAGAAAATATAATTCAATGAATGAATTGACTACGTTCCTTGCATTTTTATCACATTAAAGGTTTCTATTATTGAAATTGGTAGAGGGTACAAACAAACCGGTTGATATAGTCAGATTGTAGTTCTAACTAGCCTGAGCGCTTTCTACTGGGTACGCTTTTTTGATGATATGGAAATGAAGTGGCAACATGGAAGATATATCATTGACGATTTCATATTACATGCAAACCACTTCCGTCCTTCAACAGAATTCACGGCAGAAATCTTCAATTCAAATCACGTTTTCCTAGACACAAGAACCAGGCTGGTAGAAAACAAACTCCATTCAGATATCTGATCGAAGCCAACCGACAAACACCAATATCTTCTTCCAACCAGCTGTTATCCAAAACACTGCATTAGGAACATTCCATACAGCCAGGCACTGAGGATACACATAATTTTCTCCGACGAAAAACATTCATAACAAGTCAGAGGAGCTATCGAAACATTTAATTTACCGAGGCTACGATAAGGATGTGACTTCGGAGTTAACCCAAAGGGCCAAACAATCCCACTGCGCTAAGAGACTAAAATATGGAGCGAAGGTAAAGACTGATACGATACCATTTATCCTGACCTACAATCCAGACAACACCAACATAGGTAAAATCATAGCGAAACACTGGTCCCTCGTGGAATCGTTGGACAAACATGTAGTAGCTTACCAGAGATAAAAAAAACCCTCAAGGACATCATAGTCAGGGCGAAGCTGAATCAATTACTAGTCAAGACCATCCTAGTCAATTTTGCTCCTGTGGTGATTAAAGTTGCTAAAACCTGTCAACATATGACAAAGACCTGGAAATTATTCTAGCACATTGACTAGAGAAAAACTAAATATACATGGTCCAAACAAAACGTGCAAAACTGAGAATGTAATTTTTTTCATCACATGTAAGCCCGTATCCTTCAGTATGTCAGAGAAACTGAAAAGCTACACAAAAAGGACCAACCTTCATATATCTCACTGGACGAAAAAGATGCTGTACAGAAGCTCGGTCGCAGAACATTTTCATTCTCTTGCCAAACTTTCAGTGCTATAACACTTATTGCAATTGCTAACAACGCGAAGTGGAGTTCCGAAACCAGGAAAGAAAAGGAATCGTACTGGATATGCCAACTTAAAACATTGAAGCTATACTGTTTAAACCAAAGAGATTAGAAATAGACGGCCATGCACAACAATAAATATCTTTTGTAGCCGGCACATTGTACTGTTTAAAAATTCTCTAAATTTGCCTAATAGCCTACAATTACTGCTATAACAATTAAATCTCCGGGATGTAATTTACTTTCACATAAATATAAACAAAATACCAGATGTAGTTATTGCTCATCGAGTTTCATGTTCAGCAAATATTTTCCAGTAACCACAATAAGTTGATACAAACTAGATGAAACATAATACTTTTAAAGGTATAATGTTTTGCAAACACTGCGGTTTTTCTTTTTTATTTGTTTGTCTTGTCTATGCTTTATATATGCCTTTGGAAAACACTGGTTAAAAGTCGAAAGAACTCAGGCTAGTTAGAAAAAGTCTTGCACTGTTCGTTTTTGTTGGATCCAGTGCACTAGAAAGGGCTGTTATTCCACACACACACACACACACACACACACACACACACACACACACACACACATATATATATATATATATATATATATATATATATATATATATATATATATATATATATCAGGGCTCGAATTTAACACAAATATCTTTGTAGCCAGAAGGACTAGTATGCTGAGAAATTTACTAGTCCTGCCAAATCTTTACTAGTCCTGTCCAAAAACAATATCACACACTTGTATTGAGATTAACAACAATATTATTCATAAATAGCATTATAATGTGAAACGCAGAATTACAGAATTATAAATCAAATCCTGCTTCAAATCATCAAACAGTCAATTCACATTTCTTGCTTCTCAAGAATATCTGGATCAAATTCCAGAAAAGGATCCAGGTGTCCTTTCTCATCATCCATCCGCACTCTGTGTCCATAAGGTGTTTGTTCAGATCTCCTTACCTATCTCCCTGAAACATTCCACAAATGTACTGCTGGTGATGGATCGTTTGTTGGAATATCATTTGTATGGAAGAATAGATCCGACAGAACCCAAGGTCGCAAACATCATCTCGATTCACTCCTCACCATTTGTATCTCTGAGAAACCCTTCTCATCAGCAGAGTAGGCTTGGATTGTTATGAAAAGGTCAATCAATGAGATAATATTCTTTCAGTCAGCAGCACATTATTTTACAACTGTGGACCTATTCCGAGTTTCCTCTTACCCTTGACACCCCATTTTTGATATTTGTTTTTTTATGTTGGGGTGTAGTGTCAGAGTCTATTCCCTATCAAAAACTTGGAATTTGCCGACACCATTTGGTGTCGGCATAGGGTACTCGCCAACTATCAGGCCTAGCAAACTTAAATGACCTTACATTGACACATAATTACATTAAATTGATAAGGAAATCATTTATCTTCTCAGAAATTACAAGCATAACACAGATATTGTCATTAATCCGTTGTCAGACGAGATGTAACTACAGCGATGATGAATTTTGACCTCGTTCGCACCATTTGCATTGTTAGTCACATGACTAACCAAATCTCGCAGCCGATATGCATAAACGTCACAGGTCAAATAGGCACGTGATAACAACAAAAAACCGCGTTTTCCCATATTCCTTGTGGAAGATGGCAAATGATAACAGATTTTATTACATCATACTATAGTTCTTTAACATTAACATAGCATCCCTTTTCTTAAAGTATCTCATTGGCAAGAGCTTCTGTGTATTCGTCTTTACCTGCCATGTTGCATTATAGGTTTATGCACCAAACCTTCCATTCCAGTATTGCAGAAAGAAGACATAAACTCGAAAATATTGAATGAAAGTCACGCAATGTCTACAATAACAAGACCCCCCACGTATTGTTCAACATATTAATTGGGATAACAGCAGCCCGAAACATGTCGCTGTCGCATCATCCTGGAAAGAGGCTGACTGATCACGCAGAAACTACATGTCAACACACTTTGTTGTTATCACGTGACTATTTGACCTAAGACGTTTATGCATAGATATAAAAAATGGAGTGTCAAGGAGTGTCAAGGGTCAGAGGAAACTCGGACTACTGTAGACCAAGTCAAAGCATAGATGTCTTTGCAAGATAATAGAATACATTAAGAAAATTATAATGTGAATAATTGTACATCAAGAAAAATGTAATGACAATACTTAAATAATGTTGATATTAATTTTTTTGAAAGACTTTCTTACCTGGTTACCGTTTAAAATCAAGATACTATGCTAAATAAAGAATTTTAACAAATCTAGAGTCAATGATGTTTCCTGTATTTTTTTAATAAATATTTAAATATACAACTACTTGTTGTAGACTAAACTCTTTAATATGTCCCATTCTAATTATACTACATCAGCATCCACACATGCACCGACAAGAACTGACCGGAAATGCTCCACCAAAACAGGTTTCTGCCTTTCACTTCCAGTGATGTTGTGAGTAAATGTTACAACCTGTTTATCAATCTTGTTCGTGTCTCCAACATCAATTCCTTTCATTTCATCCAGCTAACACATCCATGCAAAATCATTGAAGGGTCTTCGGTTCTTTACCATAGTCACTTTCACCGATTGTCACCTGAGAGCAACATTGTCCCGGCAGGCGAAATTCGTACGTTTCGGTACATGTGACTTCAGTTTGGTGCAACACAGAAAAGTCAATTATTGCTTGATGAAAAGAAAAATATATCAGGAGTAAAAAAACCCATCGATTATAGCCATGTGCCTTCAATAACCGAAATAGCAGAAGGAAATCGAGTCATGTGTAAAACGAAGTATTTGGAAGTTACTGACCTTGTCTCTTATATAGTATGATAGACAGTGTCCTATGTCAGAATGGGTCATGGGGGTAATCTGATATATTTTTGTCACTCTTTATGATTGCTTACCTTCAGATTATTGGGTGTTTCTTTTTCTTCTCAGTATCAAGCTTGCGTCGAGCACCTATGATTTAACACATTTTGTTAAATCTTCCCAAGATTTTATCGGCGGTCGATTCCTCTGGTGGTATCTGCGTAGCTACTTTTCTGTTATTTTTGTGTTGCCCAAGCTTTCGTGCGCGTTTACTGATTCAGTTTTAAATTTCGAACAACCTGCAAGAAAACTGGATATTTTCTCTGTGTTTGATTTTTACTAATATCGCACACTAGTTATACCGCATAACGTTCTTTTCTTCATCATAATTCAGCCATTCCCTGTCTTTTGTCCATGTCGTCTGAAACGTTCGATTACACTTTTCCCTATCATAAGAATTATTCCTCTCTTTAATGTCACTTTCATTCAACTTTTGCTTTTTTTTCTGGTAGCTGAATACGTTCTATAAAATTCCACATTTTGTCTGTCTTTTAAGGAGTGAATGGTGTCTTCTTTGGAAATAAGAGATGTTACAGTATAGCTGACGCGATTTATTTAAAGAAAATGAATATCAGTGTCCTTTATATAAGAAAGTCAGAGCAAGAAACACCATTTCAAAACACGTGCTTTTGCCCCTCCCCATTAAATGACCTCTCTCGGATAAGGACTTCAGTACTTGTTCTGTATGATCAAAGCAGTGGCTATTGTGAACACTGTTAAAAATATTAGCATCAGAAGATGATGTTAGTTTCAGCTTAGAAAAGTAAGTTTCCATCAAACTAACCCATCTAATTCGGCGCGTTCTATATAACAGTTTCAGTTACGGTCTTATTAATAGCGAAAATTTGGTAATTGTTCCTGATTAATCGGACAGCAGTATTGTTGAAATATTTAATAAGGCGGAACATTTTCAAATTTTAGATGCCCATGCTCAGAGATTTTAAAATGTACAGCATTCTGCTTGATATATCCACGTCTATTAAATTATTTGTCCATTTTTGTAAGGGATAAAATATAAAATCAATTCTTATCATCATATGAAAAGCAGTTGTATGGAAAAGATGTATCAATAAAGTTATCGTAATAAATTCATCTGATTGTTATAATTATTTCGATGCAAGTGTAAAATATATAGTTTTCTGTTTGTGACTGTTGGAGAGTTTGGCTAGCAAGCACCCCTCCCCGAAAAAAACTCCGTAATCAAACAAACCTGCAAACTTTAATTTCTTCGAATAGCTTTTGCGGTGTTCTTTTATATGGTATACCGTTTTGTAGTTTATTACTGTGGCTGAGTGAATAAAGTGTGATACCACGTCATTTTTAATTTAATCATTATCAGATTAATCAGGATCAATTACCGAACTCCCGTTGTTAATGACGGTACCATAATTGGCACTGTTAAGCGAATGCACAAATCGGATGGCTTCTTGTTATAGAAACGCACCTTTCCGAGGCAGATATTGACTTCATCTTCTCATGCTAATATTTTATGACTGTGTTGACAATGGTTGCTTTGATTCTACGGGACTTCTGCCGAAGTCAAGTGTTTATTCGGGAATGGCGTAAACAAACGATGATTTCGATAAGCGAAACTTACTAGCCCATCGGACTATTAACATTATGAAAGTTACTAGTCCGACAGGAAATCGACTAGCCTCGGGCTAGAGGACTACCGCTATATATATATATATATATATATATATATATATATATATATATATATATATATCTATATATATATATATATATATATATATATATATATATATATATATATATATATATATATATATATATGATTCATCTGGTTCTGGAAAGGTGACTTGTACTAAAGCGTTCCAGTCATCTCATTCAGGTGTAGTTTTTAATAGTGGCTGGTACATATGAATAATCAATATCAGCTGGTCCGTCAAGGATGTTTGTAAATGATACTTTTAACCACCCTAGCATCATACAGTATAATATAAGACGACTAAGAAACAACGTCGACAATGCTGATGCTGATGTAGGCCTGTATTTCATGACGCTAATCCAGAATTCAGCTTAGGATTTTCAGCACGTCGATCGATGCTGAAATATGAACGTAGAATATTTTTATGTGCAATTCCACTGTCACATATTTTTGGATTTTATAGAAATGTTAGAAAGGGTATTTTTGGAGCGAAGCATACAGTTGTACGAAAGGCTACAGATGATGATGCAATATGACGACCTATTGGTGATGCTGGTAAAGCAGTTTTGACAAAACATTCGTTGTAGATGACCAGCAATGACTCCAAGAATTCCTGAAGAAGAACGATTACTTTCTTTTATGAGTCAGGGTGGTAAATAAATATTAAAAAGGTTGGTGATGACCACAGAGCCTTCAAAGTACAATTAATGGTTTATTTACATGGCAGATAGCATAACAGCAAATTGTCATTGCAACGCGACATATATTTGTTGCTTTCCAAAATGCTGCACGAGTAAATTCACGAACAGTATAATGATATTTGGCAAACTCGGTGTTTCTGAAGTTTTACTGATAATAAATTGACATCAAGAATCAGCTAAAGATATAGTATTAACTTTTGATCAAAACCATGTATCTCATGCCTATCATAGATTAATGTAATTTATGAAACGTGATCACAATTTTGATTCTGGCTTACAAATATCACAGCTATATTTTACAACTCTGTATCCGACCTATTACGTTCGCTGGAACACATGGATTTATTTAGACAACCTGTCGTTGATATACACTCTAGAGCTCGTGTGACAAGAGGAGCAATTACTAATTATAGAGCAACAGCTGATAAGACAATCTTAATTGAAGGTGTTGGTGGCCGCACGAGAGTCATTGATGTCCCCGTAGAAAACATGTGATCTGATTACTCATGATAATTATAATGTCATATCATCATGTTAGTGTCTGTCTGACTCCTGGCCAGGTTACACAACTACAATCAGTATCAAAAGAAAACTGGAGTTAAAAATATCAATAAAACAAATCACAGGTGGTGCAAATAAACTATCACTGATAGAACGTCAAATCAGGCACTTCAATGAAGCCAAACGATCAAAGACCGTCATACGACTTAATTTTTCTGCGGGTGCCATTAATGAAATCGCTAAGACGGGTGGTTTATTTCCACTTTTCGCAGCTATTCCAGCGTTGATAGCTGCTGTATCCCCAACTGTTGCAAAAGCAGCTGCACTGGATGCTGTTGTAACTGCTGATAGAATGACATTAAAGAAAGCAACAGGACAAGGAATAAAAAGATCTAACAATAATGGTCTAAAACTGTCAGGAACTCCTTATTAATGATAAAAAAAGATCTAAGACTGCCCGGGACACTTCGTTGATTCTTCCTATGTCCAATTTCGATAAACGTGATGCTACTAAGCGGATAAATATGAAAACTTAAGTGGTGTTTTATGCGTGATTAATTTCCGCACAAACCAAGCAATGTTAAAACTGGTATCATTAATATCGATAAAAACTCTGTTTAAGTTACTCATTGGGTTGTACACGCGATTGATTCACGTAGAATTGTTTATTTTGACTCGTACGGGTTGGCACCACACAAATAATTTTTAAAATATGTTAACATGTAGAGTATTCCATTCTGTTATTCAACATTACCAACACGACAATAAGTGATCCACCAATATGTGGCCGTGAAGTACTCGCTGCTTTCGACTCTGAATCATTATCAACACCCCCCATAAATTTGTGCACGAGTATACATTGTCGGCCAGCGTTTTGAACAGACATTAGTAAATATAATGGAAAATATTTACGGAAGATCACCTAAGACTTAAAGTCTGCAAGGTGATTTATTTAAATATGCACCTATTGATCAACTCCGGAATGAAATTGATGATCTTTTAAAAATGACAAGCGTAGATACCAATGAAGTCATTGTTTTCTGGATAAACAAGGATAATTAAAATAAAGTAACATCCAATTAACAGACATATTTATACGAATTACAAATGCGCTCAAAGACAATATTGCTGTATTTAATGAAAACGGTAGAATACAAAACTCTGGAAATTCAATCAACAATTATGCCAAAAAACCGACGATATTTTCGCTGATAATATTGTTAAGAAACAACACAAAATTATCGATCTTGGAAATCCAGTCATAACCACAGACGCTGCAGCAAAACGTACGTCGATTATCAATAATCTAAGTTCATATCAGTTAATAGTAGTATGATGCGTGCATCACAAGAGATGAAGAACAACGGAATTAATAATCTCAGAACAACATAATCAGATTTTGAATCTGCAACAAAGAACTACGTCGATAATGGCAACACCCCCATGACAACTTCGTTAACGACACCCAACGGTGTAATGATCGCATTTAGAACTTACCTTTCTAATCACATACAAACATTTCTAAATTTTCGTAGGACTATAAACAGAGCCATTAATGAATTCTTGATATCGTTGAATAAACTAATCTGACTAAAATTCATCAGAAACAGATCATCCAGCAAGTATACACAGTATCATCAACTTGGTCACAAAAATAACCCTAGAAGACATACCACGGAAGTCATGTGTGTACAGACTGTCCATGTTCAGCTTTGCAAGAGTTAGTGTATTTACCACGTATCCATGGCGTCATTCAACCGATGATATTTCTGGACCTGTGTCCATTGTATTAAATAAAGATATCCAATAAATATGTATATTGGAACAAATGATATAAAGTAAACTGCAGAGTCCTATTGGTGCTGTCTGGATTTTGTTGCTGAACATTTCAATTAATCGCTTAATACAAATATGATGAATCAAATCCAATCGACGTTCATATACGTCCACGCTGGCAATATTTCCACGAGACAGAACAGTTAGATTGCACAATGATAATATATTTGATTTTATCAGAAATATCAGCAAGAGTTACCCAGTATCTATTTGGCTGTTTCGAAATTCCAATGACATAAACTATAATCAGTTTGTACTGTCTAGCGTAGAAATTAATCATGCAGAATTTATCCACGACGAAATTAAATATATTTTGCGTTGAAATACACGAACGATAATGCTGTTATCAAACAATTACTGAATAACTTTTTTACCGTTCCATCAGTTGCTGCCAACTTTGCTCATGAGAATAATTGATAGAAACTGACACGATTGGAATTTCTTGAAGATATTAAACGTAGTTGTATCGAAGACGGACAAAGCGGTTTATGGAATATTGAGTACGATTATAAGGTTGCTATATAATTTATGTGTGCATCTTATCATGAAAGTTTACTTGGATACGGAGGGTGTTCTGAATATTTGAAAAGATTTTGATCATCGAACACACGAGTTGACCAGTTTACTCATTTAAGATTGTCTATGCTCGCGTATGTTTCGATAAATGTATTATCGATGATAAACATATTTGATTATACAACGGTTATGGTTGCCACAGACACATTTTATATAACAATGAATATTTGGATTTGGTAGAACAACTACATATCGGCGCTGATGCATCATGGGGCTAATGAATAATAAAACACTGAAACATATTCAGTTATTCTGAATATGCCCACCTTGAAATTCAGGGGACGTACTACAATAATAGCAATCAAATATTAAAATCATCAGCACGATGCTTTAGGGGCCAGACATAATGCTCTTTACCTTAATTAGTGTGTACAGGTAAAACAACGCGTGCGAATGAATTATTCACGTGATTAGATTTGATTGTTTTGACACCCATACATAGACTCACCATAAAAATAAACGAGCGACGAGTAACTTATAGTTCCTTCAGATAGTGTGGAGACGCATGAACTTTCGAATGAGTGGGTGAGAAACACATTCCGAAAAATTATTATTTGATATGAAATATGTATGTTTTTGCTAGATATCTTAGAATATTTTTTAAATTGGTTATTGACAAAAAATACTGCTGTATTACGACACTGAAACGACGACATAATAATCATTGTGCGATCTGTAACTCGGTAATGTTGTGGCAGTATTTGAATAATAATCCAAGACAGTTTGCCTTGCAAAATAATTAATAGTAGTCATGGTGACACGCGAAAATGTGATGCTGACCTGTTTTGAATGTAATCGACGTAGGGGTGCCATTTTAAAATTGAACGCGGTGGTAATTGTGTGTCTTCTGGAATTACTTGTAATTGTTCGCGTACAAATCCACATTGAGGAGCAGTTGAATATAGTTATTAGATTCAGGTCTACCCGTGGGTCTTCCCACGCTGAAAATTTTATATATTGCCACACACCAAATATGATCAATTTCTCTTTTTGTAACCCCTTCACGTTTATTAGGTTCATACAAGTACTTGACTGTCACATTAGCTAGTTGAGAGACAGTCACGTCGTGGTTGGTGTTGGTATATATTTCTTTGTAATCACGCTGATGGATTTCATAGAAGATGTACGAGTAATTTCATTCTTAATGCAGCTATCACATTTCTTGCAACCCATTCACGAGATCTCATGACTTTCTGAACTTAATTTAGAGATATTTCCTGCGTATACTGATATTAAAATAACCTTTCAGCAAATGTTCGATTATATCGTTCAACGATTGACTGATTGCAATATGTCCTCTTTCGATTTTATTGGTGTGTTTTTTTCATCAACGAAGATACCGTACCAAGAAATTTGCCAGAATCAACCTGTAATATTTTTGGCCATTGCAAGGGTAGTCCTCATTGATAATTTTGTTCTAAAGCAGACACAACTTCAGATGCTGTTTTGTTGATAATGGTTCAGCATATTTATTTCTATTTGCAACTTCAACGATAGTTAACGCGTATTTATATGTGCATGATTAACGTCTACCAGTTTTAATGACATCGTGTGGTAAAAAAAACTATCTCCTTGATGAACTTCATCGGGAACACCGAGATTGAAATGTGCATACTAAATATTTTCAGATGGTGGTAGATACATTTGCTATATTGCCTGGTAATTTTCCCAGTGACGCAACAATATCACCACCTGTCTTTGTACCAGACGAGATAAATCTGTACTTGCTTGTACCACATTTCACACATTTGCATGTTAGTGCAGTCTTTATAGTTATTATTATTATTATTGTTAATCTACTCGTGGAAGTGGACACTCTGCATCGAACACACTATATATCTATATTATTTATTATATTTATACAACATGGATATATTTGACTTTTAAGCGACACGAAAGCAGGAGCCAGTCAAGGATCATCCAGCACTACTAAAGTCTATCAAACTAATTATCATAGGTTCATCTGGGTTTGGCAAACAATTATTACTTAGTCTGATAATGAGATGGCTTACGTGGGATAAGAGATACTTTGTGGCACCATCTGTAGATAATCAATGATGTTATGAAGTACTTAAATTTTTTAATGAAAACGCAGAATTGTTGGATGAAGACGGCAATGAAATTATTTTTTTTATCACTAATATTGATAAAGCCCCATCTGTTGATGACCTCGATGAAATTATTAAGAATCTCGTTATATGCGATGATGTGATACTGAACAAGCAATCGAATATGAGAAAGACACAAAATTACTGACGTAATTTATGGTACTCAGTAATATACACAATATTTAATGTGATAAGAGACAACTGATTTATTTGTGTTGTGTTTAATGGAGTCGATGCACATTTTCTGCGTAATATTCATCAAACTTGGCGTTCAGGGGACATGGACATGATTAAGTTCCAAAACTTCTTTTCAAAAGCATAAGCTACCCCACGCGGATTTTTCAAGAAAGATTTACCTGACTGCCAGATCTAAGTATTGTCAGTCTCGATACAAGGTTTAGTTGACACTACAGCAGCAGAGAGGGTGATGACAAATATACACATAATAAAAATTTGAAAACAACGTTAAAAATCAAGGAACACATTTGGCTTACCCAATTAAAGAAATCTCGGTCAGTTAGAGGTTTTGGTTTAGTGTTACTGACCTTTTATTTTTTATTTTTGTAGAAAGCTTTATTTTTTAAAGACAATTCAAGCAAGTGGTCTGTCCAGCCTCTATTGCTACTGTAGTAAAGGTTACAAACAACGTTCAAGGGAAATCCGTATGTGGATCATTTGTTGTGGATAATTAAATATCCTAGATGCATTATGACCTACTTGTTTCATACAAGTTTACGTAAGTAAAGGTAGCAGTTGATGAGTACATATTTTTGATTATGCAATGCTATACAATATAGCATTTTAGTTTTGAAAGAACATGAAATAGTTTGATGTGGACAAAACTGATTTCTTGTAAATGTGCATATCAGTAATTTGCCACAGAGTTGAATAGCTTTATATTTATTTAAATGCAAGAAAATCTGATTGCATAATTCTGAATGTAATGCATTGTTTTCACCATTTGGGTATTACTACAGTGTGAAAGGAATACATATTAGTGGCTTCGTTCTTTCACTCTATAATGATTACTGATGATGCTATTGCATGGAAAAGTTAATTATCATTCGATTTCTAAATGGAAATACAGGCCTTAAATGCTAAATCCATTAGATATAATTTGAATCGGCCCAGGCTAGATAGATTTGGATGAATGGGCATGACGTCATGTAAACGAGATAAGATGAGCTTAGCTCAAGGATCTCTGAGGAACATTTTCTTTTGTCCAGACCCATTCATCCAGTCTCCTTCTATCGAGACTCCATTTGATTATTGTATTGCGCTTTATGACATTGCATTAATTTACATCTTCTGAGAATCTACAATTAAAAGACAATATAAAACACAAATTTTATCAATGCTGCCTTAAAATGGAAACGAGGAACACCGCTTTTAACGTTGCAAACTCGTTTCAATTTTATATTTATACCGGTTAGTAATAATTGTATAGAAAGTCATTAGATTCTCGTTTTTGCGTATAGTATAAGTAGCATCTTAGAAAGTGGAAACAAGTTGTTGACCGAAAGTGATGGATGGTTTTTAAGAGAGAATTTGTAATGTAGATGGGAACAGTAGATGTTTTGATCAGGAAATGGGCACTCTTAAAGTCGCCATTGCATCTGTGAATTATTGTCATTATCTTACATTACTGGTATTGTTTCCAAAATTGATAATGAGGTTCATGTAATGTGTGCATGACAATTTCGCCTTTCTAATTTACATGTAAATGTGTTCATTTCAATCATGGTTTTCTTTGTTGTGGAGCTGATGTATTATCTTCTCTTTGGATTAATAAATGTATTAATCGGTAAGTGAAAAAAAAAAGAACAGTAATGAAAAACAATTGTGGAAACTCAAATATTTATTGCATATATGTCCAGTAATACATACAGTCCACTATGGTACAAAATCTTATGCTCATCTTTAATTGCTTCCTTGGGCAACATTCACATTTCTTTTCCAATGTCAATTTCATAATCAGAGGAGGAAAGTATTCATTATGATTTGATTGCTTTTAGTTGTTCGAAAACCAAACAACAACAATAACAACAAATATATACCGAATCAAGATATTAGCTTTAGGTCTCTACATTTTTGAGAACACGCCAATACAAAACATTTCGAAAGAGACACACGCGCGCAGACGATGTTGAACCTTTTGGAATTGTGCTAGTTACTTGAAGAGAGCTTGGTCAGTTTTATCCTATCTGCAGGCCTAACTGTAAATTTGCAGGTCAGCGTTATTCAATGAAGCTAAATCTACTTAACTAGTTTTAAATATTTTATGTGAAACAAATGATATGCTGTTAACTACATTTAAGGACACTGATCTGAAAATTGACTGTACTACAGATAGGATACAATTCTCAGTGATGTGTAAAATGAAATAAGATAGAAAACACTGATGTATACACATAACTTATAGCCTATAGACCTATAAACTTTATAGTATTCAAACGCTCTTAAAAACTACAGATCACATAGTAATAGCCAGAAATGTGTTATGTCAAACATGCTTGATTCTATTCTTGTTAAGCATCTCCACGGTGCCCAAGTTGAATCAAAAATATACCAACAATATTTCATTCCAAATAATGCATTTAACAACCAGAAGGAATCATTTATCCATCAACACATTAATCCATAAGCAAATGTCACTGTAGCACTTGCTATATTTCCAAGACAAAAAAAATAAACTTTCAAAGAATCAGTAAACATGAAAGTTTAGCACATGGGTCTGTATTTGGAGGGTCTTTCATACACGGAGTACTTTTACAGCGGAGGGTCTTTTATACACGGGGCACTTTTACAATCAATATTAATTAGAACACAAGTGTGGCACAAACAGTTTCAGATTCTTCAAAGAAATTAAGAGTTATATATGATAGTGACACTGACCTCTAATTGCCCGTGAACAACCCAAGCACTAACACTCATGCCACATGTATATATTCTATAACAGAGCTGTGGGCTCAGTACCGTCTCATTATGTACAATATAATTTTCTAAATTGGAACTGATGAAAATGAAACATTTTCTTTTCATAAATATTAACTATTTATTGTTAATTTCATATAACAACCATATATTAAATGTGATAATACTTGAAAACTATATAACATTTTATGTTATTCTTTTTCTTTTGGTTCACGCATAAGAACTATGTACTTCTGATGACACGCCACGTCACAGTCCTCGTTAAGATATTTGTATTAATGCACCGCATGTAAACATTTCCGCATGAACTATGCTGCACAATTTAGGTTATTCTTTCTTACTTTAAATTATAATATTAGCTGCGATTTGGGCTTAGACAAGAAAACCCCAGTCGCGCGTAAAATTATGTCTCTCCACTCGGACAGTCCTCGTGGGATACTAATAATGTAACCCTTTGAATGATATTTCCTTGTCTCGCTCCAAACCCCAACATTTGATTATATATGTCGCACATTAAAAGTTTTTCTACTTAATCCCTGATCCAAGATATATATATATATATATATATATATATATATATATATATATATATATATATATATATATATATATATATATATATATATATATATATATATATATATATATGCCTCCTTGGAGTTGGAAAATTCAATCTTGATTTTCATATTCTTCAAATCTACTACAACACATATAATATACATGATCCTGAGAGTCGCATGAGACGAATAACCTTTATTTTCCTGTACACCAGCGTTTCAGGAAAAACACTTTCTTCATTTTATAGTATTTAATTGTTTGTATCTAATCAACAACCCTTCCGATATCGTTGAGTGACATATAGTCTTGAATTTAATAGTATACTTATAAATGTGTATTCGTAGCTATCTTACTGTAACCATCATGCAGGTTCTTACTGACACATCAATATGTTTAGGCTTCCTTAAAATTTATGATTATTTTGTAAAGCACTATTGAGGAAGGAAATTAAACAAAATTGAAAGGAAAATTCCCAAAAGTTTCAATTTTTAAAACAAAAAAGGAAGTCATAATCTTCAAAATGTTTAGCTGTCCATATAAAAAGGTTACTTTATACAAAAATCGTCGCTTACTAAATCAACTCTGTCATCTGACTATCCGGGCATAATTGTGTACATTATCCCTACACCAACCTGCTCGGTTTTCAGATCTTATGTTGCCATCTGTCATCACGTCACAAGTAATTTGAAAAGGATATTTTAGGCTCCAGTAACAATAATACCTACAAATATTATGAATGTAGCTTATGTTTTTTTATTCATATTTTTATACTGATTTAGAAAATGATAATATGAAAGAAGTTGGGTGTCATGTTGCTTTCTTCCTTTTGATTGCGTTTTGCTTTAAGTTAACTGCACACTTTTGACCCTGGCTCCGACATATGGCACAAACCTAAACATGGCGCTGCGACCAGGAAATCTGATAAGATATATTCATAGATTTTCTATATCTCGTTGTCTTCGTGTATGGTCTACTACCACCACAACGGATGGCTCATACATCAACCTGACAATTGTTGGATGCGCAGCACACACTGCTGTGGATAGGTCAGTGACAGGCATTCTTAATGAGGATGAGTGGACACCCGTAGAAGTGGATGTGAGGAGCAGTGATTATCATCTTATAATAACCGGTGGATGGGAATTTGGACGAAAAGGGTACCTAGCCATAGATAACATATCTATGACCAACGGATATTGTCCAAGTATGTAGTAACATATTATGTTCTGTTAAACGTAATGAATTATTTAATTATTTTTAATAAGAGCGTACAAAATTAAGAATTATTTTTTTTAAATCACAGTTCAATATAATTGAGTTCCGAATGAATTCCAGGTCTTAAATGTTGATATAACAACATTCTTTAACTTGCAGAAGTGACACGAGTATTGCTGTATTATAGTGGTATTGTCGAAAAAGTCTTTGAATGCATTGGCGATAATCCCAAAATAACGTTGAATTCAAGCAGTCATATGAGCACTTTGTAATTCCAATAAAAAATTACATGACTGATTCCTCTCAAACTGAATAAAAACATAACATTAAATACTTCTGCAGGCTGAACATAAAATAATAAAAGTAACATGTAAAATATGATAAATGTATGTCTTTTTGTGACAACATTTATATCTGATCAACCAAAGCAATCGATTTTAACATTCTGTATTGCATGGTAATGTAGGTCAGTGGCAGCGCCATATGCATAGCGTAAATAGAAATAAAGTCGTTCACTACGCAAGTTTGCTACGAATGGAAAAATCAAGTGTTACGTTTGTATACAAAAAAATAGTGTGTTAAATGAATAAAAGAGACACTACCAATCTATTAGATTGGATTATTACCGGATCACATTTTAAAGCCTAATTAGAATTATTTATTCCAATTCATAGCACGTGCTCTCATGGTCAAAAATGTTATACCGGGTCACCTTACTTTACTTCCATTTATACATCAACTATGTTAAACAAGCATTATTTTGAAATGCAATATTTCAAACATTTCGAATACAAAGGTTAGCATTCATTTCACTAACTTTTTACTCCACGAGTTTATAAAGTTTAAAACTAATGAGCACAAATTCAAAAGTATATTTTCCAAGCCCAACATTTCCGTTTTCATTGTGTGACGTATTTTACATATAGATACACTGATTTCCAGATTTCATGCTTTTGTGACAGGATATTTGCATCTTTAGGTAAAGAATATCGACGGAGTTAAATAAATTTCAATCAGTTGCGAGACCAGTATAGCACAATCACGTGGATGCAGAAGTTGGACCATGAATATTTGCACGGTCTCAGCCAATCAGTTATGAGAATAATGTAGAATGAGTTCATGGCTTATTTGGATCAGTCATCAGAAAGTGATATGGTATCGTACTGACATGTCCACATGTCCAAGATAATGCATACAGAGTGTAACAACCGCATAGTAAACTACCTTTTCATCAGTGATTATCATTGGACAGTCTTATTAGTTATTTCTGTACTCAAACAAGCGCGTGGACAAAACTTGAGATTCTAAATGCAAAACTTGGTCACTCGCGCGAACCTCATGTATATCCGCTTTATACGGTTATTCATGTATTTATTCCAGATTGCGATTTTAAAGATGACCTGTGTAACTGGAATAATACGGGAAGTGTGAACTGGAATTTGAGGAAAGAAGGCAAAAGGGACTTTGAAATGAAGAAGAGTCTACCATCCTTCTCCAAAATATCATTACTGTTAGTAGTAGTTGTAGTAATAGTTGTTGTATCGAGACTTATTAAGTTAGTTATTTCTAATTCAATTTAAACTACACTGTAAAAATCTTGAGAAAAAAAAAGATTTCTAAAATGACAATTGATCTCTCTCTCTCTCTCTCTCTCTCTCTCTGTGCATCGATTTTCAATGAATCAAAAACAGCTAAAACAAATCAAGATGAAACATGTAACTATCCTATCATAACCGTTACTGAAACGTATTTGAGGATGGGACGGACGGAAGTGCTGGAACTAATGTTATTTCCTCCAACTTCTAACACCACCAACAGTGTCTGGTTGAAGAGCTATCATGATTTTCAAGTCATCAATGCAGAATGATATTTTAATGTTCATTAGATTATAGTATATGTTTGAAATTACTAACATATATCGACGCTTATAATTATACTGTCATTCCATTATGAAATGTACATATATTTTATAATTATCTTTTGGAAAAAACAGTAACCCACCGTTGCGTACATGTATCATGTCAAGCAATGGAATCATAATTTTACAAAAGTTTTCCGGAGAATTTGAGAAACACTTTATATATTCTGATTTGTTACTTTTTAAACGGTATTGTTTCAGGGTTGAGAAATTTCATTTCCACAGAGATTCTTCAAAAGGAAATAGATTATGCAAGTCTTCTCGGACCAGTAATTTATGGTTCGGAGTCAAAGACGGGACAAACGTGTCTTCAGTTTTCTTATAGAATAGATGGAGGTCTCAAGAATACTCTGTCTGTATACCTGAATATAAATGGAACAAGAAACCGTTTGTGGAAAACAGCTGTTATTTCGCACGGATGGAGCATGCAGTATGTAAATGTTACGAGCGGGTATGATTTTCAGATAGAGTTTGAAGGAAAAATGGGAAGCGGTTATATCGATGTTGATGAAGTTATAGTGCTGTACAGTTATTGTCCAGGTTAGTCTTTGGCTCCACATGTCATAAAGCTTTCTTCTATGCGTATAAATGTATGTATGTATGTATGTATGAAATTATTTATATGTCGATAATGTTATTAATAAATGGATGTACGTACAGTGCCGGATCAAAAGAGAGTAAACTACCAGACTAAGAAAAGTCGACATCGTTTAGTGAAGATAATTTCAAACGGTCACTGTGTGTCGCAGATATACTCTGCAAGCTTGATTTAGTTTTATATATGTATTATATGTATAATATATCGAAGGTGGTTTCAAAATTTGCAGCTTCTTATGTATCTGGTAATCTAACCAAACTATGGCATCGCACCCTAAGGAATTGACGCAATGTCAGAAGCAGAGTGCAATGCATTTACTTGAGAACCATTTCATTGATAAAAAAATATATTTGAAATAACTACATTGTTATTATCTAGCAGGATAAAATTGTGAAAAACTTTCATCCAATGGAAAAAAGATTAAAAAGGAGGAAAGGAGTGGATCATGTACTTGTTCATCGAAATATTTCAAAATCGGATGCGGGAGGTCGTGGGCTTGATCCCCGGTCGAGTCATACCAAAGACTTACAAAAATAGTACTATCAGCTGCCTCGCTTGGCGCTCAGCATTAAGAGGTTAGTGTTAGGACCGGTCTGCCTAGTGTCAGGATAATGTGACTGGGTGGGACATTATGCTACATGTCTGCGGCATGATGCCCCAATGCTAGACATCACTATAAACTGCCACACTGCAGACATCGTAGCGATATGACTGAAAAAATGTTAAAGCTACGTTAAAAATCATCATCACATCACATATCATTTCAAACAATTAAGTTCACGTTTGATGAAAGATAATATGAAATCAAATAAAGTTCCTTTCAAGTTAGTGTTAATCTTAACATATCGCGCTCTCACAATCACTTTTTAGCAGCAAGAAAAAATGACTCCATCTCCATAGCATCTATTTGCTATAATACGAACCAGTATTATTAGGCGTGTAAGTACCGTTTACATTCATAGGTTTGTTAAAATGTCCTCGTTTGATGTAACTTTGCTACTCACCTTTAGCCCAATACTGGAGACCGATGCATACGTATATAGAAGTGTGGTAGGTAGGTAACAGTGATGTGTGGTGTGTGAGTGCTAATAGATTTGCAGGTAGACTAGAGAATAGGTAAGTACCTACCTAGCTAGTTGGATAACTTGACAATAAGAAAGACATTCAGACAGAAAGATAGGCATAATAGATATCAAGATAGAGATCTAGACAAATATGATCAAACTACATTATTTTCTTATAAAAAGTGTAGTAGTCTTGATCCCATAACTGCAAAGACTGGTTACAATTATGACTACAAAGTTGAAGTACCATCCTCCTTGCCAAATAATAGCTAGCAGACAGAGTTTTATAATAAGTCTGACAGGATTACAGACAGGTGTACTTTAGTCATATTAAATATAAACTAATGGCGTATATCACGGGTAATTGTTTGTAATATGCGTTATATTGACTTAATTATTTCCTAGTGTGGGTTTATTGTTATAAATATTTGTGCTTTTAGTACGGTATGTAAGTACGTCACGTAATTCGATCTAATAATCGGTTTCTAAGACCTAGGAGAGGATATCCATGCAAAACAACTTACAACTCATCCTACAAATAGTGACAGCTACCAAGATGTTCAAAGAAATACTTTAGGATTTACAATTTTTACAGTGATGTCCGTTTCACACTTTCCAACAGATAAACGTGGAAGTCATAGGACAAAAAGTGAGTCAATATTTTTTATATCACAGCACACACACACACACACACACACACACACACACACATATATATATATATATATATATATATATATATATATATATATATATATATATATAATGTACTTAAAATGTTCTAGTTATATTTATATTACGGCACAGATATCTATGAATCTGTCTCTACAGCTCAGAACTTACGATTATTATGCTTGAAACATGGAAAGCGTCATGATATTAACTGCGTGTCGTCTTGTAAATTTTGTCTTTATTTTCAAGGAAAATATATTTTTTCTGATTTACTAAATTAGTTGGTTTTGCTTCTTTCTGCTATATAGTTCAACAGCAAATTTTAATATGTATTTAAACATGTATGTATGTGTGTGCGTGCGTATGTACGTACTTACGCACGCACGCACGCATGCATGCATGCATGTATGTATGTATGTATGTATGTATGTATGTATGTATGTATGTATATTATTGATAACAGTTAATGGATGTTGTTTTCTCTTCATACTTTCCATGACAAAATCAATTATGGATGATCCAGTGAACAATATACAGATGTACACTGGTGTAGGTGTCGGATTCGTCCTTGTACATATTACACTGGCAATCATCAGGTATATGTACTCAGGTAGGTCAGGTTTTATTTTGATTAACGTATCTTTTGGCATTGACCAATATTCTACTTCTGGTTTACATTTAATAAACAGAAACAAAAAAAAAAAATATTGAAAATAATGTAATACAATCTGCACAAAGGGAAATAATAGATACATCTTTTAGCATTAAAATACTGGAAATATAAAAAGAATATGCACCCAATTTATTTTAACAAAATGGTGTAATTTAGAAATTAAAGTGCGTAGGAATGTGTAAAATTAAGGAGACAGAAATGTAGAGAGCAGATATTTGATCCGAATGTGATGCTATTTTTCTGCCTGAATTAGGCATTTGTCTTGTTCATTTAATATAGTTGTATAATTATAGATGGAGAAAGGAGACAACAAATACCAACATGGAAGAAATTCGACCAGACAATATAGAAAACGCTAAAAATGTGGCAAAAGTAGAATATGCTGTCTTGATAAAGACGTCTGTTACACGAAGAGCTGATAAGTTTGAAATGGATTCTGATGCGATCTATGAAAACGAGTGCAAACCAAGATTTGTCCTGTCCACAGAGAATGTAGATCAAATGTACGATCATGTTCCTACAGACGAGAAACTACCAAATCTGATGGATGAAACGTATAATCACGCAACATTAGTGCAAAAATTAGACAATGAAGAATATCAAAATGTATCTTCGGTTCTACCAAATCCCACAAAAGTTGACACGGAGGACGGTATGATTATACCATAACGGATGATGTATGAACTAAAACAGTACATTAATATACAGTAAAGTATTGTTTTGTGTTAAGAATCGTTTGCTGAGATAGATATACTAGAAAAGTGTATACACCAATATGTTGATACTAATTATAAATTCATATACTGACTGCAAAATGATTAGTAAGTACTGTTGAAAAAGATTACGTGCCTCTAGTACAATTTCTGAAAGATACATCATACATAAACATATTTCAAAGACGTTATATTGGTATGACAAAATTTCTATTGGTGAATGATAATCCTTATTTGGGTGATCGTTAATTGTAATAGCAATAATTTGAAATTATTATTTGCTTCAAGATCTTAATGTTCCCTATTTCTTTGCTGAAATATACGATCTCCTCCAACATTTTCGACAGTTATCTCAACTTAAACGTTTTATAAATAAGTGTAATTTCAATTAAGCAACATATTCAGCTTTATAGTACCTGTCGTCATTAAAATACATGGTTTATGCTACTTATGGTGGTGATACTACGAAGCTTGTATTGACACTCGTGAATTATTTTATATTCTTTCTCTCTTTATTATAGGATGGCAAGGTGAAATATTCATCTTATATATTAAGGAGTTTAAACAAATGTTAAGCCATTATAATACGGAAACTCCTCTGGAAACTTAACAACCAAGTAACTTACTAAGCTAGTATTTTAATAACAAGCAAACTAACCAAGAAACGATATCATTGACACAGCAAAATATTGTTTGACTGCCTCTCTTAATCAATAGCCCGCTTAGAAGTAACATAATCACCTTTCTCCCAATCTCTCAGTTTAATATCGAGACTTTATGTTAATCAGAAGTAGATACATAATCAATACTTACTAGTGTTAGAAATTATAAAATGAAAAAAGGGGACATTCAGTAAGTATTATTTTAATTATAAATAATAATAATATCCAATGGTTTTATATTTTTATGGTCTCATACGTAGAACTTGTATATTTAGCGTTGACATGTTGCTCCAGAACTCTCATTAACATATTTGTCTTAATGAGCAGTATATGAACATGTAGTTACAAAAAGAGAAGCACGTGGTTGGAGAAGCGCGTTGCATAATGTTTCCAAGATATAACAATTATAACTGCTTTCTAATTGTTTTCATTTCTACGAGCGGCATATACAGCTAGATTCTTCTTAGATAATCAGATTTTCATACGAGTACGAATACAAATGATTTTTATATAGAATCAGTGACAATGAGTGTACCTGATGAATATTGAGTTTTGAATCTGCTAAATAAATTGCAAGAGAGCATGGTTATTTTAATTTAGTTTGGACAAATTAGGCGAGACAATTAATCTATGTTGGTTTTTGTACGAAGACAAAGAAATCCCAGTCACGGGTTAAAATTTCATGCAATATGTTACGTAACATTCTTAAATTCTTATTGATTTCATTGGAGAAATTGAATCTCAGAAGTAAAAGTTGTAAATTTGAATTGAAGCTATGCTCATGAAATCTTATACGATCACGAGGGATATTTAAATGCTATGAAAATTAGTGCACTGTAAAAGAATTTTTTTTATTAGTTGGCAATATGTTTTTGCATCCACTCAAAGACTTCCCTTGCTGCTCTATGCATTGTCTCAGTCTTAATATGCAATTATTGAATGTTGCTTTGTATTCAGGTATTGGTATTTTGCAAACACAGTGGAAAATTGCATTTAAAATCGCATACATGCTTTCACTGAGAATAAATGACATGAATCATTTGAAAATATATTATTGAATTTTAATGACAATCATGTAGCGCGGACATATCATCGTTTCATGATATTCATGAGACGCAATCAAAATGCTGATTCTGGTCTACAAATACCAAAACTAGATTTTACAACGCTGTATCCGTTATATTACTTTTCGCTGGAACACTTGGATTTATTTAGGCAATCTGTCTTTGATATACACTTTCAAGCTCGTGTGGCAAAAGGAGCCATTGCTTATTACAGAGCAATTTCTCTTGTACTCCCAGACAAAACAATCCTACATGTTGCTCGACGAATGAGAGTTATTGATGCCCCAGTGGAGAACATGTCATTAAACCACTCATGATCTCATAGCGTCATTTCATCATTTCGATGTTACTCTGACTCCTCGTCAGATTAAAAGGCTGTTATCAACATTGAAAAAGACTTGTGGAATTAAACTATTTGTGAAATCAGCACCGATCGCAGGCGATCCATAGGGTCCAAATAAAATATCACTGCCAGAATATCAACTTAGGCACTTTAATGACGCCAAACGATCAGCGACTAGTGTTAGACTTGATCTTTCTACGGGTGCAATTAAAGACATCGTAGAGAAGGGTGATCTATTTCCACTTCTTGCAGCGTTGATAGACGCTGCATCCCCAGCTGTTGCAAAAGCAGATCCACTTGGTGCTGTTGGAACTGCTGCTGGGATGGCATTAAAGAAAGCAACAAATCACGGAATACAGAAGAAATCCTAATTCATGGTACGGTCAAGCGTCTCAGGTCTAAGACTTTCCGAGACACTTCGCTAAGCATGCTTCCATGTCCAATTTTGACTTACTTGATGCTGATAAAAATTAAACATCAAAAACTTCAGAGGTGTATTTATGCGTGATCAAGTGCTAAAACAACCAAACAATGTTGAAACTGGTATCATTAAACTCGATGGAAGTTCTTAATCAGACACTTATTGGGTTGCATACGCGATTGATCCACGTGGAGTTGTATTGCATTATATAACAAATATATTTTTAAATTAAACTATATTTTCATTCCTATTTGTGAAGAATGCATGGTCAGCACAAAATACATATTATATACATACTTAATTATATGGGCGGTACCATGCATATATATACAGTGTTATATACATATTTAATTCTATGGACGGCACAATACACATATTATACACAATATTGTAAACATACTTAATTCTATGGACGGCATAATACATATACTTAATTCTATCTTAACTCTAACGGACGGGACAATATATAATGGACGGCATAATATAGTCTTACATCCCTAATTTTTTTCGGAAATGCATTCTCAGGTGTGTTACACCTCCCTTGATTTAATCTCTATGTTAGGAAACACTCACTTACAGGGCTAAAGATTTCATTAGCCAATTATTGTCAGAAAAGTGTCACTCCTTCATGAGGCTCACAGTCCTAAAGTTCTCATTAACCAATCATTGTCAGAACAGGGCCACTGCTTTATGAGATTTATTTTATCATAGGTAAAGGGCACCTGTCTTTCCAACTCATGGAAAGTATTAAAGTAAATCTTTCGCCGCTTTACGATGAACAGATTAGTATTGATAACTGCACACCAACTTAAGTGCAAAATAGCATCCACCATGTTGCTGAAATGGTGTAAAGGTGTACGTGAATTTTCATTTATCATTATATTTTTCTGTTGAATTTAGAGCGCTGGCGGTGTACCACTTTTATGTATTTCTGAAGGTATATAAGGTGACCAATACTTGGAAATCTAGAAATAACTCACCTAGATTTGCATTCAAGAACTTGGTTTGTCTGATTTTGGTCTGTTTTCCTGAGTAAGTGGAGAGATTAACCAGACAGTCAGAAAAACAAAGATAATATTTTTTTCTTAAAAACCCACAATAAAGCAATAAAATAATAATAGATTAATAAGTTCAACTAGTTATAAAATACTAACGAGGTTACTGTTTAATCCTTCTACTGGAGGAATCTTAGCTTGTTGGAGTTACCCCCTTCGTTGAATTTCAAGAGTAATTTTCTGTCCTACTGAAGTATTTTTCTGTTATACTTCAGGAGAGGTGGCGTCTGTCGCTAGATACTTAAAGATTATGCTTTGTTTGTATATCTTTGAAAATGCTGATCTGGCTATTTTATCTGCAACACGTAGCACCGAAATTGAGAAAATAGAGAAATGTTTGGCAGCTGCATGCATAGATTGAAATTCTATTTCTTCATATGTCTCTATTTACAGATTTAGTTGATCTTGTTTAGTTATATTTACCAGTACCTCCCAATTTACAAATCAGACTTTGTGTAATAACCTGCAAATTACTCTAAGAATTGTCTACATTTTGGCCGTTAATGTAATCAATCACAGGACTGTTTTCGATTAGAAAATAAAAGCATTCATAGATAAATTTGCGACAGATATATCTTTTTGTCAGCATTAAATCTGAGAGAATCAGCATTATGAACAGAAGCGACAGGATTTTAGTTTACAATTTTTGACCATACCATCACGCGGTGCCTTATAATTTGTAACGATATGATGTTTTACAAATTCTCCTTACTCTATTTATAATTTATCTAATTTGCTATTTTATTAATAGAAAAATATGTAGAATTCCGCTAGCTTGAACATTTTACCAGATAGTCTCCAGCGTTTGCTTATTGGAGATTCAACGCTGACCCGTTGGCGCTATTGCTTTTATCGTATACAGTTTCAAAGCTCTGTACTTGCTGCCTCTACAGTCTACATACAACTGCGTTTCCCTCTGACTCCTTTGCTACATTTCAAACCTGGTTTTGCTCCAAGACTCACTCGTTGCACATTCTGCGCTCAGGCCCGATTACAAGGAGTTTGTAGATACAATCATCAACCACTTGCAGCTGTTCTTTACTTGAATCAATTTATATTATATATCCAAGTTTGATTTAAATATATATTTGTCTTAATTATAACATGAAAAACTCTGCACGATTACCTTCTCAAGGCAGATTCCATCTTGTCAGAATACAACCTGCTTGCGGAGTCGAGCTTTAACGAATGAGAATCTAATTGATATTATCGTGAAGCCAAGAAAGAATTTCGCAACGATGGCGCGGTTCATGCGTGGTCAACATTCAGAATTATGCGTGACGATATAACCAAAACTGATACTACAATGAATGACCAGTCACCAAAAGCAATCATTAATTATCTCGACGAATAACCCCACACCACCCCCATTTTTTCGTAGCATCCTTTATTTTTGCTAAATAATCCTCCTAAAACGTGGCCTATTTACCCTCCCTGCTTAATTATTTGGTGAAAAAGAGTTTGGTGTTAATATTTCAATCTTTTCCACTGCAATTAATGTAATATTATATTGACCAGGTAAGTCAACAAATCTTTGGTTAAATATATAAATATAACAGTTTGATCTTAAGGCATGCTACAAGGTTTGGGATGTATGTAATCTAGCTATAATACAATTAAAATCTTTTTAAAAGCAGAATAAATGGTCGACTACCGTTAACATCTTGAGCACTAAACAGAGCAATATGAATTTTGATCAAGAGTATAGCAATTTGAGAACCATATAATTCTGAAAACGTTAAAGATATTGAGATATAAGTATGCATCAATCCACAATAGTGAGACAATGCTGTTAACTCTTAGACAACGGCCGTGAAAACACTGGTGCATCTCTGGTGTAAAAGCATTACCGAATATATCTTCAAAACAAGTATATAGTCGACGAAATTCATATACGTTCAATCCAAATCCTTTAGCATTTGAACATATTATTGTCTAGTAATGTCATAAAGCAAATTAAGTAGGTTTGTAATTTTTCATTTAATTTAACTAATCGATTGTTTAAAAATTCAATCCAGTTATTCATTCATTGAATTAGTTGATAAGTTTCTATAGTATTTCTTATTTCGTTATTAATATTATAGACTTTTTATTATTGCTATTATTATAATTATTAAATATAATCAGTATTAATAAATGATGTTATCAGGAACTGTATAAATTGTGAGGAAAGAAATTGACATATCGTGAGCTGAATGGAACCCTTTTGAGCTAGAGTCGAGTTGTTAAGCCAAATTAGCCATGTCTTCTCACATGCTGTATCCATAATTTCTCTTGGCGGCTACATCCATTGTGATCCATCTGTAACGGGCTTAAGTAGGCAGCACTTCAACAGACAGGATATAATGACCTGCTCTTGAAATGTTTCTTTAACATTTACTTACAGCTTTTATGTTTGTTCATTCTCATTCTTCTTAAGTAAACTATTTTGCTGGAACACCTTTGTATCACAGGGTGAATAACATGCTTGCTGACCTTTTGTTTATAATTATACTCCCCTAGAATGCTTGAGCGTAGTAATCAAGAACATTTACTTTCATGTTAGATGCTGTATGTTTCAATGTTTGCAAGTAACTATGTTCATTAGACGGTATATGGCAGATTGAACATCTGAGTCTTTCTTGATCTGATAGCCAACCTAATTTGTTTTTGAGCTAAAGAGTATATTCTCTCTTTAATAGTTGTATATGTTGTATAGGCCACTTATACTTGTATGTGTTTCTTTATTTGCAATTGAACAAATGTAAAAATAAGGTCTGCAGCTATCACTGGCATAAGGCAGATAAGTATAAAAAAAATCCTTTTGTTTTTATTCGATGTTGCTGTCTTCTTTCTTTTTCCTTGAAAACACAGCCTGAACAGTATCATCAGCTTCAAATTTTATTTCTACCGAAACACGTTTTCGCATTGAATCCATTGACCTTCTACCTCCTAACAATATGTTCAACAGATACATATGTATATATATATATATATATATATATATATATATATATATATATATATATATATATATATATATATATATATATATATATATATATATATATGTGTGTGTGTGTGTGCGTTATAAAAACCAAGCAAATAAAAAATATATTCAACTGTATAATTAAAGACATTCAAAAAAATATAAAATACTAGTTTATTACAAGCTTATGAAATACAATCATGATTAAACATTTGAAAATGTTGGTACATACTTAGGTACACGTATGGTCCCAAGGCTGTGTAAGATACCATAAATACTGTCTTCCATGGTACTACAATTTTCCGTTGTTGATATTTGGAGATGACATGGTATCTACTTTCTCAAGATTTAAGGTTTCAATTTTATAATGATAAGTAACATGTAATGTACTGCTTGAAGACGTTTTTATCAATCATTACAAGTATATCTATACATCGATCTATAACTAATAAAGTCGCATAGCGATATAAATTGCCTCATTCAACGATCGCACGCACCCATTAATTTTCCCTTTAAAAAGCGCGGTTGACATAGTATGTTTGAGATCCTGCATTCAAAATATAGTAATGTAAGTTACTAAAGATCGGTTAGTTGGTTTTAAACACGTATCAGTGATGTTGTAATGTCTTCTTACATCGCACAAGCTAGTTTCGTCAGTAATTGCTATGCTTTGTGATTCCTGAGCAGATACTATGGTGGACACGCTTTCAGAAACACAATGGTCTTGGTTGCCAATACCAGAGTAGTAATGAACCGATACGATCGTATTCTTTATCACCTGCACCGTCTCTTTGACATTATTTGCTCCTTTGACAGCACCTTAAAACATCCATTTATAGAGCCCATCAATTAGCTAAGTAACAATCACACACTCCTGTTCGAACGCAATAACACCCTTTAAAACGTGTATGCATTCGACTTTGAGCAGGTTTGAACTATGTCTCTGGTCCCATCCTTCCGCATATAAGGCACTTGTTATTTGGGGTAACTGGTACGAGCTCATGTTCTGTTGGTGCCCAGCTAACCACAATGCATGCAACAAGCAAAGCAACGATATGTTTGAGTTGAGAGAAATACACGGGTTCTTGCTAAATTTGCGAGATTGTGCCATTGAAAGTGATCGTCGACAATATATGCCTTACAGCGATGGCATAGTCAAGGAGAGTGAGTGAATATAGAGATTCTTTACCCCAATAGCCAGTATGGTGCATCAGTTTAGTACCTTAATTCGCTGCTTCCACGTGTAAGAAATGCCAACAAAGATGTTTTGCTCAAGAGTATGCCTTGCGGGCAACAAGGAGCGTATCGACGAGCGTCCAAAGAACTCGAGTAACGCTGAATCTCAAATAGCCTTGCACATCTCTTGGGCTTGGGTTCTGTCAGATTAAGGCACTTCATGCTTTTTCTGATGTTTATGACCTCGTCCTTGACCCTTCCCTACTTCTTCATAATAATAATATGCGGTTGAATAGAGCAAATCATTCGACTGGTTTCTTTGCAATAAATAAATTTGATCCAATCTGGAATTTAGAAAAGATACAGAGATTGAATGTGGAGGACAGTGAAGATCCAATCCCAGACAATGTCACCAGAAAACAATCATTTTACGTACGCTTTAAGATTCATTTATTGTGGCTGTTCCAACATAAACATCTATGACAGGTTTGTGATCATTCACCCTCTCGTGCATATTTTTATCAAGCCCGTAGGTCAGGTGGAAAAAGAGTGGGTTTCGGAGAGAAAGAAGGCGATCGCCTGTACGTTATTTGTAGAACCTCTATAGCCGTACAGGTAAGGTATGTTGTGCATTACTAATGAATAATTAGCATCATAGGCCGTTGAATCTGGTGTCTATATATATATATATATATATATATATATATATATATATATATATATATATATATATATAGTGATAAATATAAAAATGTTTGTGGCATTAGGCTTTCTTCTCTTGATAAATTTAATTCTGCATTAAAGATTTAATCATGGACAATGACAAAATACATCTACATTGTGCAAATATATATGCATTCAACTGCACTGCCAATAAATTAGCAATAGTTTTTATGTTTAGTTATATAATGTCCCTCACCCCTACCCATGTACATACCTATGACTTGCAGATTTGCTGATTTATGTACAAATCTACTTTCGTGACCGATAAGGGCATAGATTCCTTGATCTATAAATTGCACTGTCCTTATTGTAATATATAGACTATATCCCTCAACTTTGCATTGCAAGTGTTCGATGATGGCAATGCAGACACTGGAAATTGGGTCAGCCAACTGTATCACCATAAGAGGCTGCATCAGTCTAGAATATAATATAACATCAATCGCCTCCGTGAAAGGAAATAACGGCAAATCAAAGTCGAATTGTACTTGTTTTCCAGTACACGCAGGCAAAGTTTTATCTGAAATGTATGTTTATTCTCCTGGGAGAAACAATATTTTACATTTAACATGCTTGCTATATCCTCGTATTAACTGTCTTGTTTTGTTTTGTTTTTTGTTGTTGTTGTTGACCAAATTTATTGTATCAAACTTCATGGACAAATGTATGTTTTATAATGCTTAAGCTTTGAGCTTACAGATCCAATCCGATATCAAAACCTTCGAAAAAAATGTATTTTTATGACAAATTAATGTTGTCGGTAGCGGTACTGGGTCATGCCTTCATCTGAAAAGAGCTCTCTTTATACGAAGCTGGAGTCAATTGCATGGATGTGCAAAAATATAGACAGCTACTTATACATTAACTAAAGTTTAGTGGCAATTGTTTCCTCGACCATTCAACGATTTTTTCGACATCACTCGAGTGATAGTTGCACGTGTGGAAACACAACTACAAGCAACATTTGATGGATAACTAGAGACTGATCATGGTAATACGAGTAAAAGATACGAAAAAAAATCCAGTAATCTTGCAACGAATTTACCGAAGCACATTTTCATGTCTCAATGTCAAATAATTCCAATAGTTAAATTTGCCCCTAGTTAGTTTCGAATTTAACAAATATAATAACATTATTGAAACTTAATTACATACATATATTTAACATGTGTTATATATTCCATCATGGCGGCCGCCCTCTATACTGCACGTGATAATTGTGTCAAGTCAAATGTTTCGAAACCTCTCCTAATTATAGGCAACAGAGTATTTTTTTTTAAATTGTTTACAACCTTGTATTACTGGGTTCAGTTCATGTATTCATTTTTATGCTTGATAATCTTCCTTAAATTTCAAATAGAGCAATTGTTTTATGTTTCTCGGGCCCACTAAATATATTTCCGTTTGTTGAGTCATCCTGCTTTATATTTGTTTGCTGACCCTCTCTGTTCAATACCTTTCACTGGTATTACCATCATACTCGAGTGGTCATGCCTTTCATATGATAGCATCGCTAAAAATAGAATGGGTGGTAGCGTCAGCACTTCCTATGTTAATAAACAAGCTCTTTAAATGCGAGCTTAGTGTTTGTTTTACAGGACGTCAGTCATAGTGTAAGCTTAATCATCCCACTTAGGTATTTTATTTCTATGATAACGTATTCAACAATGAGCATACACAGATACCGAATAAATGAGTATGTGTGTGACAAAGAGAAATTATATTTTGATGGACGTACGTGTAAAATGTCAAAGAAGGTGATTCATAATTTGCTGTTAAATGAGTTTTAAGCTGATTAAACGGAAACAGTGGGTACATATGTAACGCAGATTATATCCCGGATATTTGGTTCTATACCGGTTATTCTTATAGTAAAAATTGAAGGATAAGAAGATTTAGAAAATGTTAAATTCTACTAGTGCATAGTTTTCATTTTCTAGTCTTCTTGGTTCTCCGGGATATAATCTGCGTTACATATGTACACAAAGTAAAAATAGATGTCGCTTTGGCTTGTAGACTTTTAGGGAATTATACAACGTTTTCAGTTTCCGCAACTAGTCTATACAAGCTGGTTGTATTTATAGTTTTAGCACATGTGAAGATAGAAATGTAGAGGTTTACAAACGCAACGTTTTTGTGTTTATTTGTTTGTCGTAACTATGTTTTGTATTTGCCTTTGAAAAAGACTCATTAAGAGTCGAAAGCGCTTAGGCTAGTTAGTTACTAGTTTCGTACTGTTCGTCGTCAGTTTATTGCATCTATTTTAATTAATCCCTGACAAACGTGATCCCTTGGTGGATCCAGTACGCTTGAGAGGGTTGTTATTCGCCATATGATTTGTATTCTTTATATTACCTACCTCGTATGGCTCGATCTACCTTTGGTGTGATCTAACACCCTTTTCTGTCTTGTATTTATGTAGTGCTACTGTATCCGTTCCATTGTTTCCTTCTTATACTTAAATTGTTGCCGTATCTCTTAGAATGGAGACGATGTCTCAACAAATACAGAAAACATTCAAAACTTTACGCAATGAAACTGATGCTTTAATTCGCCTAAAGCATCATTGCACTTTCTTGCATCATTTCCTCGAAACAAATACAGTCACTAAAGGTCTTCAAATTCATGTGAAACCGCAAATTATTGGCAAGAGTTCAAACAGATTCAACAAAAGATGGAATAAAATAACTCACGACGCTTCCATGAAACTCACAGCCCTACTTAGTAAAAACGTAAATCATCAATATCTAGCCAAATCAGCAACCATTGAAGAACTAAAACATCAGCTCAATTCCGTCTCAACAGAAGAACAATTGAAAACGTTTTACTCCAAATTAAATAAAGATGAAAAAAGACTCTCTTCGAAACTATACAAAGTCAGAGAGAGAAAATTTAGAAGTCATGATCTACAACCAATGGACTGTTGTGAAGAAACTTCAATTGACGAAATTTCTTCCAAAAACAACCGTAAGAAGAAAAATTGCCGCAAAAGGAAGAATCGCAAGCACTCTGTAACAAACACTAATGCAACTGTTACTAACACAGTAGTCAACATCTCCAATTTAGAACTTACTGATGCAGAAATAAAACTTTTATCGAAAGGTTTGAGTTTCTGTCCCCGTCCTAAAACATACGACAGAGGGAAGCTTAAGAATGACACCGAAGAATTCATCCGCCGACTAAGACTCAAAGCCCATTTTGCCTTGCAACCACCAAACAAATCAAAGGAAAATATAAGCTGCGACCAACCCACATTTAGAAAGAAAAGTAACTGGACCCCACCAAAAAGTTCAATTCCGAATCTGGAAGCCTTTATCAACTCGGTTGAAAACGATATTTCCAGACATATCAACCATACTAACAAATATTCTAATTTGACAAAAGAAGAAACAGATGCCCTGCACTCACTGAAAAGCAGAACAGACATAATAATTAAGCCTGCAGATAAGGGTTCCGCTGTTGTCGTTATGAATAGGGAAGACTACTTTAGTGAAGCAAGTAGACAACTAAGTGACGCTAGGTTCTACCAAAAACTGGACCATGATCCAACGCTGGAATATGCAAAAATCATCACTAATGTTATTGACGAGGCGTACCAAAGCGGACACATAGACCAGCAAACCAAAAACTACTTAAGCCCAGAAAACCCAAGAGCAGGTAGATTTTATCTTCTACCCAAAATCCACAAACAAGGAAACCCTGGCAGACCTATAATTTCGGGTAACGGGCACCCCACAGAAAGGATATCAGAATATTTAGATCATTTTATGAGACCACATGTCCACAAATTACCATCATATCTTCAAGACACGACAGATTATCTCATAAAAAGCAAAGCTAGTGAACCATTACTGCCAGATACATTACTTGCTTCCTTAGACGTCACATCTTTGTACACCAACATACCGCACAACGAAGGGTTACAGGCATGCAGCGAAGCATGGGAAACAAGAACTGTAAACAATCCACCCACACACTTCTTAATCCAACTCCTGGAGCTTGTCCTAAAACTCAACAACTTTGAATTTAATGAAGAAAACTACCTACAAATCAATGGAACTGCAATGGGTACTAAAATGGCCCCTTCGTATGCTAACATTTTCATGGGAAAACTTGAGGGAAAGCTCTTAGCATCGGTTGAGCGTACACCATACCAGTGGGTACGCTTTATCGATGATATAGAAATGAAGTGGCAGTATGGAAGAGAAAGTCTGGATGACTTCATTTCAAAGGCAAACAACTTCCATCCTTCAATAAAATTCACGGCAGAAATTTCCAACTCAAACCATGTTTTCCTGGACACAACAACCAGACTGGTGGAAAACAAATTACACACAGACATCTACTCGAAACCAACCGACAAACACCAGTATCTTCTCCCAACCAGCTGTCATCCAAAACACTGCATTAAGAACATTCCATATAGCCAGGCACTGAGGATACGCAGAATTTGCTCCGACGATGAAAGATTCCTAGAAAGGTCTGAAGAGCTGGCTAAACATTTAATTTACCGAGGTTACGACAAAGACCTGATTGCGGAGGCAATCCAAAGGGCCAAACAAACAAACCGTGATGACCTACTCAGATATGGACAGAAAGAAAAGGTTGATAGGATACCATTTATTCTGACCTATCACCCAGACAATCCCAAAGTAGGTAAAATCATCGCAAACCACTGGCCAACCGTGCAATCGTCAGACATACTAAACCTAATACTTCCGAACAAACCTGTAGTAGCTTACCGGAGACCAAAAAACCTAAAGGACATCCTAGTCAGGGCCAAGCTAACAACAATCGCTAGTCAAAACCAACCTAGTCAATCTGGACCCTGTGGCGATAAAAGATGCAAAACCTGTCAACATATGATAGAGACCAAGACATTCACTAGCACAGTGACTAAAGAAAAACTAAACATACATGGTCCAAATAAAACGTGCAAAACAGAGAATGTGATTTATCTCATCACATGTAAGATCTGTGGCCTTCAGTACGTGGGAGAAACTGAAAAGCTACACATAAGGATAAACCTTCATAGATCTGATTGGATGACAAAAAAGCTGTACAGAAGCCCGGTCGCAGAACACTTCTCCTCCCCTGGCCACACTTTCAGTGATATAATACTTATCGCTATTGCCAACAACCACAGCTGGAGTTCCGAAACCAGGAAGGAAAAGGAATCATACTGGATACGCCGCCTTAGAACATTGAAACCAAGCGGTCTAAACCAAGAAGACTAGAAAATGAAAACTATGCACTAGTAGAATTTAACATTTTCTAAATCTTCTTATCCTTCAATTTTTACTATAAGAATAACCGGTATAGAACCAAATATCCGGGATATAATCTGCGTTACATATGTACACAAAGTAAAAATAGATGTCGCTTTGGCTTGTAGACTTTTAGGGAATTATACAACGTTTTCAGTTTCCGCAACTAGTCTATACAAGCTGGTTGTATTTATAGTTTTAGCACATGTGAAGATAGAAATGTAGAGGTTTACAAACGCAACGTTTTTGTGTTTATTTGTTTGTCGTAACTATGTTTTGTATTTGCCTTTGAAAAAGACTCATTAAGAGTCGAAAGCGCTTAGGCTAGTTAGTTACTAGTTTCGTACTGTTCGTCGTCAGTTTATTGCATCTATATATATATATATATATATATATATATATATATATATATATATATATATATATGCATGCTTGTACTTATATATTTATTTATATATGCACGTGCACGCACCCATGTAAGTATATAATCATGGATGGATTAGATGATAAGTGGTTGAATGGATCGAGCCACCATTAGGACAGGTGTGTGTAATCTTTTAGCAGTGTGTATGCCAATGTCACGCAGAAAACTATTTCGCACACTACTCCTATTACTCCTATCTTGCCCGCATGTAGTACACAATGACATCAGTGTTTATATATAAGGCTATTAACTAAAACTAAGTTCGGTTATTTAAAAAAACTGAACAGAATGTTCTGTTGCTTTAAGGTGAATTATAAACGTGAATAATTATTGTATTTCAAATTGCTATTTGCCTTTTTGGAGGGAAAAAGCACAGAAAATAATGCCCTAATTTGATATCAACATCGATATATATGTGCCACTTCTATCAATTTATTCATAATGTGAACTTTTACACCTAAAATGTAGATCCAACGTAACTAGAAAGATAAGATATTTTTCTCTCCAAAGAACCAGATGTAGTCCTACTGCTAAATTACAGTTTACTAAAGGTTAGCATTCAGGTTGTGAGGTTTGTAATCAAAATATAAACTATTGCGATGTTTGGATGAGTGGATTCTTGATGATGTATGTGTCAATCCATTGAAAGGCAGGGAAATGGAGGAGGAGCACGCGACTTGAAATATTCATATTATTAGTATCTTCTGAATCAAAGAACGTGATCATCACCATGATAATCGATATCATGATTGTCCATACAGCGTGTACAAAAGTAGTTTCAGTATTTCAGACTGTGAACATCCTGTCACATGCCTGGACGCAAGTGAAATAAAATGAGCCCTAATGACGTGAGAAAAATACTTGTTATAGCAGTCTCGGATATTTCAGCTGAGCACGGACTAATGTATTTATTAACTGTTGCACATATCAACATATGACTTGGCTAGGGACACATCTCGTGGCCTGTCCATTCTGCCCGGGGCAGGATGTTAACATGTCACTCCTGGCCCATCCTATTTAAGAAGGAAATTCAATCTGATATAATTGTTTAGTATTAGTATGTACTAAGTGACTAGCACCAGATTTATTACCTTCATGACAACATTTCTAGAATAGTTACCTTTTTGAGGACACAGATAAAAATGCATGAGTTTTATTGAATGAGTAACATGGTATAAAGTATTTGCAAAATCGTGTTCATTGAACTATGATATTAAGAATGTTGTTATACCCAGTGCAGATTATATATATATATATATATATATATATATATATATATATATATATATATATATATATATATATATATATATATATTAAACTGATGCACAAAAACGTAATTTTAGTTGCATTCAGGGTTAAATTCAATTAATTACCTGTGCTCAATTTCTTGAAGACCTCTTTTTCGAATGCATAGTGAGCAATGATTTTGTTTCATTTTATTGCTTGGACGCCACAAGTGTATTGACTGCTCTTCATCTTATACATCTGTCATCTCATACATCTGTCATCTCATACATGTGGTTTTATCTTCATTTTTATATCATAACAAACAATACTCGCGATCGCGTGTTATTTAAATTGTTGTAATTTATGACTTATGAAATATGCACATTTCCTCTCTGAAAGCTGTTTTAACTACCGTCATTTGGCTAGATGCCAATATATTAATGGAGGAAAACAACTCTTCATTTCTTCAATCAGGAAATGTGAGTGTATTTTGGGAACTCTCGTACTTTGATTGTGTTTTATACAATCATTAGTGTGCCGGTTGTGTTTTTATTTTAAACAAAAACAAATGATAAGTGCGTTCATCGTACGCAATGAGTAGATGCATTTTTAATTTGTTGACTGTACTGCTGCTACCATGGTGTTCATCCTTCAAAAACTTTTCTAATTTGGAACATTAGTTTTGCCACTTCCATGCCGCGATCGTCCACACATGATGGTAATACACATTTTGGAAATTTTAATAGGTTCTATTCGTTTTCTTCCATTAACTATTACATAAGATGGTGGCATACCTTTTTAGAAACATTTCAATAATTCCCCATTGTGAACTTTTACCAAGACAAGAAATCGGTTCTGTTTCTAACCTGCTGTCTTGAGCCCTTGTGGGTAAGTGGTTGAGGAACTGCGTTTGGTGACCAGAATGGAAGCATAATCGATTCCTACCATCGGATTAACCCAGATTGCAACCTAGAGATGTTCATGGGCAAGGAGCTCTACTTGGCGCAGCAGCATGTGTTGCCGTGCATGAAAACACATCTACCACACCAACCTACGACATAAGTTTATTTTTATTTTAACATTGGTCTGTCGGTTTGTATAAAAAAAATGGTTAAAACGGTCTCAGCCTTCATGAAGTTAAGGTTGCTAATTATGTCGTTCTGATGCATATATTCAATTACAGAATGCAAGGCAGAGAAAATGCATATTGTCTTAGCATCCAAAATTAGCCCTGATAACAGGCAACATTCAATATCACAAATAGTAGTAAAATAAAATGCAGAAATTTAAACTGAGATCACGTGAAAGTAACCCCGTGTAGTGTTTCTATAACGGTGAGAAGCTCACACCCATATGTACTGTGCTACGAAGCCTCAGTAAGATAGCATCGAGCTTAATTAATAAATTTAATAAATTTAATAAATTTAATAAATTAATTTTAAACAAAATAATGAGGATTTTGTATAGCGCTTAATCATTAGAAGCTCTAAGCGCTTTGCAACATTTGACAACACTTATAAACATATGTAAATGTTATAATTACACAATTTAAAAAACCCACCACGTAATTAGAAAACAGAAAACATGATGTAAATATTTAGGTAAGGATACATTATTAGGAATTGAAGTCTGTTTTTACAGTTGAAAAGGTGAGTTTTAGGAGTGCTCTTCACTGTGTCTCTGTGTATAAGTTCAGTGGGCAATTATTTCCACATTACTGGGCCCTGGTATGCAGAAGAATATTGTCCATATGTTTTCATTTTCATAGTGGGTGTAATGAGAATACGAGTTTCAGAAGAGGAGCATAAATATTTTGCTGGTGTATACACATGGGTAAGGACAGATAGGTATGTTGGACTGGAGGCCGTCAGTGAAATGTAGCACAGAGAATACATTTTGCATTTAATTTTGGATCGAATGAATAGCCAGTGTAGAGTACAGAACAGGGGAAGGCGTGCTATGATCGTGGTACTCTAAGGATGAACCGAGAAGCTGTGTTTTGAACTTGGCGAAGTTTCTGGAGCCGATATTGAGACGAACCAGACAGAATTGAGTTACAATAGTCCAGTCTATAAAATACCAAGGAACACACAAGTATTTTAGTGGCATCAATTTAAAGATACTTGCGAATAAAGCTGATGCGTCTCAGCTCAAGATATTCGGCCTTTCATACGTTCATAGCTTGTTGGTCAATGAGAGAGTACTGTCGAGATCAACACCTAGGTTTCGTACTGACAGTTTGAATGAAATGTTAGTGTTGGTGATATTTCATGTCTGAGGTAAAGGATGTGAATGAGAATATCTTTGTGTTGTAATCAGAATAGCTTCAGTTTTATCATCATTCATCTGCAGCTTGTTACATGTCATCCATGACTTCACATTAGAAATGCACCTCTACTCTTTGGGTGGTAGCCGCACCTTCATTTGGTGGCTAGATTTGTATATTTTAGTGTCATTAGCATACAATTGGTGAGACACTGGATGCTGATCTATGACACATGCGAGTGGCTGAGTGTATATAATGAAGAGAACAGGTCCAACAACAGACCATTGTGGAACACCACAACGTATATCGAATTGGGCTGGAGTGTTTTCCATTTGTGTTAAAAATGTGTGTCCTGTTAACCAAGGAGGACTTGAACCATAGTAAGGCTGTATCGTGAATGCCAAATACATGCTGGAGACGGTGAAGTAATATATCATGGTCTATTGTGTCAAATGCTGCAGATAAGTCAAGGAGAGTGAGAACTGTACTCTTTCCGTTATCCAAAGCAGAGAGAAGGTCATTAAATACTTTCAGAAGAGTAGTTTCAGTACTGTGACAAGGGCGATATAAATCCATAGAGACAGGTTCAATTGCTGCTAACAGTTGCCGCTGAGATTCTGTATCGCAACTGTATGATGACGACGAGTCAATTGAAATTGTGTTAAGTTTATCTCTAATGGTTTGTACTTGTCATGGAAGAAATCTGCAAATAGGTCCGGAACGTCGAGTAGAGAGAAAGTAAATGGGAGTGGTGTACCTTTGTTCCATGACATTAGCTTGTTAGTAAACTCGAATAGCTCTTTGCAGCTGAAACTTTCCGTGATCTTAGTACTGTAGTGAGCTGACTATGATTACGACATTCATCTTAGTTCCTTCAAAGATTTGCCTATGAATGTTGAGTCTAGTGGACAGCCAAAGCATTTCTGCTTTACGGCGGTCACTTTTAGCAGTGCAAAGCTGGTCACTAACACTGTTCTATACCACGGAGAACATTTTTGAATTGATACTTTGCCCTTGGTTGCTGGGGCATGTTTGTCAAGCAATGAACGCAGGCATTTATTGAGATTTTCTGCTGTAGGAGTTATGATAATTGTTAGGTTTGTTTGGATGTCATGCATTAGTTGTGTTCTGTTTATCATACGGAGGTTTCTCTTAGTAGCAAATAGAGGTGTAGTGTTATGTCAAATGGCATATATTGCAGAAGTGTGATCTGATGCAAGTTCCTTGGACACCAGCGAGGACTAAAATATTATCATCAGGTCTCAAATCCAGTCTAAAATGTGACCATGTTATGGTGGGTCGGCTAATTGACTATTTGAGGTTGAAAACGTGAATAGAATCTAGCAGTTTTGATGTGTATGGGTTTCCAGAACAGTTAATAAAATTGCTATTTATCGAGTTTCCATACTCCAGGAGATTCGGAAATTGCTCCAGAAAGAGAGATTCAGTCAACTTGTTATTTGTTTTTTCCTACTAGGAGGAGGGTGGTAGGGGTAGAAAAAAATGGATTGACCTTTGTTTTAGTGTGAGTGTGGTTTGGACTAGTTCAAACGATGTAAGGTAGAAATTGAAGGTTGTAGTGTGCTTCAGACTGTTGATCATGGAGTTCCTTCAGCAATTCCACCTCTGCGACAGTGGTTGTGCCGAAATGACTTGAGTGGCCGGTGGATGTTAGACTCACGCACTTAAGTTCATCGCCAGATGTTTTCAGCCATATTTCTGTCAGGAAAATGGCGTCGATATTCGTATCGTCAATAAAAAAAATTATGTGCGTTTTTCCGGTTGTCCTACTGATTGAGCATTGAATAATGCGATACGCAGTGGTATCTCTTGGATAGTTGACACAACAGTTGACAACAGTGTCCTCACCTGACTAAGAATGAGAATAAATACTGACATTAGATCAAGATTTGTATTTCATACACCGTTTGACAGGCCATAAAGGTCCACTAGTATATATAAAGAAATGGAATGAAATGTCGTACCTGGCACATACATACATACATACATACATACATACATACATACATACATACATACATACATACATACATACTTTCTAAGCAATTGTGAGCAGATAGTGCGAAGGACAAGCAGTCTGACTAACTGATAAAAAGAGATCGAGCCAGAATAATAACTAACACATACACAAACTAGATATTCGTTGCTGATCATACTTGATGCATTAACTGTAAAACGTCCATTTTATATATATATATATATATATATATATATATATATATATATATATATATATATATATATATATATATATATATGAAGTCATACAAACACTTTATATATCGAAATATAAAGTGTTTGTATGACTTTATGATACAAACACTTTATATTTCACTAAAGACTATATATATATATATATATATATATATATATATATATATATATATATATATATATATATATATATATATATATATATATATATCACCAGTATAGTTATGGAAATTAAGTGTCCATAACTTTCTTCTAAAGTAGTTTCCGTATTGCAGTCCGTGTTCATACTGTCAAATGCCTGGACTCAGTGAAACTAGATTCACCCTCAGTTTTAATGAGGTAAGAAGGACACCTTTATAGCATTCTCTGATATTTCAAGTATGCAAGAATTAATTTATATAATTACGTTTGTGCACAAAAACATGTGACATGGACTGTGATATATCATGGTGGCCTATCCAGCCAGTCATATGAACTGTTCATAATTGGTCGCGAGTTGGATAAGTTAACCAGTAACCACGATGACTTTTCCAAAATGGACAAGGGAAACGAACTCTGTCATAAATGTTATTTTTATTATTACCCACTAAGTGAATAGTACCAGACTGATTACCTTTGTACATACATTTCTAAGAAAGTTACGTCCTAGCAGGCATGGGAGGCCGCAGGATATTTTGCAGGCGGATCAGTATGATTTCCAGGGAGTCACGTAACCCACACTAGACCTATACTGCAGGTATCCATGCTTGCAGGACATATAGTAAATTCCATCACTGAATAAGGTGGTGTAAATTTTTTGTAAGGAAGTTTTGCATGATATAATGTTTTATTTCAACAATTTATTTCTTCTCAGGACAGGTGACATGTAGAAGTGGTTGCCAGATATTTTCAACTGATGCACAGCTGAGTTTTAAAAAAATTCATATGAAACCAACGTCCATGCCTTAACTCAATTACAAAAATATTTTTCTTCATATGTTATATCAAGATATTTTTGTGGCACAAGCCTCTTTTGCCTTTTTATGCTAGCTTTTACTATACGTATATGCCACCCAAATGTGTAGACATATATTATACCCTATTTCTTGGAAATGACATTATTTGTTTTATGCAAGTCTCGAGAAAAATGTGTATCACCTCTATGAAAGTTGTTCAATCGAGAATAATATGGCTTTCTGATATTATTTATGTTTAGACCAAAATTCCGTAATTCTTAATGGACTAACTGTTCAATTAAGAGATTAAAATGCGGTATAAAACATCACATTCCTTTATTGTGTTATATTTACAAGCGTGCTGGTAAAGGTTTAGAAATGTATGAGTGTTCCTTGTGTACTCGTAGTCCTGGACAAGATCAATTATTAATATGTGAAATTTACATGTTTAAACGTGATGTTTGTCTTTCAAACGTTAGATCGGAACATCCTCGATATCAGCTTTCTCGTATCTCTACACGAGTCAGTATATGCGTTTAGAAAACTTGTAGTCGTTAGGTTCGCATAGCTCTGCAAGAGAGATAGAGAGTGATACAGCTTTGGCAATATTACATGATGTCCTCAGTGTGATCTCGAATTCCTAAACTAGATGGTAACAATAACTTTAAAAAAAATATTTGGTGCTCTGATATCGTCACACCTATACCAAAAGTATTATTTATTCGTGTTTTGAGTCAATAATTTTTTATCCCAAAAAACCACACAAAGATATATATATATATATATATATATATATATATATATATATATATATATATATATATATATATATATATATATATATTGTTACGTGTGTGTAATTAAATTGCTTGCTTATTAATTTTAAAATTCGTTTTGATTTCATTTTTGCTTCATTACATTGTATTGTTGCGATAATTTTCAATGGATTTGAATCTCTCTTCCGAAAACTGGCTTGACCCGATTCGACTATAAGTTACATCAGCAATATTTTTAGTCCACATATATTGTAAACATCAAGGTAAAACTTGCTGGGTATTACTAAGACTATTTCGGCCCACGTGTTAGCTAAATTGGAAAGAACCCTCATTTTATTTTTCCAGCGTGAGAATTTGACTTTTTAGATAGTGCTATTCTTGCTTACGTGCAAATTGTCATTTTTGTTATTGTGCTGTTCAATGTTAAGAAATCACGTGATACACCATGCGGGAATAAAATGACGTTTTCGCTGTGTGTAATATTGACTTCTCAGTAAAATGTCGTCAATTGTAGTCCTACACATCAGAACTCAAAGTGTTTCTTCTATTGCTGATGTCAGATTATTTTGAAGTTCGTCTGTTTATGGAAATTAATAATTCATTCTCTAGAAAACTACGCAAGTGTTTAATATTTATAAAAGTTCTAGGAGAAAGAAATTCAAAACGGAAACATTATAAAATATGATTCAATCGAGAACCTGTTGTCGTAGGTATAATGACATAATCTAACGTCACCGCCTCTATATTAGAAATTCGTCGAGATTCAAAACTGGATTCAATTAGAACTGTTTAGCGATAGAAGTTATATATTTCAGTGTTGGGATTAAATTTTGAATTATATTCACAAACAGTAAGTCCTATTTTCTATGTTTTACGTTGTTTTATAGTGAAATAAATCATTTTTGTTAAATTTCCAAAGCTTGATGGATTCACTCATTATCTTTTGGTACATTTTGTACCAGTCTACACATAAAAATATTTATTTATGTATATTGTTATATACATATATAACACAAAAAACAACTAAAATCCGGAAATAATTACACAAATAAGAGACAAAAGGAACAAACACAAATGATGAGGACAATGTGAGGAGCAATCTCCCTTCTCAGCTGCAAGTTATCACAGAGAATATAATTATGTTCTATTATATACACCACGAATGTAAATTGTTGGAGAATTACCTTTTCATGGTTGCCAGGTGCTAGGCATGATATGTACATAATATTGTGTTCTTATGATATGGAGTGAAAATCCTTTATAAATACTTTTAATACCTTCATATGGTAATCATCCCACACAGACGCATAGGATCAGCAGATTTTCATTCAAGTATATACTCTCAAAGTTAAAGGAGTTATGTGTAGTAAGGCACATCTGATATTAACACTGACTTCTTATTGCATAATTACCAGGGTGACGTAGATCATATTGTTTTATCTTTTGTATCGTGTACATAGGCATGCACAAAATCACGCATGCGCAGAAAGTGTTAATTTCAGAAGCATTTCTACCGTAGCAATTGGAGTTTGAAAACTCTCACTCCTGAGTTAGCAAAAAGGTCAATAGAGAGTGTAGAACATTCCGCGCAAATTGCAATAAATTAGGTTACCTTAAGAATTGTGGAGTACAATTAAAACAAAAGATAAATCCTAGCGATTTTGATATCCTTATAAATCAATGTTCATTTGCCTAGTAGTATCAGGACCAAAACATACATAAAACCTCGAATGTTTTGTACCACGTCTCTGTTTTACCTGAACGCGAACATTTTTCTCCTGAACTGGACATACAAAGTAACTCGACAGATATAATTTATTAGCAAAAAAAAAAGAGTTTTGGTAAGCCTATTAAATTGCAGTTACTAAAATTCAAACGTTTTTTGTTTGTTTGGGTTGTAAGTAACAACAAATGATGAAGGGAGGACCACTCGATTTGAAATAAGTCATGTGGTTGGATCATTATTAGCATCGCTGGTACCACTAAATATCATCATCACCATAATCACTGACATTATTATTGTCTTCATCGTATCTGCTTACATAGTTTTCGTATCTCGGACTGTTTATCCTGTCACAAGGCTGGCCTCGAGTGAAACAATAAAAGCCCTTACCTAAGCAATCGAGTAGAGCTCTTTTATAGCAGTTTGTAATGTTTAAAGTGAGCGACAATTAATATCTTCATCGACTGTTATCAACATTTGACATGTTACCTATCGAGGCTATCAGAGTAGAGTAATTTGGATAGTTTCACATTCCCGTGACCGCTTTAGCCAGTCTGGTGGAGAATTCAAGCGTCTACTCTCGAGTCTATGAAGACTGGGAAGTTAACTAATAATCTACCACGGCTTATCTAAATGAACAGGAGAAAAAAAGGAAACCCTGATATAACTGTTTATCTTTAGTATCCACTAAGTAGCTAGCAGCAGATTGTTAAATTTGTACATATTTTTCTAAAATATTTTCCTCCTTGTACAGCGTCAATTGCATCTGAGTTTCCAATAACTGAATAAAGTGGAGTATAATTTTGAACGGAGGTTTCATGTTAGTTTTGTTTTAAAAATTTTGTTTATACTCAGTGAAATGTACGTATAAATTTAGCTTTACAGCATTTTGTATTGATGAACAAAAACTGATTTTGTTAGGATGAAATAGAAAAATAACTCATATTAATATTTAAAGTTAACTTCAGAAACATTAATCTAGATAAAGAGATTTAATGCACCAAGTGCATATGGCAGATTTCGGCTCTCTCTCTCTCTCTCTCTCTCTCTCCTGGTCACATTACATATCAGTCATTACATAAAAGTCATTTGAGTGGACATTAGTCTTAATTACAAAATATAATAACTAAAGTAAAGAGTTATATGAACCCACATTAAAACAAGCTTTAGAAACAAAAGGAAATATGATATCACTCTGGATTAAAAAGGAATAAGAACATTAATTAACCAAGAATCAGTAACGTTAGTTTCATATATATATATATATATATATATATATATATATATATATATATATATATATATATATATATATATATATATATATATATATATATATATATATATATATATATATATATATATTGTCTCCCCTTAAACCCTTCATTAGATGATAGCATGGCAAATGTAACAACTTTAAACAATACATACATTATGTTCTCTTTAGAGGAGAGATACATAAATTAGTAAGCCGAGTGTAACCGTTAACAATCAGTTTCTATTGGATTCACTTCTGTAGAAGGAATACATTGAGATGTTCAATGAAATAATTTGCAATCCCATGAATGAGAACACGTTAAAATGGTTTAAACACTCTTACGTGAGAGCATTCCGAAAATAGACATGTAAGATCACCATAAACCAGTACACAGGTTTGAAAACATCTGAAGAACATGTCTATATTTATAAATTTCAGCTAACAGTAGTATGAGAACATCTATATAATAATTGTGCATTTGAAATGCATCGAATCAATTCCAGACACACAAATGTTATTAATGTAAATTCTTTCAGTAAAGAAAATATAATGCCCTCGACTCCCTGTTTGATACAAAACAGCTTTCGATTTCGTTTGACTGTTTCAATAAATGTAATTTTAATTACTCATTTTCACAGACCCTGCCACAAATGTGATAATTTAGGCCACTTAGCAAGAGAATGACACAATTCTCTATACCAGCCTACACAACTCACAACCTCCTATACAGCCAGCAGCGGTCACTCAAGGGATAAAAAGATGGCAATACAGAGACAATGATGGAAGAGGTTCCTGAACCTGCTGAAAACAACATAGAAGCGATATCTCCATCATCAGAAGAAAAATACTTGAAAAACAAAAATACGTTGAAAGAGTGGAAATGGTAAGACGCAAGCAAGATAAGCTCAGAAAAAAAGAAAAAAAGAAAAAAAAGAAAGCAAGGACCAGTTTATTACAGCATAGTAAAGCCAAAGAAATCCAATTAACAGAAAGGGACATCACCCTACATCGTACTGGAGAATCCACACTTTGATGGGAAGAAAACGCCAGAAATAGTGGAATGCCAAAATTCACAAGAGAACAAAATAATTGAAGAAACTCTAAGCATCACACAAGTTCAGCCGTACGAAGAGAAATGACGCTCAAGAGGAAAAGAGCTTCATCGATACCAAAAACACCATCAGAATTCGGAAAAGGTTAGAGAATTAAGACAAGATAAAAAAATAAATAGAAGGTAAGAAAGTAAAAGGAAAAAGAGCGATGATTTTAACAAGAGAAAATATAAAAAAAACCCACTGGCATTGAGGAATACGGAGAAAGAAATACCCACTAGATAAATGACTATTTCAAAAATAAATAACAAACATTTCAATTATCTTAACTATGCAGTGGAAAATGAACAAATACAATAAGTAAATATGGAGGGAATAAACCTACAGTTCTTGACTATACATATAAATAGGATAAATAACAAAATTGGAAAAAATATTTGATGCTAAATTACGATGTAGTACTAATGCAAGAAACACACAGAATGTCAGTATCATTGGTAAAAGAACTAGAAGCGCTAGATGCTATAGTTCTTACCAGTAACGATCAAACCAAAAATACATCGGGAGTGGCTACAATTATCTGGCGATCCGCCAAAGGATTAAACTTTGAAGCTCATAATACCCCAAAAGAATCAAAAGGAAGACTAATCCATGTGAGACTAAACAATTATAACATTTTAACTTGTACGTACCTATGGGAGGTCTTAAACCTAAAATGACAGAGTTTATTAAAAAAAAAATATTAGTTATTACATTCAACGCTTTATAGGCAATCCTTGTATAGCGGAGGGGGCTTTATTTGAATATATTCACATTTAGACAGGAGCGAAGTTCTTACAGATAATGATAAAAGACTATATACAAGAAAAGATTCTTTACAAAAACAAACAATTTTGAGTGTATATATATATATATATATATATATATATATATATATATATATATATATATATATATATATATATATATATATTTAAATTCCAATAAAAAGGAATATACCTATACTTATTGAGGCAACAAAGGGAGTAGATTGGATACTTTTTATATATCTGGAAATCGCACAAAGGAAGTAAACACTAGTACGATAACCGATTATTAAGTGGCGGACTATAAATCAGTAGTACTAGAAATACAAATAACTAATAAATTTTAATGGGGACAGGGTTTTTGGAAATTAAATAATGTCCACCTAAAGGACACATAAAATAATAAAACTCTGATTTATCACATGGGTAAATTCAAACCAAACAATATAGGAAACTATACTACAATATTGAAAAAACCTGGAATAAGAAGTAAAAGGAATTACGAAGTACTATAGTAGGAATAAGAAACTGCGCAATAACTGGGTTAAAAGCATGTACATAAAAAACCAAGCTGAAAACAACTCACCATCTAACGAAATAACTTAACTATGGGAATAAATTAAAAAAGAAAAGAAACAACAACGGAAGAAATAAAACTAAGGGCGGGGGAGTTTGATAATTTGTACAAAAGAAGAAGGGGTTAATATATAAGATATTACAAGTACAAAATTGAGAAAATAGGAAAATTTAAACAATTAAATTAATTAATAAAGTATATACATACAAGTAAAATTATTAGAAGGAATTAGAAATTACTACAATGCTATATATCAATCACAACACATCGATGGGCAAATTATGGATAACTACTTAAAACACACCACATATAAAGAAATACCATTAAATGAAAGAGAAGAATGTGACAAATGTATCAAAGGAAATTAAATATTTAACTCGACTAAAAGTCTTAGAAAAGGAAAAAGGATCATATGGGATTAGAGCAGAATTTCACATCAAATTTCAACAAGAGCTATTATATATTTTAGAACTCTTATGTAGCAATATTTTATTGTCTGGGGAAATGCCAAAAAGTCTACGGGAAGGAATAATCACACTAATATACAAAGTGAAAGGCGATATCGAGGACATGAAAGATTGGAGACCCATCACACCTTCAAATAAGGATTATATAATTTTAAGTAAAAATAATAACAAATACCATAAGGAATTGTTTACACAAAATAATAGACATAAACCAAACAAATAATACGCTCTCGATTTCAGCTATAATAGATTTTTTTAAAAAGTAAAAGTGAAAAATGTGTCATGTTCTTGTTCGATCAAGAGAAAGCGTTGGATCGAACAGAACATGAATTCGTTTATAAAGCTTTAAACAAATGCGGGTTTGGGACTAAGATAAAAAAATTGGATAAAAGCAATGTAAAATAAAATTTATTCAAGAGTAGCAGAAAATGGAGTCTTAACAAGTGAAATAAAGATTAATCACTCAATGAGGCATGGTTGTCCCTTATGTATGATGTTGTATGTCATATCTATATAATCTTTGAACATAAATATTAATAGCAATGCTAACATTAAAGAAAAACAATTTGAATTACGATTTCAAAACTATATTTCATGCACATGAAAGCACTTGTTGCACCAGAGACGAACATTCAAGCATTTAGAGGACGAATTCTTAAAATTTGCAAAGTTTCTGAATCCGCAAAAATCACGAGAAAACAAAATTTTATTAATAGGAAATTGGAGAGGAAATCACCCCGGTCTTTCCCCAAACTTGGTCAAGGAAAGTGTAAAAGCATTATGGATTATATTTGAAGAGTACTCAGTAATTTTATCGAGCTAGTAAACAAGGTTGATAATCAGATTGAGACTTGGAAGTATACAAGTTCAAACTTGATAGACCGAAAACAATTTGCTAAAACCTACCTATAGAGCCAATTAAACCATGTGATGAAATATATTCACCTAACAGAGGCAATAATTGGAACAATTGTAAGGAAAATCTTCAGCTTTATTTGGGATAGTAAAATATATTTCCTTAAGAAGAGACCTATATGCAGACCTAAAGATAGAAGAGAGATGGCCGAATTGGAGCACACATCAAAAATCAATAATCTTAAAAATTTAAGCAACTGGATAACAATAAGAAACCTAAGTTTCCATGGAAAGTTATATATATATATATATATATATATATATATATATATATATATATATATATATATATATATATATATATATATATATATATATACGGTTATATAAGTAGATTTAATAATAGAATTAAAAAAAATAACAAATAAAATTGTTAGAACCATCAGGAACATATAGAAAGATAAGTTAACTATTGTATATATATATATATATATATATATATATATATATATATATATATATATATATATATATATATAGAGAGAGAGAGAGAGAGAGAGAGAGAGAGAGAGTAATGTCTAGGATAATACAAATAGAATTCACTATACTTTAATTAACTTAATAATAAATAAAAAACAAGATATTTAATTAAAATATCCCTAATTAGATTGGTCAGCCATTTGGAAAAACTGAGCAGGTATAGGATCGGAAGCTATATAAAGCAAGCTGTTCCTATACCTGCAAGAGAAATGGCTGAGGGAAGAAACTGCCATTTAACAACACATATTTCCAAATGTAAAAAACTGTGGTATAGATCTTCATTCAGAAGGGCATATAATTCTGTACTGTTTAAAAGTAAACCAGGAAAGACAAATAATAAGGAATTAAATAATAAACAAATATGGTGCTGTAGATAACAAATGTTTATAATATACTAACAATATTAACGATAAAATACTATATAGGGAATTAATGGAATATATAAACAGGGGAATGAAAACTAAATTAGTCATGAAAAGTTAATTTTACAATGATTTATATACCTGTGGGATCTAGATACTTTTGATAATAACACAAATACAACTATAAAAGATATGGCCTCACAAGGGATTCCACACTTGTGGTGCCAAGCTACGTGACCCACTTGAGGAAGTACGGCCCGTACCGGATTCCCGAAGGGGGCTTTGCCAAGAACATTACGAAACCAGAAATACTTACAAACAAGCATGCATACATCTCTCATATTACTCTTACCTTCTCAAACTTACTCAACTTTCAGCACACACACAAACACACACACACACACACACACACACGAACAGGTTCTTCAAGACCGAGACGTAAAGTTAAGACAAATATGTCCAACTGAATATCTCGCATCAAAGCGAACATAAATAAATAACAGCCGTAATGATTTCACCATTTAACCACTCCAAGCATAATTACAAAGAACATACAAAAAAAGCCATGGCACATAATGTACAATATTTGATTACTGACAATAATCACTTGGAATAAATAAACTCATACAATCAGCCTGATTTGAGAGGTAACTCACATTAGAATAGAAATGGTGTATAAACCCTAAACCCAAATTTATAAAAACGAAATTTTAAAAATTAAATACAACTAGCACATGCACATGGACAAAAATAACTACACATAAAACCCATTAACTTTCGACACTAAGGGTTCCTAAAACGATGTTAATTTGAGAGACTACACCAATAACCAAAAAATTAGTCTTAGGGTGACGGTATATGCTGAAAATTTAATGACTAATGATAATATTTTTCAATCCCTAATTAAGAGACAGAAATAGAGAAAAATATCATCACCCAAATTCCCTCCTTAAAATAATTTTGTTTACAGGCAGACCCAGAGAAAATGCGATACAAATCCCCCTTAGAAGAATTATGCTAACAGGCAGACCCAAAGAAAATATTATCATGCAACCGTTTCTTAAAAAAATTCTGATGTTAGGCTGACACAGGGAAAATACTATCATACAATTGTTCCAAAACATAATTATATTATTAGAAAGATCAAGATCGATCGATAGATCGATCGATCGATCGATCGATCGAGAGACTTATTGTACTATCATATCAGTAAATGAAATTTTTATCAGATCAACTCAAAAATCTGACAAAAATGACTAAACACTTTAAGATGTATTGTTTTATCTTATCATAAATATCATACAATACTTGTAATTTTCATTTAAAGATTAGCAACAGCTTTATAGACAATAAAAACTAAATTCAGTTAATGTATTATTTATAAACATGTTTGCTTGGTCTTGCAAGATTACTTCCTGCCACTACTGAATTGCAGTTCATTCTGTTATGAAAGTTATATTCGTAGAACTATACTACTGTCTGTAGTGCAGTTAAGTTATACAAGTCCTGACGCTCTAACATGAGCTGTAAGAAGCCGATTATAAGTAAAATATACTGTATAATTGATGTCTCAGAATGGTTCTAAGAATTCCGGAAATCACTCTACTGTTTCACAGTCCCATGATCAGCTAGGGATATATTAGGCGCCATGAAATCATGTAAACCACTGCAAATGATGCAGGCTTGCCACATGATAAAATACGATAGCTAACTTGGATATTGTGTCAAAGACATGTTATGTAAATTTAAAAGAAACGGAGGACATGCAAACACCCCCAAAGAATAACCTATAATATATATGTTGAAAGAAAGGAATGATGGCGAATGAACAAAATCCTTACGATTGTGTTTTTCTGTCATCCTTCCGTTAGCACAAGCTTGTTATTGCTACTTCTCCTAAACTGCTTGGAGGATTGCACATTCATCATTTACATTTGCAGTTGATCTTAAGTGATATGGCCACCAAAGCCAACATCTTTAAAATCGTGTTATTGCTACGCCTCCTGCCTGAATGGTCATATCAACATGGGGGTCACCAAACACATTGTATGATGTCCTTTTGGTTAAAGACGAAATTTGATGCCATCTAACATCCAATATGGCCATTTTACAAATCTGTAACCACATCACTTCAAATAATGTTTATATAGTCCTAATGAAAATAGTGCTAATCTGAATGTTATTATGGCTGCCATAACATTGAATGTGAAAATGTTACTGCTACTCCTCTTCAAGTGATGGTCATATCATCATTAGATTTTCACTCAAATACATTTTGCGATGTTTAGTAGATATCGCATAATAATGGATAACACATGAGGTCCATTGCTATCAGTACAATAGCCATCGTGAAAATCTTGTAATTGCTACTAGTCAGGTATCACAAACCGCATTTATATATATATATATATATATATATATATATATATATATATATATATATATATATATATATATAATAATGCTTTTTCATGAATGATGTTCTTGAGTGATCTCACAACAACTCATCCTCCTCCTCCAGCTATTAATATTGATATTTATAACAATAATGAATATAATCATTTAATCAATAACTATACGATTAATAACAGCAACAATAATAATAAAACTTTTCTTCTTCTTCTTCTTCTTCTTCTTCTTATTATTATTATTATTATTATTTTTATTATTATTATTATTATTATTATTATTATTATTATTATTATTATTATTTACATTTAAAGTCCCTAATTTGATCTCTTGTGCGTGGTGCAACATAAATGAAAATTCAATGGTACAATGCAAACTTAAGGTGTGTCATTATAACAAAATGTCTTGTTAACAACTTACTGTCTATGTCGTATATGGCTTCCTTAGAGATAATAACAAATTAAACACATTTGTATTTATTTATATGATTGTTGATATTCTTAGAGTGATATACATAACTGCAAACTTGATAAATGCTAATTACTCATGCTTTACAGAGCAAATTGTATTAGTTTCCACTAATGTTATTGGGTGTTGTAAAATTTGTGTAACGCAGATTTCATAAATCTTTAGTCTAAGCAAATTTGATTCTACTCAATGAAATATATTTGTTTTACCCGTAAGAAAATGACATGTACTTACCATGTTTGCCTAAAATAATTAATCTTATCAGCCAAAGATGTGCGTTTCCTCTACAAATTTTTAGTAAAGCTTCATTTCAGTTTATTAATGACTCCATAGTTTTAAACTAGTATAATGTTTGGGTTCATTTCTTAATGCTAAGCGAGACAAAAATCCCACTTTCATAAATACGCTGACAGTGTGGTTTAGGTTCGCATGTTTTTAAGGAGCGTTCAGACAGAGATTGAACATGGGTGAAAGGAAATAAAATTGTCATATCTCTCACTTCTGAGCATTGATTTCTTGATTTGAAAGTCTTGGTGTTTCAAGTCCTTCTAATGAGGTTTATGTAGTCATTTGGAAAAATTGCGTGATCCTAATATCACATTCATTATTTCAATCATGTTTTATTAAACTTGGTGGCGTTTACATATTGTTTACTCTTTCGATCATTAAGATACGTACAGGTAAGTGAAGCAGAAAAAAAAACAATTACTTTGGTGGACAATTTATTTTTACAAATTCACCGGAAATCACTGCTTTGACGATACTCTCTCACACATTCACACTCACTACTTAGTTTAGTTAATATTCACCAATACATATATGTGGGGTGGAATTTATGAAATCGTAAGTCTAGTGGTATAGAAATTTCAATGGTTGATTGATTGATCGATTTTAGTTTTACGGCGCACCAATAAAATTCGTATGGTGTTCGATTAATAAGTAAATATATAATTAGCTGTACATATGTTATAAATATATGATTGTGTCTATTCCTCTGAATCTAATTAGGGATAGAAATGAGCGTGTTATATATACACGTTACAAGTTTACTCTGTTGTTCACAATGACGCATTTGTATTGATAGTCTTTCAGTAGTCAGAATTGGGGTCTGCTGTAATAATGGCTCATAGGTACATACAAAGTCATACATTCCAGAACATTTTTTTTTAAAAGTACAATTTTACCAGATTAAAACGTCTTTGTTCTATTTATTAAGGATTTTGGTTTATTAGTGTGGATATTATAGAACACACTATCACTTAACAAAATATTTGTTTCTAGATGCTAGTGAAAGAAAATAAAAAAATGTAATTCCCTTACTCATCAAATCAGTTGTATTCTGAAACCTGTACACATACTAGGAATTAATATCGAAAAGGCTCATCAGATTAAATAAATATGATGTTATTACCAGAATCTCAATTATTTTTTAAAAATTGATAAGAGATCGATAAGAAAATATATCGCTGGAAATAATTCACATATGAAACAGTCTTCTGAGTTTACTATTTCCAGTCTAGGAAAGGTACGATCTAGATACGTCTATTAGGTCTCTTTTAAGAGTGCACAATCGCTGCTGAAACGGAATTAATTGTACATTTTTCGACGGATGACTGGCATTTGGAAGGTACATGTAAAGAAGACATATAAGTATACTTTCTTCGGATAACTGTAGAAACTAAACAGGTGAAAAAATATTGACATTGAAAGCAGCCAAGAATGACTATTGCCAGGTCGATGTTGTAGCAGAGTATCGGCAGAGGATTTACGTATCCAAAACAGGAGGAAGAATAAACTTACCACCTCCATAGACCTGTCCATTCACCCTCAGTACATTTCCTTCCAGGATTCAGGGAGGCATTATGCCACCAGAACAAGAAGTGTAATATGAGAATGCATACTTTATGTCAGCGGTAATTAGTTATTGTTTTTCTATGCTTTGAATGAAATGCAAATATAATCTCCTTAGTTTTATTATTTTCTTATCGCTATTCTGATGTCATCTGATGAATGAGTGATTCATTGAATGACTAATAATAATAATAATAATAATAATAATAATAATAATAATAATAATAATAATAATAATTATTATTATTATTATTATTGTCATTATTATTATTATTATTATTATTATTATTATTATTATTATTATTATTATTATTATTATTATTATTATTATTATTATTATTATTATTATTATTATTATGTTCTTCACGGTTATCAAACAAGAAAATGTCAAAGCGACCGTCGATTTTGGATGGGCAATTAGAATTTCTTCAGCATTTCGAATGTTGAATATTGAATCGAAGACAGCAGAAGAACAAATCGTGCGTTCATTGTGTCTCCTATCCATCATTGAGATAATATATTTTCATTAACATGTAACTAGACTCGCTAAACAGGAATATTATTCAACCTGTTTCATAAATTCAATATTATGTCATTATACATTTGAGATCATTCATGAATTTTTATTTCACTAATGCAGAAACTCCTGTATAGTATATGGGAAAAGCTAAAAGATGATTATATTTTATGTATAATGCTTTAAAACACTTGCGTAACAAAAACATAAGTATAATTTTCGGTAAAAGGTAGACGGAAATTCACAATAGCCCGGTTTCTATAAATATATTATGGCGAGGATTTTCATTGTACAACACGGTTCTGATCAAAAATACATACATGTAATTACGATACCATTGTGAAATCGAAAGAACAACGGTAAGTCTCTAATCAAAACTGTATGTTATAAATAGATCAACATCACACAATTATCTTCTTCCGACTTGAGAACACCCAAAATCATCTAATAAACACATCTTCCATTCTCCTTGTGCGTTTGGACCAAAGTTCTCTGCTCTAATGGGGCTACCATATACAAGAGGACTCAGTAAGCTCAAATGGACCCATATAAACAAAGGATAATACATTATCGAAACATTAACAAATGTTGATTCTCGAAGAAGTTCGTATGTTTGCGTGCAGTATAACAAAAACTCAGTTGTGTTACTATGATAAGATAAGAAAGAACTTGAACTCTGAGTTTGTTTGGGAAAACGGAGCGTCATCATAATCTGTCTTGAAATTATATAGTAAGAAACAATATTCATTTGAGCGACTAAAGCATACAACGCAAAAATACATATATACGATACACACATACAGATTTAAAACATACTGATTTGATATTATTCTGTACCAATGTTTTATGCCCTTGCGACAGGTGGACAGGGCAGCACTACCAAAGTATGAAAGAAAATTACGGGGACTACAGCATTCAGAAATGACGAAGTTTTATTTGTATTTGACAGTGTTGACTACATTCCAGAGGCAAAGTGAGCTTTTTAAGAAATGAATAACATTCTACGTTTAGAGCAAGTGAAAGTCGTAGAAATATCCCGTCTTTGTGTCATTCAAAATCTGTTAGTTTATCATAAAAATGATCCCAGTTGTAGATTAATCTGCTGGATTTGACGAATTGCATGCGAAAACTATCGTGAATAAATTTAACAATAAAATTTTCTCTATAGGTTGTAGTGAATGTTCTTCAATCCAGGCGACAATCTTAGTGGTTCAAATTTGTATTGAAAGCATATACATATTTTCGTTTTTTAAAATGCATTTCTGTTAATTGCTTCATAGATGATACCGCCACACCCCCTTTCTACAAAGAACAATAATGTACGTACCCTTTACTCTCCGTGCCATCTCGTGTATTGCATATATTTAAGAGCAACTAATAATATGAACGCACTGCTCATTTGATGCCACATACGCAAAGTAAGACAGGCAATTTGCTAAAACTGCACGAGACGCTTCAACTTTCAAGAACATTGGAAACATAGACATCACAGGACGACACCCTGAGGTGTCCAGAGGAGATTATGAAAACCGACTCGGTAAAATGGATTTCAAATTGTCGCCCTCTTGATGAGAATTAAATAAGACAAAGAACTCAGAAATATACTGTGAAATGCATTTAATTGCTTAAATATCTGTACATAAATCATGCACTAACCGATCGAAATGTATCAAACTAGTTGCAATCATATATATCCCTAGGAGGTGGAGATTGAATCAAGATGCAAAACAAATCAAAAGCTTTACATTAAGTAAAGATTAATATCTCTGTGTCGTCGATATGGAACAAACATGTTGGGTTTTTTATTCAATGTTTCGAATTGGCGTTTATAAATATAGAAAATCAGAAGTGTACGACAGGAAAGCTCAATATCTAGACGTTGAAATTACAGATCAATTATGCCATTGCAATCAATTTATTACATTTGAACAAGCCTCATTAATGCACGAAATATAATAAGCAATATAGTCTGTATTTACTAATATATACTTCCATTACGTATGTAACTCTGCATTGATCATTTATCTAAAACTCTTTAATTTACTTTTATAAATGTCTATGACAATAGTAAGAAACCTGATTCAAACGACACAACTTTGCTGCTAATGAGGAATGTGTGAAGACTGACAAATTATTAAAAATATGTAACATTTAACCTTTCTAGTTATCAAGAGTTTTGTACAGTTTGTTTTCTTAAAGGTTTCTAAATCATGAAAAGTTAAGTGGTTGAGGATGGTATAGAGAATGCAAGCATATCCGTCAACAAATAGTGTCTTTAATAGTTGCTTTTACATAACCAATCGACATGTTAGACAACGTCCAGATAGATATAATGAATATAACATTTTCAACGAGCGTCATTACTGTTTTTCAAATAAACAATTCATTGAAGTTTCTCTAATCTTTTACTGTTATACAGAATTTTGATGTAAAATAAACATTAAACATTTAAACTGCATTTCATAGACTTTTATTAAGAAATTACAAATCTTAAGACAATTACATAACGATGTTTCTTACGTGTTATTTTGATGGGACTATCAGAAAGTCTCCACATGTAATCTACAGATAAATGAAAAACAAACCGCGTATGTTCTTCGTGCAGGTAGTTCGAACTACATCTGCATATCGCGTCCCAAAATAAAATAAATGTTGGATCTATTACGTCAATACAAATGAAATGTGAAAATAAACAACATCCATTCACAATAAATTAAGATGCAAACGCATGAGAAAATGACTATTACAACTGACGTAGAAAATTAAAGGCCAGGATGTTCAACGACCACTCCACGAACACTCAATCATTGTACAAACCAGTCCAAACCTCTGAGCATGTATGTATGTAATGTATGTATGTATGTATGTATGTATGTATGTATGTATGTATGTATGTATGTATGTATGTATGTATGTATGTATGTATGTATGTATGTATGTATGTATGTATGTATGTATGTATGTATGTATGTATGTATGTATGTATGTATGTATGTATGTATGTAATCACATACAAGATTGAGTAATGTTTTACAAAATATTAAATATTTGGTGCATTAAAATGCTTCAGTCAAGTTTGAACTGAGAATATACAATTTCATTTAATTTACTAAGTAAACTAAGGTTTTTATATTTCCATAATGATCAGTATTACCAAGAAAATTGTGTTTATTGCTTATAGCTACCAATGTCAAATATTTTTTTCCGAGCTGATAGAAGGAAATTACGCACCGCACACTTGATTTTACTCATGGGTATGCCCCCATATTACTTAAGTATTTATATCTACTTTCAAAAACCTATATCATAGGCAGAGATGCCGTTGTAAGAATTGTGTTGGTGGTTTTAATTTGTATATTCAACCGCTCTTGTGGCCTAGTAGTTAGAGCTTCCGCTTCGGATGTGAGAGGTCGTGGGTTCGATCCCCGGTCGAGTCATACCAAATACTTACAAAAATGATACTAACAGCTGCCTCGATTGACGCTCATCATTAAGAGGTTAGTGTTAGGACTAGTCGGCCTGGTGTCAGGATAGTGTGACTGGGTGGGACATAATGCTAAATGTCTGCGGCATGATGCCCCAGTGCTAAACATCACTATAAACTGCCACACTGCAGACATCGTAGCGATATGACTGAAAAATTGTTAAAGCTACGTTAGCAAAAATCATAAGCAACATCCTAAAATTTACATATTCATATACAAAGCGTAACATCAATCTCTTTAGTGATATCGCATTACAAAAGCTTAATTCCAGCTATAAAATTTCATGGTGACATATTTTCATGTCCCCTCAAACATAATGTCCAGCTGAGTCAAATTGGCTGCATAACGTGCACAGCAAATGATTGCAGTGATACCTAATATTGACAAAAAGCTAATATGTTTTTATAAATATCTTTTAATATTTCAGTTGTCTCTTTGTACGTTTAAATAATTAAAGAAGAGCATAATGTGAAATTTACTTAAATAAAATTGCACAGATTTCGCGTGTTAGATGGTTAATGTTAACGTTGTCATATCGTTGCCATGTCCAACTTCTCTGGAACTATAGGTATGATATTTCAAAGCTTACTGGTCAATATTAATATTTCGTTGTTGCTTTATATTATGCCCTATCTTTTACCTTGATTGAAACTTGGGAATGGCATCTATGTTAGCCAGATAGTAGTGTGCCGCCTTTATTTTCCGCAATTTACTATTAGCATGCCATCTTTGAGTTCCATGTAAACACACGCATCACTATTGCTGTTTTATTACGTCATATAAACTGTCGTAAAAATTACCTTCGTCTTGCATACCTCCATTGCATATTTACATTTTTTTATATTGGTGTATGAAGCAATGTAGTGTATTCTTTGGCATGTAATCGATGATAAATTTAAGTAAACAAAAACATATGCATATAACAGGTTTGCGCTTTATCTCATCACATATTTATTAGCATCAATAATAACGTAAATATTATTATTATTATTATTATTATTATTATTATTATTATTATTATTATTATTATTATTATTATTATTATTATTATTACTGACATCACATATTGACTGATATGGTTGAATGGTTTTTTATAGAGTCCAAATAGAAGATATAAGATCTGAGCAAATTTTATGTAATTATCTTAATTCTGGGCAAATGTTATACAATTAATCGTCATCATCATCATCATCGTCGTCGTCGTCTTCGTCATCAATATTTAGGGTCTTACGTTTGATCTCTTGTGCATGGTGCAACATAAACGAAAACTGAATACTCCAATTCAAAATAAATTTCATGTGTCTGTAGAACAAAGATTCTTTTGAATCATTTATTTTTCATGCCATAATATCATTTTTCTTGAAATAAAAATAAACTAAAGACATCCGTAATTTTATACTTCTTGACTTTTGAAGGGTGTCGGACATAATTCGCAATCTTGATGCAATGTCAATTTCTCATGATTTATCGTTATTTGCTGATGGTCACCTTTGAACTATTCATCAAACCAATTGTTGGTTATTCAAACATTATATAAATTTCTTGACCTGAAAAGTAGGTCATATTTAATTAACAAAGTGTTGCAAAAAGGTAAACCGCTTACTCCGTACCAATCTAATCATTCGCTGCAGAGAGTTAGTTACCCTTTGAACTTCTAAAGATTGTGATCGCTACAAGATCGTCTAGGCTCATATGGACATAAAGCAATCACTTTCAGGAGTTTGAAACATTCCACTGTGGAACACGACATGTGTTGTATATCATGGGAGTTCCGAGTTCTCTTGCAAATTCTTGCAGCGTCTCTGCAGTCAAAATATCAAACTTAAATGTTTTGCAATGACCATAAACTGCAATAGTTCAGTCACTTTAGCATGGAAGAGCTCGACAGCAACAAACACAGTAAATCCTCCAAAGTCTGAGAGACATCTCCGGTTCTAACGGTGCTTCTAATATATGCAAAGGCAGTAAATTAAATATATATGCTCTGTAGAAGGTTACGTTATATAGGAGGTACCTAAAGCTACTGTGCATTTCTCAACATCAAAATCTTGGAGTGAAGATCAAAGAGCGGGCGTTTACACTTAATGTCCTTTGCGTTGAAGGTCAGTACGTTTATGGCAGTCATAAAATAATAGAACGATAATTCATCTTAACCATTTATGCTGTACTTGTTCGTGAAACCTGTGTTTGTAAATTTTATGCATGTTCGTTTATGTGCTTTTCAATCCACCCCCAATGCTGCTTTAATTAAATAATTGCGTTATATCAATAATGATTGATATAAGCTCACGCAATTAGAGTAGCTCGAGTGCGAATAGAGGCAATCAAGAAATATATACCTGTCTATGATTCTATCAGACAAAAATTATAAGCCCGTGAAGATGTCAAAAAAGGTTTTGCAGAAGCCGCAGAAAAACTACGTAAACCTGTTACAAAGACAACTAAAGGTCTTCTTCCTGCGTATGATAAAACCTCCGAAGCAACTGGAAAAATATCAGAGCGAACTAAGAAAACAAACAATTTTACAACTTCCTGTCAAAATAGTTGCTGCTCAATCAACATATAGAAGAACTAGGACCAGTAAAACCATGAACCACCAGTTTTGATATAATCAATCAATTTCTACCAAGATCTAATGAATACATAAAATCTACAGACGGAAAATATTTACCTGCTTTTGGCTTGGAATGATTTTATAACAAAAATGATTATTTGAAATCCGACTTTGCTGGACAAATTATAAATAATGATAAATGGTACAACCGTATATATCGTAGATATCACGGAGTTAAACGTCTTTAGAGAGATGAAATATTTTATGATGAATATATTAATGAAAAGAAACATTATGAAAAAATAAAACAATATCAACGAAAATCGCGGAGGGTAATCATATAAATAATTGGGTAAAAAAATAACAAGAAGTGGTATTAATACAAGTACAACTGGAAGTGGTCTTGCTACTTGTCCCGATAACATCCTTGCCAACGTGGACAGATTATAAATTCTGATTGGTGGAAAACGAGCCGGTAATAATTTTCCAGAAATCATTAATGAAGCAGCTGACATTTGTCAACGATTATTTAGAGGCTGTATTATGGATGCTTACGTGTATCGGTTTCTCATTAATGAAATCTCAGATGATTATAACAGCGATTAAACAGATATACTTACTTACTATAATAAAATGACCATACACACTGCTCAACGTGAACCAACTATGGTCATGGTGATATATTCAAGATTACCTACATATAAAAAATTTTACGGAGATGGATTCGGTTATGTTGTTCAGGGTTTATTTAGAAGGATAGCCTCAAAAGCAGTACCAATATTTTCTAGTACGAGGAGTTATTGCTAAGTACAAATCACTCGCCATACAATCAAGGATAAAATAATGTTACACGAAGGTGCTGGTGGACGAATGAGAGTTATTGATGCACCAGTAGCAAACATGCAATTAGATAATGAATAAATTATATAACTGTCGGATTATCACGTTAGTGTCAGTCTGACTCCTGTTCATATTGATAGAATTCAGTCAACATCAGTGAAGCGATACAGAACAAAAAATATCATTAAAACAAGAACAAATCGCAGGTGGTCAAACTAAATTATCTCTGACATAACGCCATTTATAGCATTTCAATGAAGCTAAGCAATCAAAGAAAAATATAAGAGTAAATCTTTCAGCGGGTGCATCAGCTACATCGTTAAGATTGGGGGTGGATATTTCCACTTCTTTTAAATAATGGCTTAACATACAATGGTAGTTATTTACGGAAAATCAACTAAAACTGAAACCCCAAAAGCACCATCTTAAGACTTACTCATACGAGTAACAAAGCAGAGCAGTGATGAGTTATCTGACCTTCTCAATCTTGCTAACGTTGATCCAAACGAACCTTATGTATTTCAAAACCTTGAAGTAAATTGAAGACGAGTAATATTTCAATCGATATTATTATTCATAATCGATCATAGCGAGAAGGTCTTGTTGCTGTATATGACTGAGAATACAAACTTGTAACTAGTGTTGTCAGTTCATCGTTGATCCGAGATAGCATAGGTGAAGGAGTGTTAAAAGTCGGCGATATAATGATCGGCGTCATTGACGTGAATAATAATAATATTACCAACGTGGGAGGACCGACAGATAATATCGGCGCTGCAACAAACAAATAGTAAGACGATAATAATATTCCAATGACAACTTCTTTGTTAACGATCAATGATAGAATGACCTCACTTAGAACTGAATTTTAAAATCACATACAACTATTTGTGAACTTTCGCAGAAAGTGAACAGAACGACCAATGATATTGTGAAAATCCACCAGCCATTATTAATAAACTCGCCGATATAAATACGATAATCAACGATGTTATCAGTGGAATTTCTAATATCATCAATAAAACCAGTCTCGATAAAATTCCACGCAAACAAATTAGCAATATTGTGTACAGAGTACCATCAGAATCATCAACGTGGACACCAAGCGATATGACTATTAAATATACAGCAGAATAAACTGGAATGTACAAGCTGTCCGCATTAAGTTCTGCAAAATGTAGTATATTTACCACGTATCTTTGGCATCAATCAAGCAAAAATTTTTCTGGGACTGTATCTGTAGTGTTAAAAATGATACAGATGTAACATTTCTACTTCTATCATCTGATAAAAAGAATTAAACTATGCGTCTTATTGGCAATGTCTGGAATTTGTAGCTTTAACACCTCAAGTTTCTACTTAATACAGTATAATGAGAGACGGTCATTATATTGTATGTCATTATTATCAGATCGTTTATTTGGTTTGCTGAAACCGGCGTAGTATTATCAACGTTGGCAATGACAGCGCCGATTGTTGTAACAATTATTGTTTCATCGTCATTCACGATCGCTGGAATTTTTGATATTATTGAGAAAAAGATAAATACGTGTACAAATGAAAAATTGAACGAGTACACGATGAAATTACATACTGCAACGACCTCCTACCCTAAATTATCATCGATGATTTCTTCGTCGCTTAATGACGGAATAATATCCGATGAAGAATTCCGTATTATAATAAGGATATACTATGAAGTATTTGATGAAACATTTGCTGAACATGATTTAAAACAATAATTTTAGAATGACAACGTCATTAGAATTATTACAACAGATCGTCACTAATATTGCTGAGGTAAGAACTACAATGATATCGGTAAGTTGAACTTATCCTGAATTCAGGATTAGTAATTAAAGCAAATGAAATAGCATTAGCGCAATTACGGGTTTATAGTTGGCCACATATTATGTCAAAAACATTCGGTGGACTACAACCGAATATTCATAATAATTTGCAAGTAAAAATAATCCCGATGGAACTACTAATTGGCAAGTAATTAGTATTCCAACATGCAGTAATGAAATAGAACAGATTAATGAAGAATTCCAACTCATAATTAAATCCATTATGGTACAAGACTCAAAGATAATCATTACTGTTCACGAACCATCGCTGTCATCGGCAGTTGAAATATATTATCTCCGGATTATTCCGTGACCATATATCAGTCTTCTATCAGTCAGTGCTGGGATGTTCTGATATTCCGTCGATTGTTAATGGTCTGTCAAAACCACGCACGGAGGAGTTTCCCCACAAAAGAAATGGATTATAAAAACATTTCAATTTCGGCAATATACTGATTATTATGAATAGGTTTTTATCTATGTAACATATGTTAAAGATTATTATGACATAACATGCATTCTTCACCAAATACAGGATTACCAGTCAACGTAAATTTTTAAAAATCTTTCTCGGACGATATCAGATTTGAACATGCATGATTTCAGGATATTCTAGAAATTGTATTTTCAAATATTATGATCTGCCACAGCGAAGACATAAAACAACAAATCATCGAAACGATAAAGATATTCAGTACAATTGGGGTTCAATTTCAGTTTCCCAATAAAATAATTATACATTTTTCGATAACATGAGATAACTGGAAGTTATCCAACATTATAAAATAACTCAACAACAATTCCAAAAATATATATTTCAAGGATCTGATGGTGATCGGTCATTGAAGCGATTACGGAAAACTTCCAATGTTTCTTGAATTATGGATATAAATAAACCCACCAGCAAGTATCCTCCGATACAAAAACAGTCCATACTCTAGTTGTCATCATGCGTCGCCGGGCATCGTCAATATCTCGTCAGCATTTACTGTCAATCTTGTATGTGATACTATCGACGGCAGTTATAAAATCGACACTGAAAAATTCAACCATGCCCAACAATAATACATTCGGTGTTCATCTACCCTTGTAGAATTCCCACGCGATTTGTTTGTATCAGAACCAGTCACAGTTGATTATTTAAAATGTCATAATCCATCCTTATCGCGGATACATATGGGGACTTACTGACCAGAATGGCCACTTTCTCGATCTTTGATCAGAGTCGTTAAGCATAAATCTGTGTGCACACTGATAGAGCGTCATCTTAGAAAACAAAAGAAAAAAAGTCTTCTCGACTAAATCAAGATACAATATTATTTTTACTCTGTAATTTCATCAGGATCATAAATGAATTATCCCGGTTTAACATTACATGTAGCACTATTAGGTTAGTTGTCAACGTCACTATGGTCAATTTCACTATGATTAAAGTCACACTTGTCCTATCTTTAGCCATTAACACTTTCACAGCTTCATTCATTGACTCCGTTATCAACATCTCTCTCAGCTGTTTTATACGAGCTTGCATAATTATTTTCGAGCTTGTACAATTCTTTTCGTTTAGTGAGATAACTCAGACCTAACGTTTTCGATTAAACGTGACAGAGGAACAAATAATTTTACTTTTGTATCTATGATTGCTGCCAGAGCTTGCAACATTGTCTACTGGATCAAATTTATGAATCTATAATCGGAGTTCAGCGAATATCTATCCTCTGATTTTCGAAATCGTAATGATTCAAAATCACTCCTATTTTTTTTCAGGAACAAGCTCACCAGATATTTTGTATCCCGCTGTATTTTAAATGCTTAATAACAATAATAATAATATTCATGATTCATTATATGATGAATATTTGTTTAAATAAATTTATTTTCCTGAATTCATTTATTTCTGAATTAATATAATAATTTTGATAGGGTAATTGCACGACTAAAGTTGAATAAATCTAGCAAAACTCATTAATTTTGATGTAGTTGCACGACTAAAAACAAATATATCTAAATGAATTTATGTTTTTTTTCTGAGTAAATATATTTTTTAAAACAATTTCAGAACACAAGAATTAATTTATAATGCATGGATTAAACGTCTTGTGTATTCTCGCTCTTAATGTTTCTTGTAATCTTCAGCGCGCATGTTCATCATGTGAAACAGGAATGACGGAACATTGCAGATGTGAGAATCATTTCCCTGCGTAAATTCTATCAGTGAATTATATATATGCAATATCTTCTCTTTCAATAATTTTGACCTTACTCCACGGAGGTAATTTAATAGCAATACGGATTTCACCACTATCATAAATAATAATGTATGTGTTCATTATTTTTAATTCCAATGCTTTTAATTGCTAGTAGTATATCTACATTCATTCGATCTGCTGATTTATTATGATAAAACTATATTCTGAATCAGTATTAAGATAATAAAAATATATTTCTGAATCAGATAAATAATTATATATATTTTTTAATCAGATGAAAGTAAAAAATATATTCTGGATCAGATAAAAATTAAAAATATATTTTTGAATAAAAATAAACAACGATGACGTCCAGTCTATCATTCTACTGAGTCCCTTCTGCAGGTAAATCTTTTATCAATAAGGACCTAGGAGTCCTTTATTTCTTTTTCATTAGGTAAAGGCCTTTCGTATGGCCCACTAGCATTCGTTCTTTGGTTAAGACCTGTCTTGCGATGCACAGGCACCTTATTGAGACTTTTTGGTCCAGCAGATATTCTTTCTGAATGTCCCTATGTGGGTACCCATCGGTGAGGTCGCAAGGTCACGAGCTCATGTAACCTTCTATTTATTTTAGGCGCGTAAGCGCATAGACACACCATCATTGACAGTCAATGTGAATTTCTAATGTTAAAAATTTCTAATATTAGAAATTCAGTGTATTGTCTAGGCATTATGATTTCATGTACCCCCCATCTAAATCAAACCCCTGGGTGAATGCAAAACAGCACTCACCATGTCGTTTGACTTTGGAGATATTACATAAAATCAAATGGAACTATTTGCATACGCTCCAAATTCTTAAAATAAATTGCATCCTAGCAGCATAACGACATATGTCTGGTACCGGGAATCGACTCATAGACCTCAAATACGAGATCCAGACGTGTTACGGCAGCACCATTGTTACGCTTGTTAATATACTTTTCTAATATAAATAAATACCTGTCTTAGCCTTGATTATTTCAATGCATATTCAGTGATCATTATTATATTATCATGTTCTGAATAGAATCTGCAATTTTACACATATCTGCCATTTCTTCCTTGTTTAAATAGTATATTTTCAAGCCTCCCGAAACAGTGAAGGCAGAATTATCTAGCAACGAATGCATGGATCGATATTATTCCGATTCTATATTGAATCGGTACACAATTAATAAAATCCGGTTCAGTACCCACGAATGTAGTCCCAGTCTATTTTTAGATCACTTTTTCCGGTCTAAATTTGGTGGTGATACTAAAGTTAGATTTTGGCATTCTTGGTAAGGATTTAAAGGCAATTGATTATTCTTTAAAATGTGATCTTATGGTGTGGTTGTCTGTGTGTATTTCGGCGACAGTGCACATTGAGTAATAAGGTCATGGTGATGATCCGGAAGTGAAATCTGTGTTCCGTTGCCTGGTGTTTTGTTTACAATTCAGCCTCTCAAAAAAATGTAGGTCAACCCTTGACAAGAACTAAACCGTTAAGTCATCTTTGAAGGTATTTTAGATTAACATATGATTTGTATTGATTGTCACACAGTGGAAAGTTCAGTACTGATGAACAAATGTAGAGACCGTATAGTAAAATTAATTGTGTACTATGGCCTGTCAGTAAAAACTTGAAACTGATAAAAAATTTTTATTATTAATGACATATACATGAAATTTTAATATTTTATGTATATTGACTTTAAAAATATAAAAATGAAATTAGAAATAAAAAAATTATTTTAATTTTAAAAATTTAAATGAAATTTAAAAAACAATTAAAAAATAAAAAATTTCCACCAAGTATACACATATATAAAATTTTTTGGGAATGATATTAAATGATATCAGCATATATATACTCCTACACCATATACAAGCTCAAATGATGGATATTTGTCAAATTTGATCAGAGAAAATATCTTTATTAGTCAAAATGAGACCCTCATTTAAAATACATGAAGACAAAATTCTACTTTGCTTTGTACCTTTAGGTCATTGAAACTATTTATTTGGGGTTCAAACAGTTAATTTATGTGTTTATGATGGGGTGACTTCCTGAGTAACACATATCTGCTTGTATAGCTATCAGTAATTGTTTATAACCATAGTTATAGGGTATTTAGTGAGAGGACAGAGATGAAGACTTTATACTAGAACCTGTTCAAGTTCTCTACAAAATCATACTAAGCTGTCAGAGAATGAAATACAGGTCAGAGGGGTAAAATATACATTACCCAGGTATATTTACCATTGCATGTAAGAAAACAGCAAAATGATGTAAGTTGAACACAGAATGCATTCCATTTTATTGTTCAGTTTCTTTAAGATGTTGATTGATGTAGTGCGACATTGTAGCCTAGATGATATTATGGGAATTCTCATGATCCATTTTGCTTTATGCATTAATAATGACTAATAATATTTGTTATCTGACACTTTAAAGATTACATAAGTAATATTCAAACAGATTATTTGAATTTAACTTTCTACAACTGATCCTAACATGGTTACATAGCTGACATGAACAAATATGCATATATTTTGTAATGTTTGTAATCTAAAGTTGACATTGTTAGGCTGACATGGTACCTATAGTGAATCTGTAAGGCTCAGTTTTGATTGTGTGCACTTAAAATATCCCAAGATGTTATTTTCATCATGAATATGCCTCTGTATGGTAACACATTTCAATTTAGTACTTTGACAGAGGGCGGTATTGCAGCATCAGCTGATATTTCATTCCATTGAATCATTGAATCATTGAACTTAAAACCTTGGTAGCCAAGACTCTTAAAAATAGACTAAAAATATTCAAACAGATTATTTGAATCATGTTTGCACATGTGATTTTAACAAGTACATTGCATATGTCCCACACATGCAAATATCCATCCTTGTTTACAAGTTTTCGGGATGCAAATTTCACATTTAGTTGATGATATAGGATCTATTGGTACCTATAGTTGATCTGTGTGGCCACATTTTGCTATATTCACTCACAATATCTAAAATTGTTTTTTCCTTCATGAATAGGATTGCATATAGTAATAAATTTTAATTTGGTACATTGTCATTTGACTTTCCACTATACTGGTATGTATCAATGTTTGCACCAATGATCAAACCTCACCGTTCCAACATTGCCTTAAACTTTATGATACATACTCTACTTGATTAGTTATTTAACCTGTAAATGGCTAAATATGCTTGTAGAAACTTCATCTATTTTTAGGATGCATTTGTCACTTTAATACATGCCCATTGCTTCACATCTTTGAGTGTCACTCTATCAAGTTTACCTTTTTTAACCATATTTGCAACCTGAATGTTATATTGAAATCACCATATCTAACACATTTTAACTTCATTTGCCTACATCTTCCTTTTTTTAGAATTAGGTGAAACATGTTATATATTTTCAGGTCTAGTCTGGTATCTGAAACAAAGTATTAGAGTTGGATCAATTTGGATGCTCTCCAGTAGTCCAATGGTGATAGCAAGGTCTCAATAGGACATGTGCAGTGTGCTGCTATAAGTGACCAAGATGAGTTCATATCAGTACACTGATATACAGCATCTCAAAGACATGGCTTAGATCTTCATGAGAGAGATTCGCATCTTTTTTCAGTAAGGTGAAACTGTATTTTCATATTGCATTGTTGACTTTTGTAGTTATCGGCATTAAAATGGAATGCATATTTGCTATAAAACATGGTAGTGGTCCCATCAAAACTTTAAATTTGAGTGGGATATTAGTTATACAAACAACTGTCCAAGTACCTGAAACAATAAATGTGGAACATAGTACCTGTCATTGTTTCTTTAGTATGTACACCTATATGCATCTGGATAGTCATATTGTAATTTGCTGTCAAAATCACTATGAGCTATCATGCTTCAGTACCCCTGGGATTAATATTATCAGTTGTACGGACCTAAACTACCATTTGTTTTAAAGACCATTCATTAATCAACATTGCTGTCTTAAATTTGTCAAACTGAATGTCATAACTTGTATGAAAATTTATTTTTTGTAAAATAAAAAGTTTTTAAAATTTATATATTTTTTAAAATTTTCATTAAAATTTAATATATCAATATTTTTTAATTTCAAGACTATTTTCAGACAGGCCTTATCAAGTATTACAATTAGGTTTTTACTGCATTGAAAAATTCCTATAATTAAGGAAGATATAGCAAATTTAGTTTTGGTTTCTTAAGAACAATTGGACCTCAAATTGCACCCTATAGAACACCAGCACTACACACTTTCTGACAGCTGTCACATGTCTTGTTTGCAAGGAAATTTCAAAAGACTTTATGTATGAAGTTGAAACAGTAGTGGCATGCAAAATAAAATGCAAATATAAAAGTTTGATAAAAACATTGACCCTTTCAGGAATCGGTACACAATTAATAAAATCCGGTTCAGTACCCACGAATGTAGTCCCAGTCTATTTTTAGATCACTTTTTCCGGTCTAAATTTGGTGGTGATACTAGAGTTAGATTTTGGCATTCTTGGTAAGGATTTAAAGGCAATTGATTATTCTTTAAAATGTGATCTTATGGTGTGGTTGTCTGTGTGTATTTCGGCGACAGTGCACATTGAGTAATAAGGTCATGGTGATGATCCGGAAGTGAAATCTGTGTTCCGTTGCCTGGTGTTTTGTTTACAATTCAGCCTCTCAAAAAAATGCAGGTCAACCCTTGACAAGAACTAAACCGTTAAGTCATCTTTGAAGGTATTTTAGATTAACATATGATTTGTATTGATTGTCATACAGTGGAAAGTTCAGTACTGATGAACAAATGTAGAGACCGTATAGTAAAATTAATTGTGTACTATGGCCATATCCATGCAGTCTAGACAAAAAGAAGCGATAATGACTGCCGCATACACTGCTTAATTTAAAATCTACCATCACGGAATTCAATATCATCTTCAAAACGTTAATGAAATTGATATTTTTGTGTTTGATTATATAAATTATGCAGATATCCCAGACTTCATTGTGTGAAGAAATGGACGTATATATTACTGAATATAAATGTCTGTTATGTGGGCAGTACAGCGAGACTGCTTAATTAATCTATCAGCTGTGACGGAGTTATCTCGCTTCGTCAACTACCATATCTTCTTGTTTTAAGACGGCTAAAATAAATGAGTGGACAGAAACAATTAAAGACACCGGAATATCTATCAGCGACGTTGCTAAACTAGAACAGATATTACGATTTCCAATAATAGTAAAAACACTAACCGGAGAGATTTTGTACGAACCAAACTATAAAAAGTAGAACTCCTATAAATATCATTGATCATAATGCACATGCATGGACTAATGCTATAACATTATTTCCACGGGACAGAACAGTTAAATTTTACAGCGTTTATATATTTGACGTTATCAATGACATTAGTCAGAGTGACCCTTTATCTGTTTGGTTATTTCAATGTGTAGATTCGTATTACGATCAATTTGTAAAGCTTAACGGAGAAATTTACAGTAAAGAATATCCTCATGAAAAAATGAAGAATCTTGCATTGAAATATAATTCTGATAGCATGAAAGTTTAAAGATTATTAAATAATTATTTTGTAGTTGCATCGGTTGCTGTTCACTTTGCTCAAAAGAAAAATTCAAGGAAACCGACATGCAGCACAGCTGTGTCGAATACGGACAGGGCGGATTTTGAAATACTAAATACGATTATAGCAATATTATATCGGTTAATATGTTAGCATGTTATCCTGGAATTGTTTTGGATACAGAGACTATTCTGAATATTTCAAAAGATTCGGACATCCCACACTTGAAATGACAAGAGTTTCGATAAACAGACTCTTTCCAAATTTTGACCTAATAGGATTTGCTTGTATAATCATTAGAGCTTGCAAAAAAATCTGCATCCGATTATTTATGTTTGGTTTGAGAGACATTTCTCAGAATAAAATATTGGGTTTCAATATTACTATTAAAATATATCATTGCTAATGGAATTTTAACGTCGTAAGTGAAGCCACTATAGCGTATTGTCCTCAGAAACAAGTTTAGTTTTCACAACAAAATAATTATTCCTTGGCAGAGAATATGAGAAAACAGATGATATGATTGACTATGAAAATAAAAGGTCTTGGTAGGAAAATGATCGGTAGGTTTACTCAAAACGATTATATACAAGATGAATTATGGATGATGAACTCGATTGTATAATTCCTGATACATCGGAACAAAATAAATGTATGACTCTGAGTAATGCCGATTTATCAGACGGGTTTAAATTAGGGTCAGTCGTGAGTTATATTGATGGTGAGTCACCGCAGTTTATTCATATAAATTCTTCTATGCACGCTTACGTTTCCATACATTTATTATCGATAATAAATATATTTCCTCGTTAAGCTGTTAGAGTTGTCACGGATTCATTTCCTATAAATAGAGCGTATTTAGATGTGCTAAAAACGCTACTCGGTTGAATTGTGATCACGGAGAATAACATTAGAAAATATACTTGACTATTCAAAATCTGCAGACATTAAAATGAGGACATATATTACAGCAATCATAATCAGATATTAAAATCATCAGCACAATCTCTGTTTGATGATGTGGCCAGACATAAAACCGCTTATCTCAATGGATGATCTGGAAAAACAATACGTGCCATTTAATCATTGAATCACTTAATCATTTTGCTGTAACGATGTAACGGGATTGAAGAACTCCGTTGATATAATTGTAGCAGCAGAATGGGTTAACCCTACAAAGTTGTACAGACCTTATTTACGAAACATAAAGGGTTCTGCGAGGCTGAAGTCTCTAACTGAGCAAGATTGTTTTCGACATTTTTGTGTTTTCACTTGCTGGTCACATGCGTAGGTCGTTCACCCTATCTGATGCTATAAATTAGACAGCCAGTATAAATAAGCAGAGAGGCTGAACACAACAAAGTTGTAGAGACATTATTTACGAAAAATAAAGTTTCATACGAAGGCTGAAAAACGATGCTGCTAGTGTTAAGCCAAAATCTTCTCTAATTGAGCAAGATTTTTTTCGAACTTTTTTGTTTTCACTTTCTGGTCACATGGGTTGGTCGTCCACATTCCTTGCTGCTATAAATTAAAAAATCAAGGACTAAATATTGTATCTTAACCTACACAATACCTTATTCTTGGATCGCTTTTGAAAAGAAAGTTTTAATTTTAATCATGTATATATCCCCTAAATACCAAGTATAATAAATATTTTGCAAAGTATAAATATCTACGCCATTTAACACAACCAAAATATTTCAGTTATCTCTGATCACCTTATGTATCTGTGTCTATCTCTGAGTTACATAAATCACGTCCGTATTTTCTGACAGCCTCGATAAAATATTGTAGCTGGATTGGCTTGTTTATAAAGCATCACATCATCGTATACTACGAGATCATTAATGAGCCCATTTAAGTCATCTACGCATGGACCTTCATCAATATTGGTAATAAACTCAATAATATCGTTTTTGTTTTCGTCCAGTAATTTCGCATTTTGATTAAAATCTTTAAGTACTTCGTAACAGCGTTGATCATCTACAGATGACGCTACTAAATATACCTTATTCCACTTGAGCCATCGCATTATCAGATTAAGCAATAATTGTGTCTTACCAGATCCAGATGGATCTTTTATAATCATTCTGATAGAATTTGGTAACTCTGGATGGTGTCTTACTGGCTCTTGTTTTCGTCCAAATCTCTTAAAATATTTTCAACAATCTCCATATCCAAGATAACTCCCAGGATAACATGCTACCATATCAACAGATATAACGTTGTTGTAATCATATTTAGTATTCCAAAATCTACCGTGTCCATATTCTATACAACCATTTTTGATATCTTCAAGAAATTCTGATCGTGTCGGTTGCCATGAGATTTTCTCCTGAGAAAAATGAGCAGCAACCGATTGAACGGTAAAACAATTATTCAATAATTGTCTAACTTTGACATCGTCAGAAGTATATTTCAGCGCCAGGTGTCCTATTTCTTAATGAAGAGATTCTGTCCGATAAATATAACTATTAGATCGTACAATCTGACCATGATGATGATATTACGAACTCTGAAACAGCCAAACAGATACAGGGTTTCTTTTACTGATAGCACTGATAGCATCTAATACGTCTCATTATAAAATTTAACCATTCTGTTTCGTGAAAATATTGTTTCAGCATGTGCGTTGTGATCAACGATTGTTATAGGGTTTCCAGCTTTAATATATTTTTGATTTGTGCAAAATCTCTCCGGTTAGTGTTTTTACTGTTACTGGAAATCTTAATAAGTTTTCTAGCTCAGCAACGTCGCTGGTAGACGATCCAATATCTTTAACTTTTTTCTGAGCATATATTTATTTTTTACTTCGTAAATCTGTTACATAGCTTCGCGTTTGTGAAGTGTTCTATAACTCGCTCAGCTACACATTCTATCCTCGTTAATGCAGTCAACCGTGATGAGAGTTTTATAGGTTTGATATCCCCAAAGTGTGGTTTCTCATTTAACGAATATAATGTGAACATTAACACAGTTATTGGATAAGATCGCTCATAATATAGTTTATCTATTCCAGTCATTATTCCTTATTTGGAATGTTTTACCAAGGACAATATTATTCCATCACTTTTGGACGGATTCGCGCTAGTCTCGAATGATCCAAAAATAATCCTACGTCTTAGCAATATATATATATATATATATATATATATATATATATATATATATATATATATATATATATATATATATATATGTATATATATGTATATATATATATATATATATATATATATATATATATATATATATATTGTATGTATGTATGTATGTATGTATGTATGTATGTATGTATGTATGTATGTATGTATGTATGTATGTATGTATGTATGTATGTATGTATGTATGTATGTATGTATGTATGTATGTATGTATGTATGTATGTATGTATGTATGTATGTATGTATGTATGTATGTATGTATGTATGTATGTATGTATGTATGTATGTATGTATGTATCTATATCTATATATATATATATATATATATATATATATATGTGTTTGTGTGTGTGTGTGTGTGAGTGTGTGTGTATATGATTCAACCAAATCATTGCCATTAGCTTAAGATTGGTTATCCTTTTGCGTGTAACAAACCTTGCGTAAACGAATTCTGCAATTATCATATCCAATGCGTTAGACACGGGAGTCTAGGACCAAAACTGTGTATGTGGTAAGGTGTAGGAGCAAAGACTCACTTCTGTACGCAATACGGTGGTAAAAAATACAGAGTTGAAACGATATTACGAAATAAATATAACGCTGAATCTCCTTCAAAAACCGAAGAAGATTATCTGACTAGATTTTAAAAACAATGAATTAAACAAATAATATTTACTATATAAATGGAGCAAAAAGAGTTTGTGTAGCATCCAATTTCACCAATCAGGAAGCTTCTCTTGATGGCATCATTAGGAACTGCAGATTGGAAAAAAACCTATCGGTATTGTTAAGAATAATGGTTATCATGCATTTAGTACCAAAGGAAATAAAAATTATTCATAACATATATTCATCTTTGAGTGTTATTTTGGACTGGTATGTGTTTAATCACATCAGTGGCAGTAAACTTGGTAAAACGGGTTGCGCACGATAGACTGCAAAGGCTGTTAAATCTATACATACAGACACTGGAGAAAAAACTATGCTAAAGTCAATTTATTCTGCTAGTAGATACTTTAACATATCGTCTCCCACAGTTGAAAGCGTTGCAGATGGTGTTATTAGATCTACGTTTTCATTTAAAATTAAACAGAATTTCACATTTAAGTATATTTCTATGGTATTATATAATCAAGCGAGAAAACTGAGGCAGGTATAAAACTTTGTTATTATTGCAGTTGTCACACTTATAGTAATATAACCCACATGCAATAGTACACACGCACGGATACTGTTTTTACATGGTATTTTTTAGCGAATAAAATCTTTTGCTATCGGCGCATTATTCAGAAAATGTTATAGATCTGAGAAACAGACGGCCGTGTTTGGAAGAGCAACTTTCTTTACATACTATGATAAAAATGTACACTTCCGGACGGTAATATAATTATATTATCTATAGAGAAGGATTCCATGATGGTGATGATCAATGATAATTCTTTGATGTGGAATCAACACATTGTATTTTATTATATAGGAAATGTGGTGATTTCACAAGCACATATACTGTATCAGATTGACATGCTTAAAGTGCAGATTTTCTTTATAATATAATGAAATGTGCATTTTTTGCAAACACAGATACAGGTATCAGCATAACAAAAAAATATATGTTTATAAACGCAGATACAGACATCAGAATAACACAATAAACAATATACCATCTGATGCAGAAAGTGCACAGTTCATTATATTATATAGAAAATGTGCACTTTCTGCAAAACACAGATACAGGCACGGGTAATATTATATATGTTTTGTATATTTCTCACCCATGATAGCGCATTCGGATTAACAAAGGAACGATATATCATCACTGCGAAAAGTGCACGTTTCATTATGTTATATAGAAAATGTGCACTTTCCACAAACACGGATACAAACATCATTATAACATCAGTATTACAATTTTTTTTATAAACCTAAAACATAATATGAACCCTGCCAACTGTCTCGTCAACTTTCTCTCTATATATATTATGTGGTGATTAGTCCTCCAGTAAATGAAAATAATTTCATTGCTATATAAATAATAAGACTGTATACTTTGTTTATATAAAATCTCAACATGTACAACTTTCCTATAGTGCACAGGCAATCAGTATGTATTGTCTGCCCTTTCAAGTGAATATTTCTCTGACTGGCTGCAATGAAGTTATTTTTAGACATTAAGTCTGCTTTGAATAATCGAAAACACAGCAGCTGCCGATCTTAAAGCAGTGCGTATAGATTATGTACTTTATTATACAGAATTATATAAAATTATATATTTATATAATAATGCTTGGAAACTGGAAAATTTAAAACACATTTTTGCAACGAAACTGTGGTCTATGTTAAGAAATCGGCCACTGTGTTTCTGCTCAGAAACAGACTATTGTGGTTTTATTTTTTATCATAAATATTTTATCATATACACGTAATGCGTGTGGCCAATTCCTAATGCGTTAAGTTATTTTAAGATTCCGCTATGAATAAATCAATCTCCTTGATAACTGCAGATCTGTACAAGCTCAGAAATTTTTCGTATTATGCAAAATTATATATGTCTATAATATTGATTGGAATCTGGAAAAATAAAACCACATTTCACAGAGAAACTATCGTTTCTGTTAAGAAAATCGAACACTTTGGTTTTGTTAAGAAATTGATTAGTCTGTATAATAAATATTTATTATATACACCTAATGCGCCCGTTAGGTTATTGCTAGCAATTGAAACTCTCATGATCGAGGTCCGTTGTTCGAAATTCATAAAAGACATTGTCTTCGGTTGCGATCTTTATAATTTGTTGGGTGCTCCAGCCCCTCGTCTTCATGTGAGTACACCAATCCACTACGTCAACACGTGGTTGATTGGTGTGCTGACATAAAGACGTCATATCATCATCAGCATAAAAAATAAACAGCGGGCAAGGGGTGAAGTGAGATCATGACCTTGTGAATTTACTAGAGTTGTACCCCAGATAAGGGTCATTCCCCGAAAAAAAACACAATAACAAAACTAAAACTAATCCTAATGATATTCCATGTCACAAAGACCTTCAGCTCTCTGAGTTTCTAGAGTTTTGGTTACGGATATCTAGAAATTCTCTTGAGAGCATCAATGAGAATCTCGCTGGCCACAAAAGAAGCCCTCACGTGCAAACAACCCTCTGAGAATTTAGAGTTTCGGTTACGGATATCTTGGAATTCTCCTGAGAGTAATGTCTAAACAGAGATTCGGAACCTTATTAGGTTTATCTGATATAACTCGTGGAATGTCACCCCGCGCTTTCAATTTTATTTTTATATTAAACAAACATTTATTATATAATGAATTTTGAGAATATCAATGTTATTGTTTCTGCGATTAAAAAATTACAACATAACGGTATAAATGTATCTAATAATCTTAATCCATCTTATTACAAATTTATGAAATTTATCCAATGTTAAAGTCACTGGCAAGTCATGGATAACCATGTAAAGGTGTTTGTGCCTCGCTCAAACGCTATTGACAAACTTAAGTTAGAATTATCGAATTATCTCATGAAAACAAACAGAAAAAGATTATGAACTTTCGTCTAAGAGAATTAAGGAGCATTATGAAAATGAAAACGATAATGAAAGTGGAGAACCCTTGACTAATGGCTAAAAAAATCCTTCGGAAAATTGATATTATTTATATTCTATCTAGTAAAATTATATCTTCTGATCCGACTTAAAGTCGGATATTTTTGTTTCGTATTGTGACATAAAACGCATTATGATCTCACCTACAGATTTATTCTTAGAACTTCATTTTGTAGGTCCAAGATGCGTCCACTTTGATCCGTAAGTCTGAAGTGTATTCTTGATAATATCGGATTATGTACACGCAATTAAACTGTGTTTATTGGATCTGATAAAATGAATCACTTGGGTGGGTCCCGCGGGGAGAACGTGTATAATATGTATCATTGCTGGGCCTGGCTAGACTTTGAAAGATCTAGATTGACTGTGATCATTGATGTTAATTTACAATACCTGGCGATATGTGACGTCCGCTGCGAAATAGGCCATTATCATATTTTACTATAGACGGTGATGGGACTATTTTGCTCGTTGATTCAATTAATCCAGGATAATATTTTTCAAAAAGATCAGATAATGATTTCTTCATTTAATCATTATTTAAATATGGTATAAATAATGTTTGTAAATCTTTTTCTGTTTTTTTAAATGATTAAGAAATAATTGCTTAAATTCTGGAGTCGTGGAAAGATTTCTATTAAGATTATTTGCAGCGTTTATAATATTTCGATTGCCGATATATAAATCGAGTAACATACCATTTAAGTGTTTTATTTACTCGATTATCTCACCTTTTTGTTACACCATCACGATAATGTTGTGATAATGAAATAAATAAATGTTTAATTCATTAAACGTTTTATCGTGTTCAGACTTAAGAGTATTTTGATGACATCAAATGCTGACCTAGTTATCCTTGGGATCCTTTTACGGTCAAAATCGGTAAAGTAATATATATCGTCGTTTGGATCATATTTAAAATTTAGATATCTCCATTGACTTGTTTCTCGATATTCTGGATCTTTAATTAATTTTTCTTCATTTGTTTTAAATTCATTTTTAGTCAGTTCTGAAACTCCATTTTAAGGCGGTGCAACTTCGTGCCATCCTAAAATTGATTTAATCAAACTTTGATAAATATCCATAACATAATCAGAATAGTTATTTCAATCACCGCTGTTGGTTCGTAAACAGTTATCGCTATTTTAGATTCTTTTCCTGTGATAGATTTAATTCTGTGTTGAAACTCATCATTAATCTGTTCTATTTCATAACTGCCCGTTGAAATTTCAACCACTGGTCAATCAGATGTTCCATCCGGTTTATTCTTATTCGTAGATACCAGTGAATTATTTGCTAGTAATCCACCGAATGTTTTCGACCTGATATTTGCCAGGGATAATAAATGAATAATTGCGCTAATGCAATTTCGCTTTATGCAATTGCAGTTCGAAAATTAACGCTAAATTCAGGATTTGTCGAACTTACTGATGTCATAGTAGTTTTTGATGGCGTCCTATTGGTGACGATCTGTTGCAATAGTTTTCTTAACGCTGTCAAAGATTCAGATATCATAGTTATCTTTATTATTTAATTCTACATTTTTCCGCTTTGGTTATTGTCACTAGCGATTATAAATGCTTCATCGTAGATTTTCATTATTGTTATATATTCCTCATCAGATATGTTACCATCACCAAGATACAATGAAATATATGAAGCTAATTTAGAGTAGGCGGCTGTTGCTGTGTGTAATTTAATCATGTACTCGCTTAATTTATCACTCCTGCATATAAATATTTTATATTTAGCAATAATACTAAAAGTACATGCGCATTTTGTTGCCGTAGAAACGATAATTGTTACAACTGCAGGCGACGTCATCGTTAAGGTTGATAATAATAATCTGGTTCCAGCAACAACAACATAAACCGAGCAAACGACTATATCAATAACAACTATATGTCTGCGATATTTTTTACTTCCACGCAGTAATCGTCAAAGTTTTTTTTTTAGTTCAGTCTGACACTTACACGCCTGATTGTATCGCTGAGGTTGAACGTCAATAAATGATGGAGTCTTTTGATTCATTATACTATCATGTAGGTAATTAATTGAGGAGCTTTAGTTACAAATTCCAGACACCACCAGTAATTAGCCAAGACCATACATCTATCCAATGATTCCACAGTAAATATTTCTTCAGAATCTTTATCCAACATAACAAATACCGTTCTAGAAAAAGTATTAGTTAATTAAGATGTGGTAAGTAATCTAAATTCTACACCGTTAATCACAGACAAACTATATACACCAGCGTCCTCCGTAGTGTGTTTGATAGTTTTATTTCATGGTGTCCATGTAGCTGACTCTGATGAAAGAACGTACACGTTGATGATCTGTTTGTGAGGAATTTTTATCAGATTCGTTTTTTCTATGATAGCAGGAACTGCACTAATGATATTTTTTTTAGTTTCGTGTTAATGTCAACGAATTTTATGTCAACAGTTGGTGGTGTTCCAAAATATTCCTCAACGGATCAGATCATGTTTCCACGAAATTTAGAAATGTTTGAATAAAACTTATTATTCTAAATTCTACACCGTTAAACACAGATAACCTATACACACCAGCGACATCTGCAGTGTGTTTGATAGTTTTTTCGTGGTGTCCAAGTAGATGACTCTGACGAAATGATGTACACGGTGTTGATGATCTGCTTTTAAGTAATTTAAAAAGTTTCGTTTTTTTCAATGATATCAGAATCTCCACTAATGATATCCTTTAGTTTCTTGTTAATGTCAGCGAGTTTTATGTCAACCGTTGGTTGTGTTCCAAGACATTCATTAATGAATCTGTTCATGTTTCTACGAAAATTTAGAAACGTTTGTATGTCATTATTATAATCAGTTTTGAATTCGTTAATTCCATCGTTGATCGTTGTTATTGATGTTACTTGATCGCTAGTGATTTTAATATTGCTATCATCGACGCATTTTTGTGTTACAGCTTCATTAACTGTGGTTTAGTTTCCAGGATATGCAATTTTTTCCCGACATTGTTATTTCACCAGTAAATACATCGCCTGTTTTCTTAACATAATCGTTAACTGACTTACCGGAATCCAGTATTTTGCCTTGATGAGCAAAAATAACGATATTAATAACTGCGCTGAGAATTTGTACAAGCACATCCGGAAGTTGTATGTTGCTTGTTTTTAATCGTCCTTGTTTATCCTGAAAAACGACTACTTCGTTTTAATCCACACTCATGATATTTAACAAATCTTCGATTTCATTTCTGAGCTGATCAAAAGTTGCGTATTTAGATAAGTCGACTTTCTGATCTTTCTTTCCTCGAGAAGATCTTCCATAGATATATCTAGCATCATGTTTACTAGTGTCTGTTCAAATACGACTTCGTGGTATATTCATGCATGACTTTATAAGGTTCCGCTGTTGATTTTGATGCAGCATCAAGTACATTAAGTACTTCTCGATCTCATATTGGGGGATCAGTTATCTTTTGTGTTTGTTGTGTTGAATAACAGATTGGAGCAATGTTATTGCTGACACAATGAAGAAATTCTTTCGGTGGCGGCAACCCATACGAATCGAATTAAACAATTCCACGTGGATCAATTCCATATTCCACCCAATGGGTGGATAGTCCAGAGTTTTTATGAAGATTAATAATACCAGTTTCAGTATTGTTGAGTTGTTTTGGTAATTGATCATGCATAAAAACTCCTCTGAAGTTTTTAATATTTAGTTGCTTAGTGGAACTATTGTAGGAAGAATGATCGAACTGTCCCTGGAAGTCTTAGATATTTTCCTTTTTTTGAGGTTTTTATTCCTTGTCTGCTTGCTTTCTACAACGCCATTCCAGCATTTTATACAGGGGCATCAACAACTCACATTCGTCCACCAGCAGTTTCAATAAGCATTGATTTATCACTGAGTATGACTGCGATTATTCTGTAATTTCCAATAACTCATTGAGTCACACGAGCTTAGAAATGTATATCTACAACTAATTGTATGGTTAAATCTAAATGTTCTAGTGAGAAGTAATAAATCAGATACAGCGTTGTAAAATCTAGCTCTGATATTTGTAAACCAGTATCAATGTTTTGATCAAGTCCCATGAACGACATAAGAGGATGATATGCACGTGCTACATGATTTTGAGTGAAATTCAACAAAATATCATCAGATGGTTCTTGATGTCCATTTATCCTTAATGAAACCTCAGAAACACCGAGTTTATCAAATACCATAATACTTTGTGTCTGATTATTTACTCTTGCAGTAGTTTGAAGCGCAATAAATATGTCTTGGTGCATAAACACCCCGCTGAGAAACTATTTGCCATTTGAACAAGCCTTTAATATATATAAAAGCAAATATGTTTGTTGTTAACCATGATAAAGTTGATTTACCACCTTCACTCATAAAATATAGAAACCGGTCTGCTTCAGATATTGATGGTGTCAACATTGGCATACAAAGCGAAAGTTTTGTCAGTATAACTTTACCATGAAGTGCCCTAATGGCAGCATCATCAGATCCATTGGCGTGCCATATTGTATCATTATCGATACCTTTTCGTACGAGTACAACTGTATGTTTACCTCTAAAAATGATTTTTCGTACGTGTCTTCAGAATCCAAAGATATGTGACAGTGAAATCATACACCAAAATGTTTACCTAGTACCCTTTAACATTGCTCGACGTGTAAATCCTAAGTTGAATTCTGGATTAACAATGTAATAACGGAAAATCAGCAGCAGTCCGAGCTACCATTCCAGCTGATTGTGGATCTGATGCAGTATACTGTTTATTGTCATAAGAATCAGTTCTATCCTTGTTTATTGTCATACAAATCAGTTATATCCCATCATTGATGGGCCAGCTGATCTTGAATAATCTTCGCTGTATCTTGCAAGGCCAAGTATCGTTGTGGCAACATCGAAGTCTTTCTGATCTGTTTAAATGTTTCTCGTCGATCATGTACGTAGTGCTGTCAAACAACACCATACTAACACTATTAACGAAACCAGTTCTAGACTCAGCGGCGTATTCAGTATCATATGTTTTTAAAGTTTCACCTTCGACTTCAGAGGGTAAGAAATATCTACTTGTATCCTGAACCTGTTGTTCAATTCTCTCACGCTGATCTGGAATTCGTGTGTCATAAGAATAGTACTGATAATTCCGAAAGGATTCATCTTTGAAAACTGGTGCGTCCATGTAAAAAGCGTGATTAAATATACGTTTGAACATCTTTATTATTATCATCTTCGTCTAACACGAAAAACATTTCCTGCTATCATACTAGCGGTTATATTTTTTTTGTCATTTTCCGACATTGGTACATCAGCCAACTCCGCTAGTTTTTGATTACAGGCTTGATTTATTATTTTACTTGCACTTGTGGGCATCACTTCATTGCTGGCTAATTTCACAGGTTGCGGTTGGACGGCTTGAGGTCTGCGTATTAATTTTGCTAGTCTATCTTTGTTTGCTGAAAATGCTTTGTTAGCAATATTACCAATAGCGCCTAAACCTTTTTCCCGGACCGCATCGATAGCTTTCATTCCTAGCTGCTTTGCAATCGGTATTGCTTTTGGTGCTATCCTACTAAACAGACCTTGAACAACATCATCTAGTCCATCTTCGTAGGTTGTTGTATATACTGGTAATCAAAAGTTTATTACCCTGACCATGGTAGTTCCATGTTGCGTACCATCCACGATCATTTTATCATTAAGTGACTTTATCACTAATTGTATCTAATCACTGTCATCGGCGATTTCATTAATAAGGGGCCAATATACATTAATATCCACGATGCCGCCTGATTGCAAATATCAGATGCTTTGTTAATGATTTTAGATGAATTAGTACCAGCTTGTTCTTTTCCAATGAGAATTTCTAGTGGATCAAAATCAGCGACAACATTAGTGGGACAAGTAATACGGACACTTCCTAGATTACTTTAAGTTGGGCCCGGAGCGTCTTGAAATTATTCTTCTTTCTCTTAATTTGGTTTCGGTAGTGATATTTTACTTAGTTTCGATTGTGTTTTTGGTGATCCTGGATAATCACGAAGTGATTGCTCAAATAGTTTTGGTGTTTTTTGTTGTTGTTTTGGTTATTTTTGCTCTCTTAGTTTCTTCTTTGCTTGTTTTCACTTATTTTCATTCTTGATTGGGTTAAATTATTAATTTCTCTAACATTATTCTGATATTGTGGATCATCAGTTCTAGCCTGTTCAACATTCATACGTATCCGACGTAATACATTTTGCCACTGTTCATGGGTTTTAATATCCTTAACGTATTCAGATTTCATTAATTTATCTCTTTGAGCAAAACTATCCACAGCAAATTCAACCAATTGTAGGTCTTTAATATCATTATTAGTTACTTTTACTTCATTAAATTTATTTAACCGTTAAGCATTACTTTTTGCAGGAGTTTTGTTGTTTAGGGGACGGTGCTTCAGCGCATTCAAGCCGAACAGCAGCAGATGGTTCAATCTCTTGAATAAAGTCAGAAATATCAATAATCAATGTTCCAACCGATTTTTCCGTTGCCTCAGTTGCTGTAATAATTTTCTTTGTTGGTTTGACAATTGGTTTAAATAATTGTTCTGTGCCTTCTGTAAATTCCACCCGAGGCTCCTGATATGATTGTAATTGCTGCTTAACTGAATTTCGGACGGGTAAATATTTTCTAATTGCCTTTAGCTGCTCTCAAGCGAACCTAGGTGAGTGTGGTTCTCCAACATGATGTGTCAAATTGATAATATTTATACTGGCTATATAATTTAGAGCAGAAAACAAAAAAGTAGAAAATAATCTTGCTCAATTAAATAAGTTTTTGGCTTTACACTATCGACATCGTTTTCAGCCTTCGTAAGAACCTTTTTTTACGTAAATACCTTTGTAGGGATCAGCCTCTACGCTTATTTATACTGGCTGTTTAGTTTATAGCAGCAGAGGGGGTGAACGACCAACGCATGTGACCAGCATGTGAAAACAAAAAAACAAAAAGAGGCAAAATAATCTTGCTCAATTAGAGATTTCAGCCTCGTAGGAACCTATATTTTTTGTAAATAAGATATCTGCAACTGTAAAGGGTTTACCATCTCTGTTGCTATTGTTCTGACTCTTAAACATAGACTAGCCAGAGACATATATAAACGAGTAGTTAAATTTCAAACTTATCATGATTTCTTCAGACGGTGAGAGGATACGTGGACATCTAAGGGAATAGTTGATATATATATATATAATGTGAAAAATGTTAGCATTATATGAATGACAATCTTATGTGTCAATGTTTCTTGCTGAGCAAAATAACCGCCAAGGAAAAGTAGATGTGAAAACTCAAACGACTCATGAGGCATATTTTTTCATTCTATAATAATTGATACATTTTCATACAATGGCGTTCCCATATATTTTGTTTGTGAAAAAAAGCTTCATAATCTTTTGTTGAAAGTTGCACCTATGTCTGCATTCCGGTTTAATATTTTAAAAAACTGTTTAGGTTTGTTGTCAGAAAATCATCATGCATGCATATGTATTTTTATTTTAAAAAACAACAACTATACCTTCGCAGCCTTTTCTGCATGACGTTTGGACTACAATCATTACGAAGCTATTATGTTATCATACATATCACCATATACGGGCCAAATCGATAGGTTTGGTTGTATATATTTATGACAGGTTAAAAAAGCAGCGTACTACTAAAGAATAAACATCCTGTAAAAGCGTGTTTCTACCTTCAAACCTCCCGGATGAATACAAGATGGAATTATATACCTTCACACACTGTTGTCTATTATTTTTAATAGGTCTGTTTATGGGTATGTATGCAAGACAAGTAACCAAAGCAAAGTTCGACTAACTGCTAAAGCACTCATTATGTAGGCAAATTATATACAAATGTATATTTTTCAAGAAGACAAAAAATGATCATTTTATAAATAAAGAAGTTCTAATTCAAATAAAACATCATTGGAATTATTCATTCACTTTTAAACGAAAGATCGTTAGCTTATATAGATTGTTTTAAGTGTCTGTCGTCATTCTTCAAAGGGCAAGTATTTTCAAAGGGTCCATATAGGACATGATAGTACCCAAACGGGAATGAAAAAAAAATTCACCGTGGGATTTGTTCATAACTCCTCACAGAAGAAAAGCCTTTTGGATATGAATTAAGTTGTCATTCAAGTACATAGGAATGATGCATATTAGAATCTACATCCTCCCAACAATCCAATATGCGGTACTCTAAATTTGTTAATCAAATTTATCCCACTCATTTAGATCAGGAGATTTTAAAAGTCATTGTCACTCTCTTACATCAAAGATAATTATAGCAAAGTTTCTTAGATAAGTAAAGTCTTTATATGTTTAGTTTTACTACACCCACACGCACGCAACTTGTGCATCAATAAATAGCATGTACTGCTCGTCTAGGACATGTTTAAAGCTGCTGTGCACTAGGTATCTGGCAGGAGTTAAATTTGGCACTCAAATGATTAAGCTATGGAAACATACATTCGCATAGAACCTTTTCAGTTCCATGCAATTTAGTTAGATAAGATTATCAAGTTATGTTTATCACTAGTAACACGTCACATGGGTTCTATTTAAAGGAGCCGAGAGAGAGAGAGAGAGAGAGAGAGAGAGAGAGAGAGAGAGAGAGAGAGAGAGAGAGAGAGAGAGAGAGAGAGAGAGAGAGAGAGAGAGAGAGAGAGAGAGAGAGAGAGAGAGAGAGAGAGAGAGAGAGAGAGAGAGAGAGAGGAGAGAGAGGGAGAGAGAGAGAGAGAGGGAGAGAGAGAGAGAGAGAGAGGGAGAGAGAGAGAGAGAGAGAGAGAGAGAGAGAGAGAGAGAGGGAGAGAGAGAGAGAGAGAGAGAGAGAGAGAGAGAGAGAGAGAGAGAGAGAGAGAGAGAGAGAGAGAGGGAGAGAGAGAGAGAGAGAGGGAGAGAGAGAGAGAGAGAGAGAGAGAGAGAGAGAGAGAGAGAGAGAGAGAGAGAGAGAGAGGAGAGAGAGAGAGAGAGAGAGAGAGAGAGAGAGAGAGAGAGAGAGAGAGAGAGAGAGAGAGAGAGAGAGAGAGAGAGAGAGAGAGAGAGGGGGAGAGAGAGAGAGGGAGAGAGAGGGAGAGAGAGAGGGAGAGAGAGAGAGAGAGAGAGAGAGAGAGAGAGAGAGAGAGAGAGAGAGAGAGAGAGAGAGAGAGAGAGAGAGAGAGAGAGAGAGAGAGGGAGAGAGAGAGAAACATGTTCTGTGACAAAACGTTAGGCTGATTTATTTGTCTTAAGTCCATAAAAAAGCGATATTTCAATATTCGCAAAAGTAATGCAAAGTTAAGATCATTGCACTATTCGACAGAATAACTTTTTTGGAAGGAGCAGAATTTCTAAGATGTATGTTGTGGGAGCCATGGCTGACATCAGGTCACCTGCTAATTCATGAAGTACCATATGCATTTTCATAAGGATTCATTGAGAGAAATTTCCATACCAATATGAGGATTTGTGCAGGAAGATTCGGGAGAAAGATGTTCATTTTGGAGATTATATCAACAACATCTTTATATAGAACGAATACAATTGTCAGTTTTTAAACGAAGACACCATCTCGAAGTAATCATTCGTACAGAAGGAGTATGAAAACAAAGATAAGTGTCGTGAGTCATTTACAAATTTTAAGAGCATGTTAGGGAATAGGAGCTGATGATTGTATATTTACAGCAACCTATGTACCGTAAACCACTATCCATCGAGACTCCTCATTCAGAGTGAGTAGTGATGACAAGATGTTAAAGACTCCTTTCACCAGGAATCAGATAGTGAATGGCGGGAGCACCATTTAATAAGAGGAAACTACACATCTGGATAAAACTGTGTGCAAAGTTTAAGATATAACTTGTTTCAAGCAGTTTTAAAGTTGTAACGATACAAATTTAACTGATAACGAGCAACTAAAACGGAGCACAGAGGTCATTTGGTCAAAATCATAGGTAATTAACAATTTCCCAGAGATAAATTAAGGTAAACCTGGGAAAAGTAACTTTAGTATATGATAAAGTTATATATATTTCGTACAAAATCAAATCTGTCAAATTTAATACTAGCACAAGTTAAAAAGAGCCATATGGACAAATACCAAATACTGTCAAGTTGACGAAAACTATGCGCTATTTTTACTTATTATTATAAATGAGAGATTTATCAACAGGATGGTTCATTCATTCAATATTTTCTATATATTAATAGTATTGTTGTGGATACTCTTTTCATGCAAAACCTGCGGACATAGCGAAAGATTTCAGCTTTAACTAATTTGATTAACCTGTTGCTCAAGTTGTATATCATTAGTATACTTAGGTTTGTTATGATATCCTATATTGTATCAACTATGTTTCTATTCAAAAATATCCTTCTTTGCTTCAAAGCACGGAGAGGTCTGATTATCGATCTACAAAGGATGCGATACATTTACACTAGACCGTTGAACGAAAATATTTGATCTAGTCTTGATTCTGGATTTGGGTCCGCAGCGAAAAAAGCCAAAGAGTTACGGTCACCAGATTTGTTTGTATTTTATATTCAATAATTAATCATGTTAAAGGTGTTTATGACTCAATTACAATATATTGTGATAGTTGTAAGTGCAATACCGTTTATAAATTATGGTTTTGTTTTGATATGTATTCATGGAGTCCAGTATTAACTTCGTTAATATTCCGCGCTAAGCCTCCGATTTTTAATTCTTTATGCACAAGTATAACTTATCTTATCTTTATGTACAAGTATAACTTATCTTAGTCTTCCTAGCAGGAGGAAATACATACATGTTAATTTCCTAGCAGGAGAAATAAATACATGTTAATCTCCTAGCAGGAGGAAATAAATACATATTATCAAATAGTTTTAACTGACAATCAGTTCATCTTGCAAGAGTGCGAGTTTGAAAGGAAATATATATTGTAAATATATCAGGGATCTAAGTATTGTTTACTTGACTGTTATTGCTGACAGGTCTGATGATGTGGTTTGTGCGTCCGGCGCCAAAGATGTTCCTAGTCATATGCTGATCCTGATAAAATATTCTCTGCTAAAATCATGCTTTTGAACATGGTGCAATTTAGATGTTTTATTGTCTTTGGATTATTAACAAACTCCATCGGTAAGTGAAGACGAGAGAGAGAGAGAGAGAGAGAGAGAGAGAGAGAGAGAGAGAGAGAGAGAGAGAGAGAGAGAGAGAGAGAGAGAGAGAGAGAGAGAGAGAGAGCAATTATTAATGTAAACAAAGTCGTTTCATATGCCCAGAAGGATTCACAACCTTTGTTAGGCAATACTCAGCAATCATATATACATGATTTGATTTTTGTCAAAAACCCTAAATCATATTCATTATATTGCTCCCTTGATAGTAGCATTTGAAATGTGTTAAAATATAAATGTATGATTTTCCCCATGTCTCATATTGATTGCATTAATGAATTTAGAATATGTTTCTTTGTCTATTTATTGTATAATTAGTCCTTATTATTGTGTATATCATAACAAACTTCATAACTTAATAGATAAAGAAGACAAGAGATCAAGATTCAAGCTAGGCGAACAAATTGACACTCAGCAGCTTTGTTATACTAAAAGTTATTGAAAAGAACAGAATTGTAATGACATTGTAATGTTTGAGATAATTGTTATTAAAGTCAAACGTGAGCTATTATTCAAAATGCTAAGTCAGAACCACACTCAAAAAAGTGAATTTATGTCCTTATCTTTATATCATTATTTAATTGCAATGGGCAGCTGTATGAATAGAAATATGACCTGCGTAAAAATTGCACAGAAATACAAAAATCTTTCTAAAAGTTATACCTAATTAACCCTTTCCCATCTCGCTTACCAGGGCACATATACGTTGGAGAAAAGGGATCAGACATATCGATTGTGATCGAGATTTCATTTTATCCACTTTCATGTGAAAACATAGACATAAGATTTAAATCGGAACTACAACATCCAATGGAATTAAGTTTGTTTGAAATGACAGTGCTGAGATTTTCCGATGATGGTGTACAGTGTTTGAGCAATATCCCACCCAAATATGAGGCAAGAATATTTAATGCATCAATCAACTTTCCCACAACTGTTTCCTTCAGTATTAGAAATGTTTCTTCCCAAGACTCAGGATGGTATGTGGTCTGGCACGAGTATAAGTTGTTAGGAAAAGGACTACTTCTTCTCATCGGTAATTAGATGTTTTCTTTCTCATTTCGATAATTTGGATTATTATATTTTCACTTTAATTATGAGTATTTTCAGTAAAAAGGACAAATACAATCATCATTATGATCATCATCATCATCGTTAATATTATTATTATTATCATCATTATCATCATTCTTCTTCTTATCATTATTATTATTATTATTATTATTATTATTATTATTATTATTATTATTATTATTATTATTATTATTACAAATATGTGTGGCTCAAATGTTGTTTTGTGGTGTTTGTTTTTATTTATTTTTCATGTCACATGCACGAAATATTTTTTGAAAATATTGACCTAATCTGGCCTATCATTGTGGTGAACTCAGAGAGCCCAAATGAAACCGCAGACACAAGTAGGCGAATATCCTTCTTTGCATATGCCGGTATCGAACCTGGGGCTACAAAGATTCAGAGTAGTCCATATTTGATATCTAATAATGGCGCATTCAGTGACTTCTAGAACTGAGTATATTTAGGACATGTCTCATAAATGAATTTCGCCATAAAGAATTTAAACTTGATTGGCCATTTCTAAGTTTAAAAATAATTTTGAAAAAATTCAAACTGGAATGAAAATACTGAAACATTTATATTGAAATATCGAAGGAATGATTCAAACTTCTCCAGTTTTGGCTTGTGCACCATATTTATTGACTGACGATTGCACTTGTGATCGTGAAGATCGAGGGAAGCAGAGGGAAGCTGACATTTTGTTATAGTTTACATAGGCAGATTTGGCGTTCAGCTCTTAGTTTGACGTGGCCATTGTCTTTTCTTTCGTCAGTGAGCCTGCATGAGATTATCAAGATTTGTTTAAATGATGTGTAACGTGCAATTAACATTCAAAGTTTGCTGCATTGATAACCCAATCAAATTATGCATTCAACGTTATATATGGCTTTGTTTATTATTTATAAGAATTTTATTTTATGCGACAGGAGATCATGCTTTTTCTTTAGCTTGTTTGAGAGTAGCTGATCAAATCGTTTTGATTCTCTTTCAGGCCTGTAATTATGTTTGGGAATCACGAATAGGGTTGGTAGTTCATTATAGGCCAGTAATATGTTGTGATTCATGACAACACGAATAAGATGTGATCACTCGGGGACGAGTGATTATCGGCAGCATGAGTAATGTAATAAAACTTCGATATATACTGTTTACATTTACTTCTCCTTTTATAACTTTGTTTTAGTGATAAATTTTATTATAGGTAGTCAGTAATGAAAATATATTTGTCAACTAATTTAAATTATAATGAACAGGATCCACGACTCATCATGACAGCACAGATTACTTTTGTACAGTTTATAATTCGTAATTTTTAACGAAGGGAATTATCTAAATATTTTAATCATTCTTGTTTACTAATTTATTAACGAAAAATTAATACTACGACTGGTATATAAACAGTAGAGCGTAGATATTATAAATATTGTTTTATATCACATACAAATACACACCGATACAATTCAAAAGCAGTTAAGATTGATTATAAGTAGATTTGTATTGAAGAAATGAATCAACTTTGCACAATACTGCCCAGTGTGTCAGCTGCACAATTTAGTTTTCAAACATATAAAATGATTGCAATCTACTTTGTAAATCGATACGTTGCATCTAATACTTTTTGAATTTCTGTTTTCATTCATGTCGGTGAATTGAATGTAAGACTTGCTTATGATTTATACGAGAAAGATTGTTTAAATGAGGAAAACAGAGCACTACAAGCATAACATGATTAAAGAATACTTGAACAATGAACGCAATGTCTTTCACACACCGGCTAGCATATTTGCACGATCTAGAAATATACACTAAGCCAAATAAGGAACCGTGACGAGGTAATTTAAATAGTGAAATGTGTTTACAGTTCATCTAAGACATCATTACGATTTAATAAACAGTATTACCAGGCATACAACTGATTCTATTCTCCACGTCTAACTGTCCGCTTTCCGTCGCTTTGCACAGTTACATTTTTCCATCACTGATAGGCATCATCGCATGACACAGACGAAAGCGGAGTTTTGCAGCTATCTTTCTACGAAGGTCCAGAGAGAGAGAGAGAGAGAGAGAGAGAGAGAGAGAGAGAGAGAGAGAGAGAGAGAGAGAGAGAGAGAGAGAGAGAGAGAGAGAGATGTGGTGTTGTGGTAAAAGAGACTTTCCATAAACGCATTTATGTATTGCCCATTCCTCCATTTCTTCATTAGACGTTTAGTCAACTGCCTTATCAACTCACACAGTGATATAGAACTTTGAAGGTACATATATTTTAATATTAAATAATGATGTTGGAGCCATATTAAAACATGAAGAATGTATAAAATAAACAAAGCCGTATGTGTATAATTCTTCACAAATAAATATACCGCGTGTTTTAACAGGCTATTGCAGGCTATCACTGGAACTGTGAAAAATGTAATAAAATCCCACGGAACGTTTACACCTACTGTTACAAAGTCCATAATCTTCTTGAAAACGACTTGGTGAAAAGTCATGATTTTTTAATTTATTTTGTTTCTCTTTTTTGTGTCAGTCAACCTTCCCGTATTATCTTATAGATAGGGATTTCCATGACATTTTGCACTATATCTAATTCATTTAAAAAAAACTTGGATTACCATATTTATCGTTATGTTATTACAACGCTAATGAATAATCAGTGGAAACTAAGCACGGAGTAAAGAAAATGGAAGCGATAGCTTACTTTTGAAATATAACCTAATGTTTGAAACAGCATTTAAATTTGCGTATTAATGCGGCATGGGCGAATCACACTTTGATATACTAATAGTACTGGTATTAAATTGACAGTAGTATTAAAGGGTAGTGATTCGCTCTCTCTGAAACCTCCCCCAACAGAGGTCCACCCGCATGTCTCAAAAATGCTCTATGTTAACATTTTGGCCAGCAGCCCTTTTTAGCTCAAAATAATAGCTTTTTCACATTTTCTAACAAAAATATATTTTATGTGGCAGGGGATGTCTCTGAGATAGGTTGGTACTACTACTTTCGTCTTTTATTGCAGACAAAGCATTATTATAAAGGAGTCGGATTTAATCTAACAAGTAGATGTTGTGACAAACATAATAACATTTTACCAAAAATTGTACATAACTCACATTCCACAATTAATAATTCAAACCGCATAGTTATAAATCCCATCACCAAATGAGTACAATATAATTTTAGCCGACTTTATATATTGTTATGTTCTGGAGAAAAAAATCCCTTACTAATGAAAGTTTGTTTGAGTCATTTCTGTGGAAAACCAGCCTTGACGAATCTCTTTGTGGAATTTTAGTTATTATTGGAAAATCCATTGCATCATAGGGAATTCAATATTAATGACCAGTCTCTGGGAAACCCAACTGCTGTAACGTACTTATTGATCGTTCACAGTAGTGAATGGAGTACAAAGAGCTTCTATCACATCTGTGAGCGTTCAAGTATAAAATGAAAAGACTTATTTTAATTTTTGAAAACATTTTATTATTTACATGATTTTGCTATATATCAAGTAGTACACGAGGGCCTGGGGTTCAGACACTTTTATCTGTTTTATGGATGTATCTGGTTTTATAGATTACACATTTTGTTGTAAAAAAATGATGAAGAAACAGTAATTTTATTAAAGAAATTTCATTACCCACTACCAAATTTTCAACACTAGCTATCAAGAATAGTGTGTGATTATGACTATAAAAATTGATCATACTATATACATTACGACGACTTTGGAATAGTTATTTCATTGCTATTTTGCTAAGAATATATTTGCTTCCTTGTGCAAAAACCTTTGATCTGTCCGAGTTTGGCTGATTGAATCGTGTACATTTTCATATTTTGATGAAAGCGCATTTCTTAAATTTTCAAGATACGAACAATATTTGCTATCGTCTGATCTAATAAGGGAAAGTTTGATTTTGTAATACTTAATCAAATTACTACCTGAATTATCTTTTACATTAAATGCAAAGGATAATTGTTGGTTATTGAACATTACCTTTCATTTTGCTATTAACTCCATCGACTAACGTTAAATTTTCAAACATTATTTCTGATGTTTGCACAATATTACTTAAATAATGTCCAATCATGAGATTATTAATTCCGTCTTTTCAATACCTTTTATAATCGAAATTTCTTAATCCACGTTTTATAATTGTATTTGTTTCAACCTTCTGATAATTCATTCGAATGCATTAGTTTTGATAAAACTGATGCTGTTGTTTAAAGCCGCTTTAAAATTCAAAATTCATCATATTTTTCACATGTCCACTAGGGATACCTTTCGCTATCTTTGTCAGTTTATTGTCATCTAATATAACAGCATACATTGTGCTTCTTAGTCCAACAAACTTTCTCACCGGCACAAACATAACTCATCTTTCATTTTTCCAATAACGCTTTCGTTCGAATTATTATTAAATTTACTATAAGTTAGGTAATCTGACAAATCAAATAGATCCTTCTCATTGTAAATCTCCTGATATATATTTTCACATTTTATATTATAAACTAGCGAGTCCTTATCAGTAAATAGCAACTCTGAATCTGGCCATTGCTTTTTGGTAAAATTATAGTGAAAATCGTACATTAGACACTTTGATATATCAAGCACAGCTGCACCAACAAATTGGCTTATTTAACTTTATATTTGTCTTTCGTCGTTGTATTGCAGCTAGATTTTCATTAAATATTTTCATACTAACAAAACTCATTGTTAATTTATTTCTGCGAGTTATGTCAATAACAATTTCAATATTGACCCGTTTTCGCATATGTTATATAGTCTTGCCAAACACCCAGTTGTTCATTATCTTGAAAAAGTTTTTTTTTTTAAATTCAGTTTTAGCTACGGCACGACGTTTCGTATTTAAATTAATATAATCTAATATCAAATGCGACTGATTAAACTTTAACACGCGGTGGACCTTTCTCAGATTTAATCCAACCTCTATTGCTTTCTTTAGATTTTTGTAATGTATCACGTAATTTCTTTTATCTAACAAATTGGAAACTCTCTTTTTAACGATGGAGTATTTTGCTGTTGTCATTGCTTTTTGTTCAGGTGATAATAAAGCATAATCAATCGTCATTGACTCTGCGCAAAACGGGTAGTCGTTATGTAGATCATGTAACAAACTATGATAAGCTAGATCAACTTGAACAAAATAGCAAATATCGGAAAAATCATTATTGATTTCTGGGGTAATTTCTTTTTTAGTTTCTTTGCAAAATTGATCTAGAGATATCCAATGAAACCCACTGCAAGGCTGAACCCACCCATAAAGGTTCATACAATCTAAATGGATAATGTAACTCTACGGAAGATTTTTATCATGGTGTTTTCGATATTGGATATTAGCTACTGCATATTTTTTGTTATAACGCTGATTCCGCTCTGATGCCTTTATCAATAAAGTTAAACATATCAACATATGTTACGAAGCTTAGTTATATTTTGCTCGTTTTTAGTAAAGCGTCCTAAAGAGCCCTGGAGCAGAATAATACCAACAAGGGTCTAACCCATAATTTGCATGACTAACCTGACGAAAATGCTCGCAAACATCTGCTAGCAATAATACATCCGATTTTAGATATAAATCGTGATAATCACCGAATGTTTTACAGCCAATAGTATATTGTCATATTGTCATCGTTTTTTCTTTAATAAAATCGAATGATATTGGATAGTAAGTTTGAAACTTTTGTGAATCGCAAGTTCTTGAACTATAACAAGTTGTAATAAATGATATAAATTTGTAGAGTTAAAATTATCTAAAACATCCTGATCATTAAATTTATAACTATTATCATAACCTGAAATTGCAGAAGCAATTTTTCAGATTTGACAATGATCTTTTTGGCAATATCTCGCAATTTGATCATTATATGTATATAGTAATATTGTTTACTTAATTGAAGTTGAAAAAATAGAGGCATGAAAAAAAGTTTGTATATATATATATATATATATATATATATATATATATATATATATATATATATATATTCTTGAGATATCTGCTACTAACAGCAAGTGAGCAAGAGGTGTACCACGTGCATCCGAAATACAACTTATATGCTGGAAATGCATTAGGTTTTGTGATCAGCATAGCAATTAAAAAGGCTATTGGGATGCCAACACCTGCCGGCATGTTAAATTCAGTAAAGGGCGATAATGCAGAACGAGCTTAAATGTTTCGAAAAGATTTTATTTATGCTTTGTTTGTTCGCCATATTCCAAAAGGACAACGAGCATATCGACTAAATGATGCAGTTGCTGATGATAATATTGACAATTATGACTACAGCATGAATTTCAACCTCATTCAGTCTTTGATTTATACGAACCGAATATAAAGAATTTATTCGTCATATAGAAACAAAAAATGTTATTGGAAGTTTGAATAATGATGGGTATTTACAAATAATGGTACGTGGAACAAATAATAATCAAATCCAGTACAAGTCGCATAGATTTATTTATGAAACTTTTATTGTCGCTATTCCAGCTGGTTTACTTATAGATTATGTTAATAAAATTAAAACTGATAATCGTCTGGAAAATTTAGATTTGGATACGCCAAAAGAAAATACTAGAAGAGGAATTGGTGGTGGTAATAATTTTAAATATCCTGCTAGAAAATAATTTCAATAGATCTTGAAACATTCGAAGAAATGAAAATTTAATCAATAACAGCTGCTGGGAAATATCATACGATTTGTTGTCAATGAATAAAAGATGTTGCTGATGGCAGAACAAAATCAGTAGTGTCTATGTTGACATTTTATAGATTTATATTTAGATACGATAATATATAATATTTTCCAGATCTTTTCGTGAGAGACAATTATGACTAAATTCCAAAATATTATTGCGATTTAATCGTAACATCATTATTTTGTTTATTTCAAGTTTTATTTTATCCATTTCTGTTAAAAAAAAACAGATTCTCCTGATGCTATGATAACATCAACACAATAAAAATTACACCCCAGCAAAAATTTTTAAATTGCTTATCTAGTTCTATTTTGTTTAGTTTATTAACTGGACAATGATATTTTATTTCCTCGAACATATTATATGTTGATTAGATAAAATATTATTTATAATGAGCTTAATCGAGAGACTGACTCAGCTATAATCTGAAGATTTTGTTCCAGTTTGTAATTTTGCATCCAAAAATATCACCGACGACAGATTTGCTGGTTATACTGAAAATGATATTTTGTATAACTATGACAGTGACGAAGATGATGTTGTTGTCAAAAAAATTTTAAGCAGATTACCAACTGGTCGATATGATGTTAAGTACCATATTGCCACAAAAAAATATTAAAATTTAATTTTAGTGTTGCCAAGCATAAAATATTTAGACAACTTATAAAGCTTTTTTTAACGTATACATATCGGGACGACAAAAAAACATAAAATACGATTTTATTTTTGTTAAAGTAATTAATTTAATGCCAGTCGATGATGTGAGACTATTTAATTATTTTATGTGAGCCAGTAAAATATAGGTCAGTATTAAAATAGGAACAAATTTATAATAATATTATTCAGACGATTTCATCGCAGTCAATATTATCGACTTAGTTGGTACCCAACTGTTAAATTTATCGCTATATCCGCGCCATTTGACTAAACTTTTGTTGATGTGGTCTTGAATAACTTTTTGCAAAAACAAATACATCTTGTTCTGCTTTATGATGTTTCTATTCATAAAAAAATACTGCCAATTATAGGCTCACCTAATAAGTCTTTCAGCGAGTATGTAATTGGTATTGTTAAAAAAACTTTATCAACAACAAATACGTATTCGCTCCAGTTCGGATCAAATACTTTTTTAAATGCCTTTTTTGGTCAAAGTATTTCTTACTTAATCGCTAACCTTAAATTTATGTCTGGGGTACATATTTTCGTTTGCTAGTACTGGATTTACAATCGCATCTATTGGCGACATTCTGATGGATCGGTGTTTTGTGTTATTGTATTCGTCAACAATTTTCTCTTAATTGTCAACATATGTATTCTTATTTTAGCTGTATGGTACTTATTAATTTTTTCATTAAGCATGCGATTAAACTGTTCGACAATAGCGCTTTTCCCTCCTTTCCAGTTACGTACTTTTTAATGTTATTTTGCTCCAAAAGCTGATCGATTTTTTATTAAACGACTCTGCTCCGTGATCTGTCCATATTTTGTTTGGTTTTCTTTGTTGTTGTTATTATTTGCTTTAGCGCATCAGTCACTGAAGTCCATGTTTTATTCAAAACTGGTACGTTAAAAGCGTATTTATTAAAAACATCAACAACATTGAAAAGTTATCCTTATTATCGTTAAATTGAGCTAGATTCGACATATCAACTAAATCTATCCCCCAGATGCATTTGTGACAACTTTGCGTCCCGAAAACCGTTCTTCATTTAGGTCTATATAGTGCCGCAGCCAGATCACCCTATAAGTCTCTACCGAGTCCGAGTTTATATTTTGATTCAATAATACCCTAGACCAGCCTTCGGTCAACACGTTCTCGCAGATTTTCAGGTTTCCGGTCACAAAGTTCGTCTAACATTACATTTTGCAGATATGCTTATTTTGCTCGCTGTAAGGAAGTTCAATATCTCTATAGCAAATATCATGACGCATGGCTAATGCATCAACTTGATTGTAAGTCTCTTGTCATGGCAGCGGATTATCGTTTTCATCAAGTTGCTCATCGAGCGGATTCCACGGACCAGTATATTTTAGACCAGGCAATATCCACCAATATGCAATATATAACAAGGTCAACATATTGTCTGAAGTGTAAAAGTAAAACAGAAATTAAAGACGAAAAAACAGAAAAAACAAAGAATAATAGATAAAACAAGGGCCATTAAAACGAATAATGTGCAGCTATCGGATGTACTTGTGCGAATTCCTGCTGCAGTTGTTAACAATAACGTTACTTTTGCCAATCAGGGTAAAACACAAAATTCGGGTAAGTCTGTTAATAATGATGCTAAAAAGGCTAGCGATACATTTACTGGTGATATAATAATGTAAGGAAAAAATGTAAATCTTTTAAATCCAACTGCAGGATTTATATACGTGGATGATGGTAATGCTAAAATTGCATAACAATCAAGCAACAACAACAAATAAATTAACTCTATTAAGGCCGATTTTTCTAATCACGTACAACTGTTTTTAAATTTCCGCAGAAATATAAACAATACATTTAATGACTTTTCTGGAAAATCCACAAGTTGTTGACATAAACCTTGCTGACATTATTGCAATAATAAATGATATTATTAGCGGTATTGATAATATAGTTAAAAAATGACCTGATTACAATTCCTCACAAACAAATTATAAATATTGTGTAGCGTCTGGGACAACAGAAAATAACACTCTTAAACACACCGCAGAAGTCACTGGTGTGTACAGGTTATCTGTATTTAGTGGTGAGAAATCCAGTATATTTACTACATTTCCATGGAGTCATTCAACCGATAGTTCTTTCTAGAACTCTATCTATACTATTGAACAAGTATTTCGAAGAAACCTTTATGCTGGTATCGGACGATAAAAGATTAGGCGCAGTGCTTTATTGGTGGTGTATTGAATTTGTAGCTGAAACTCCTGAATTAAGTTATTAAATAACGGTGTAAAATATATAAACATTTATTATATAATGAAACAAAATATAGTAGATTTTAGTCATATTTCAGAAAACATTCGAAAACAAGATGATGAAGCTCTAATGCAAGATTACTGATATTATCATAAAATTCTTTGGTGCGTAAAAAAGTTGTTGCAAATACTACACCAAAATACTTCGGGTAATATATTATTTACCACTACTAATGACCAGCTCTGGTATAATTTCAAGTGGCGCATCATTAAATCCGTTTTTGTTAATAATATCTGGTGTCGGTGTTTCTCTTGCAGCAGCGTGTAAAAAAGTTGAGCCTCGACTTACAACTAAAAGAAATCTTTGCAAATCAGCAAGAATCACCTGAAAAAGTTACTCGATCAAATTCGATCTTATTTGCGTAATATAAATTATGATATGGACAATTTAATACGCGAATTCCGCATTATTGATAGTATGTTAAGAGTATGTATGCCAATGAGAGTTAGCAAATATGAAAAAGATTATAATAAAGCAGTAGATATTTAATTTTCTGTACCTTTATAAATATCGTTATCAAATAATATATCGACCATGTTGTCAATAAATGTCACCACATCATCGGCCCAACCCGCTATTCGCTCATCATTTTCAGTCGAGAATAACCATGCAGATCATTATTTTGGTGATACATAATAACCAACGTTTTTAAAATAATCGCTTATTATTTTAGGTTTTATGTGTGTATATGCTGCCGCTACTTTGATTGAGTTAAATCTTTTAAAAAATCTGTTTGTTAGATCAAATACAACATGTGGAATTTGATTATAATGAGACATTATATATATATATATATATATATATATATATATATATATATATATATATATATATATATATATATTGTTTAATATAACATTTTGCCTAAAAACGACAATAATAATTTGGACAATAAGCATAATAGTAATGTAAAATAATCTTAAAGGAATATTCAAATGAGGTAAAAAGGGTCTAAAAGTCCCACTCGTGTACTACTTGATATATTGCCAAATCGTGTAAATAATAAAATATTTTTGAAAAATTAAATCTTTTCATTTGATACTTGAACGCTCGTATATGCTGCAGAGCTTTGTACACGGATCACCACCGTGAACGATGAATAAGTGCGTCAGAGCAATTGGGTTTTCCCCTGACTGGTCATCAATATTGAATTCCCATTGATGTAATGGATTTTCCAATAATAACTAAAATTCCACAAAGAGATTCGTCAAGGCAGTTTTTTGTTCCCAGAAATGCCTCATACAAAATTTCATTAATAATGTATTTTTTTCTGCAGAACATAACAATATATAAAGTCGGCTAAAATTCTATTGCATTCATTTTGTGATGGAAATTATAACTATGCGGTTTGAATTATTCATTGTGGAATGTGAGGTAAGCACAATATTTGATAAAATGTTATTATGTTTGTCACAAAATCTGCTTGTTCGATTGAATCCGCCTCTTTTATAATAATGCTTTGTCTGCGTTAGAAGACGAAAGTAGTAGTACCATCCTATCTCAGAGACATCCCCTGCCACATAAATATATTTTTGTCAGAAAATATGTGAAAGCCATTATTTTGAGCTACAAAGGGCTGCTGGCAAAAATGTTTACATAAAACGTTTTTTGGGGCATGGGGAAAAGCTCTGTAGGTTTCTGAGAGCGAATCCCTACCCTTTAATACTACGTTGATTTCTACCGGCACATTAAAAGCCATGTTATTTTTTTTATTGTATATATATATATATATATATATATATATATATATATATATATATATATATATATATATATATATATATATATATATATATATATATATATAGGATTGTAGATTCTGATCGGCATACGTATGAAGGTTTGTTCCATATTTAATAATCAAGAAATAAATTAAATATTTTCCAACTTTTACTGTGGAAATTTACATGCATCTCAAGTAACAAGGGCTAATGACGATAAGCGCGTGTATCATTTAAAGTACAGTCAGAGCAAAGGTTTGCATAAAGTTGTTGTCAAGCTTAATGAAGCTAAAAATATTTGTTCTCAATCAGATGTTTAAAAGCAACTAAAACATGTGTTTGTTTCATAACAGCACTGGTAGTTGTGATGGGGTGGAGCTTGGGGGTGGTAGTTGAGGGAAGCAAACAAATATCGATAAAAATATAGTCTTACATTACATTTGCAAAATACTCGTTAATTTAGTATAGCTTTATATCATATATTGTGGAGTATCGACAACTGATATAATAAAACATAAACAAAACATATTTGATATTATACAGAGACCATACAAATATTTGTTTCAAAATTTCCTTAATTTTTTTATACAAATTTGGAGAATGGAGGACTTTGAGAGAGAGAGGTAATCTCTGAGGTGGTAAAAATTGTCAGAGTATATTTATTTTAGAGAAGTTAAGGGTAAGATATTCTGACCTAAAAACCTCTTTGGTTTCAAAATCTCAAGTACCCTTACTACTATAGTCAATTTGGCAATTCGTCCCAACTCGAAAGTCAATTTTGCCCAAGTTAACAATAGCTTGAACATGTTCTTTTTCTTCAACAAAAGGTAGGTACTAGGTAGAATGTTTTAGGAATAGGCGTTAGGAAAATAAATCTATGTTCAAACAAACTATCTTGGAATCTTTTCAAAGGAAATAATTATTTTCGAAATTAAAAGTACTATATTTAACATTAGGCTTCATGTTGTAACGCTGCTGCATATAATACACATTCGATTACACATGAAATAAAAGAGAGAGAGAGAGAGAGAGAGAGAGAGAGAGAGAGAGAGAGAGAGAGAGAGAGAGAGAGAGAGAGAGAGAGAGAGAGAGAGAGAGAGAGAGAATAATGTTGAGCCTTTTATCAGTGCTTAGTTCCTGTGATATGAAGCTTTTGCCAGTTCAATTTACTGTTTTTTTATCTTAGTGTGTGCGCGCGTAAATTAAATTCTTGCAAATACTAGTCAATATTGTCAGTCATATTATCTAAATTATTCCATACAAAAAAGAAAATATATAATTTTTTATTGAATTAGTCGGACAAGAGGCGCAAATTCAATACAAAATTACTTCTTACACGGTACCAAAAATAGATAAACATACACTCATTTGAAAATAAGCTAACCTTGAATAATTATCATTTTTTTTCATTATGCGAAATGTATTAAAGAAAACATATATACACTAAATCCGTATATGTAGCGGATGCCAGCTTGCATAAGCACACTTACTGAACTGTTCATCGTTTATGCCAAATCACAAAATTGCAAAAAATGACGAGATTTTCACCAGATTGATTGAACAAACCTGCTATTTACTCATGATAAGTAGCAAGGTGCAGACATACCTTGATTGTATTCTATCCAATTTAACAATACGACGTTATCTCGCAAAAAAATCATTATTTTAAATGCATTCACTGTGAATGCAAATGATAATCATTTCGCTAGCATGGGCTACATAAGTATTATTAAAGCAAGTTATTGTTGTGCATGCTATTTACCCTGCAGACATCAATTATGATTATATAAGGTAAAGAAATAGAAGCTCCTGTGATGAATAAACACAACTGGCAGCGAGCAATAAACTTTTTGCTTAAACGGTACGACAAGAGATCATATACAAAGGTTATTTTATTAATTTTATTATAACGCAAATCATCCCCAGAAGCTCACTTTGGTATCTTTTAAGTGTGACGATTGTTTTCTTATGAAGTCTGCAGCCATAAGGAAACAAAGTTTCGTTCCTTTGGATTTTTTTAGTGTTGCGTATATATTTTTTATTACAGTTGGCCAGAAGGAAGCCAGGATTGATTCCTGTTTACTTGTATTAACGGGAATTTTAAAAATGAATTGCAACAACGAAACGATTTTGAAATCTAGTGCATCGTGCACGCATATTGCTGTAAGGCTGAACATTATGTTAATTTTCAGTAGTTTTATCTAACTGTTCCCTATCTATAGTTGATAGTGTTTTATTTTTTGACAAGAAACACGTTCTTCGTCTTTTGGGGAGAAAGATTTGTTTTTTTTTTCTGGTTAGAGTTCTCTATATGTAGGTGGGAAATCGTAGCTAAGGGAAAGTAACATTGTCGAATACTTCCATTTCAAGTAAATAATTATTATTTCTTCTTTACACTTGTTCTTTTTGTGCGAGTATAATTAATTTTAATCATATAACATGAATCTGATTTAAAACGAAAACTGTTCGAGTATGGCCGGTGACCTGTAAACCGACTGACTTTCCCCCGCACCCACTAATTTCCATCAAAGTAGTTAGCTTAGGCGCAACATATATCTTTTGAAAGGTGCAACGTCACATCTAAAGCATTTTCCAAAGAATGGCTGTTTTCAACGCATAAATGATCACATAAAAATGAATGCGAGGTCAATAAGTAATATTTTCTATATATCTGGGGCGGTATTGCTGCCTCATTGGATGTTTTCACTGAAAAATCACATCCATATGCGTTAATGAATATTTGAAACCACAGACGTTTAGAAATATCTAATCAACATACATGTACTATTCACCTCGAATGACATTCACAATGTACGGTTTTCTTGTTCTGTTTTTATTTTTATTTTCTTTGTTGTTATAGCTGATTTAATGTAATCATTCACCAGGTCTATAGTTTTGATGGTGCGTCTGCTTCTATTGGGTAATATCTTTGAAATACAGTTACATTTGTTGAATGCTCCACAACTACATTAAATGCAATAAAGGCTATGGATATGTGGATGGATAATGGTAAAATGGCTAACTCACGATTATGATTTAGGCATAAGATAATACCAAGATGCTCACTGCATTCTACATTTGTTTCGTATTTACTAGTTATCAAAGCCGATAAAATTTAAATTTCACCACCAATAATTTCAATTTAGAACAATTATTAGAGACATATACGCCTGCGAAGGTCATATAATGTTTTTAATTCTCATTTTTTTCTGTTTCTTGTCAAAATGTGAATGTAAGCTATTATGGTACTTACTAATCATACATGACATAATAGTGAAATAACATAAACTTCGTACAATGAAGGGATTTTGAAACAATATATGTGCTGATTTAGTTACGAAATATGCCAGTTCAGGCACTATATTATGGAAATATGAATTGGATTTTGGTCCCATATATTCCTATGATGATAACTTTGTCGAATGTGAAGGTTTACTAACACTGAAATATACCATAAAGTAATGCAAGCACTTAAGTGAACCAGTGCAGTCCGTGTTACGCGCAAACTGCAAGCAATCAAGCAGCAACTAAAATATATATTTTAAATTGGTTGTTAAGGTCACATATAATCCAAAACTCGCATAACTAAACTTATTTACTAAACATGAATGTACTAATAATTAATAACCTTTTCTGGGAAGTATGAGATTGCGGCAGAGCAATTTAATAAGTAACAACACCTTTGAGTATGATCTGTATGTTACATTATCGTAAATAGCCATACATTTTATAAACGGCTATGTGGTGAAAAGTAAATACAAAATTATAACTGGCTTGCGAAGCAGAATTAATCAGTTTTAATCAATTAATTTAATTATTAATTTAATTAATCCAGCTGTAAGTTGTCTTATCTGCGCCGATAACAACCACGACCCCACCCTTTTTTAACCAATACAAATAAAATTAAACTACAGAGTAGCGTGCGCGAAAGAGTATGCTCTAAAAAAAAACAACATGACAACGTACCCACTTCGTCTGAAGCGAGTCACATTTTTGGATGGTGCTAATAGCGAGGCTGTGCAAGAGCATCAAATTAAAAAATTGGTTTGGATCCAAAATTATAAGAATGACATCCGAACATAGTTTTATTCGTAACGAAATCTACTACGATAAAAAGAGGCATTTCAAATGTTAAAGACAAACTTTAGACAATGCCCTCAAGCACAAAGTGGATGTAATTTACGAGGAAAGGTTTAACATTATTGGATACATGCTAGAGTCGCCGGAAAATAATATGTTGCTTTTTTACGATGACTGACGTGATGTGTATAATCTGAGATAGGAGTAGTTAATTATATGGCAAGTGTTGATTTACAGCTTCTTGGAGAGAACGAGATGGAGTGCTGCTAAGGACACAGGGAGCAGAAAATATATCAGTGTTTTCGCGAATTGGCAGATACTTACTCTGTGGCAAAACCTATCGTCGTGAGTCTTGTTGAACACACATGCATCATGATAAAGCCAATTCCGGTTAGGATTTCATTTAATCGATCCTGTCTACAATGATCTAAAAGAAATGACGCGCAGAATTACAATATCCACGGTGATCACGGATGCTTATTTGAAATTGACCTGGAATATGCTGAGCATTTATATGATAAACACGACGATTATCGTCTGACCCAGAAACGCTACCGGCACCATGTACCTTGGCCGTGTATAAGTGTTAAATCGATGATGAAGACGGACACACATACGTCGAACGTTCCAAACCCCCGAGTCTCTGGCACAAACACAATTATGTACTGTAGGACCCGAGGCTTTAGTCTGGGATTGGGTATGCGTGCAACCAAAATCCACTGAGTGATTGGATTTCATCGGCAGGCTTGGATGGCCCCGTACATTCAGATGAATCTATGCATACACACAAAGGCCATCAATGACATTACAAGGTTGTGTTTTTATTCAAGCTCATGAACAATGCCGTGTTTGGGAAAACAGTGTAGAATCTATGCAAAATAATCCGCATAGATCTTTTCCGTGATGATGATGATAATAGCGAACAAGATACATTTAAAGCCTCATCGTGGAGCCGGATTTCTAACACAGAAAAGTCGTTGATGGTGGTTGCCGTTCACAGAAAGAAATTCCGGCTGACAAAACAAATCTATGCTGGATCCTCCTTTCTGTTCTTGTTGAATAATACTCGAGAAAATATTTACTATGAGAAGACCACCTTATCAAGGTGTGGTGAAGACTTATTGATGGTTCATACCACTATCGATGGTACGTACACGGACAAGGCATAATTATGTTTGATATACGAATTTGTTACCAGAGAATAACCGAAAGAACAGTTTTAGTAACGTCAACAAAATGTAGACTGGCATATTTAAAGATGTATGCACGAGAAAACTAATCGAATAATATTTATTACTGCAGCCATAAATATATTCAATTGTGGTCGGGCCAACGAGTTCTGGCAAGAACAGTATGTATGCCGAAGTTCTCTGAAGGTTATTGCGCAAAACGACCTAAAGAACGAAATGTAACTGGAGTGTCTACGAGACCGATGTGAATTTGCATACACCTCAAATATGATGTTTGATTTTAGAACCAATTCATGGGTGTATACTGATGTACTACGGTGGGGTTGTCTCAATTCGATACCAATCGATGGATACATCCCCATGGAATCACTACCTACATGTTTGGGCATGGCACTGTTGTTTGCCAACCTATGATTAATATTGGATAATGACGTGATAACACAATCCCTGGTGGCAGTTCCGTATTTGCTGCAACGTCCTGCTATTAGTCTTGCACAAATTCTGGGCTGGGATATATTGCTCCACGGGCTGATTTTGTTGGAATATCAAACCATTACGAGATCATAATTACTAGGGATGCATGATAATATAGAATACCGGTATATTGTGGTATTAAACCAACGACACAATAATCGGGATAAACTTTCTTATATCGATATAGTACGATATTGACGTACGTTTGATAAGAAGCAGCAAAGGAACTCTATTATTGTTAGAAGTTAATATGAGCCATATTTCATACTTATAATGATTTCTTATTGACAACAACCTGTTTAATTACATACGTTTGTCTTTAGTAATCCGCTTCAGTAGCATTTCTATTTCATTCCTGGGCAGTTGTAACATGATTTGAACTGGTTCTATAACCATTGGAAGTCGTGTTGCCTATTCTTGAAACCCTTCTGCCCTCATCAACAAATTTTGTGTATACTGATGGCTGAATAACTGATCTGCAAGAGTACCATCAAATCGTTCTACAATAGCATGATCTCTTTATACACTGACGTGTCCGACACATGGTATTTCGTCAGCATCACAGCCACAGATCGGATAAATCTTATGTCAGGCTCCACTTGTAAAATCTTGGTCAAGTGAGTGGTCTGTGTGCATAAATGTGCCCATTTGCTTTTGCGACATTGGCATAATCATTTGATATCATATATCAACGGCCTACCCTCTTTGTATCTGACAGCCATGTCTACAATGGTTGTAGCTTATTTATAGTTTCCTAATCGATCTTCCTGACCACGGAAATGATGGTGTGGAATAAAAAGCGACCAAGGCAGATCAAGAGCATTTGATGTGTGGACATCAAACATACCCCGTGACATACGTTATGGTAAATAAGTTTGTTACAGCATTTATTCGACCAACCATTCTCGGGCAATCCCATGCTTAACATTGGTTACCCAGGCTAACGTTTCTAAGACTGCTTCACCTCTCCACTATCCATGCATACTGTACTATATTTTGATTATATCCGACTTTATGTTTCCATTGCTTGTTTGTTTATATTGCTAATATGTTTACCTTTAGTGATTAAACGGGAGGCGGATCCTGGCTTTCATACCTTCTTTGACTACCTATCATGTGATTCATTCTCCCATTGTTGGATTATTCATATTCACGTTATGAATGCGATACATGAGACGCGATTGACCAGTACTTCACCAGGTCCCTTGATTGGTTGTTACAATCGAATTGTAGATCAAGCAGTGCACTAGAGCCGCATCAGCTGAAATCAAAAATATGAATCTCATCCGAATATGTTCTCGATGATGATCCTGGTATTTTTGTTCAAAAGCGTCTAGATATACCAACAACACCAAGAAAACATCGTGCTCTACTATATATTTTTCTTTTCTTGATAAAGCACAAAAATAATATTGCGGTTTATGAAGATGTGATGCTTGAAAATCAAATAAATTCCTGAAATATTTTCATCAGGCCGACTCCAAAACAGCAATGTCATCTAATTGACTCAACGATTCACCTATGTACCAAATGTGATCCGTGAAATCTGTAACATGTTGATGATATTTTGTGGTATTTATACAAGTGCTCATGAAAATAATTCAACTTTGTGTGCCACCAACCATACAAGGGATGCACTGGCATGAGTGCGCTTATTACATCAGACTGAAACTTTCAGTCGTGGATGTAAATTTTGAACTGCTTTGGATATGTCAATTTATAGACCAAAAATGTAATGTAATCATATACAAATGTCCGGCAGTGATACCACATAATCGTACGAAAGACGACGTTTTGAAGGTGCTGAACAAAATCTAGAATTGATTTAAAATGTGATAGAGGTCTCCAAGAAAGTAAATGATATGTTACAGTAGCGATAAACTGCACAAGAATATATCACAGCGAGCTTTGAGCAAACACTTGCGTCGCTGATTAAACCCACAAATGAAAGTGTTGAACGTGTCGATAAAAATGTTGTAACATAAATTGCAGAAGAGGCAACACTTGCTGAAGACGAACATGGTTCAGTGTGCAAGATGGGCAAAATTACCAAAGATATCAAAAAGTTAGTATTCGTTTGTCAGAGATGGTGGCTGAAGTGAAATAAATACAGGACGTCAAAGAAACTGAAAAATCACTTTCTACATTACCACCAAGATGACGATGTTAGTTGCATACACCTATTTAAAATTGTGATGAAGAAGGTTACCAGTGGATCAGGAGAGACCCCTTCTGTGCAAATCTTAAATTACCCACCAGCTGGAGAGAATTAGTGATCAAGAACCATCTCAGGGCATAAAAACGGAATTTACTATGTCTAGAAAAGCCTCTGTTAAGATATTTAATTCTTATAATAATACAATGGATTTTATGAAATATATAACAGGTTATTTTATTACTCAAGTCATACTTAATATTATGTATATCATGCACAGAACAGGAGAATATCTGCCGTCAGATAAAAGGACAGAGAAATATGTGTATCCTCTAGGCGTTGATACCACTTTACAACCCAATTTTTGTTCCTGGGTAGTAAGTGTTGTTTCTTAATTGTTTATGCCTAAACAGTAATGAAAATGGTTACTATTCCACACAAACACTGCTTTGTGAACAGGACATTGCAGTTTGGAGACTTAGCTGTTTCCAATGAGAAAACGGGCGAATGTTTTTTTTCTATCACATAAAACACATGAATCAAATTTAACATGTATTTATAGCAAAGTAATAGAAAAATGAACATTAAACATTTAAAAGTGAGTAATTGTTTGAGCTTTACGATTATACTGATAATCACTTTCACGAATCAGCCCCCATATGTAGTATCCAATCATGTTCTCGCTATACTGTCCGTAGCAGCAGGGTTCAAGCTCAGGTTTATCCTGGCAGAAGCGGTTGCTTTGCTACTCCAAGTACGCTCCCATGATTGTCTTAGGGAAGAAGTATTGAAGGTACCTGAAGGCTGACAACTCCTTACCTAGAGCTCTGACAAATTGTTTCATAAAGCCTGGTTTGTGTGAGGTGGTGGCATTAGCGCCTTCTGGTGGTTCACCAGTAGCTTTCATTACACGTTGTTCATCCTCAAGGAGAACTAGGTCCACTGTGGACAGTCTCGTAAGTAGTAGTACGCCTTGGTATCCCTGCTGTCCCAAAATCAAAGATAGTTGGGAAACGTTGGAAAAAGGCATTGGAGACCAATCAGAAATGTCACCATTTTGAAGTATCCAATGATCTTCCAGACGTATTCATCATACTTCAAGGCGTCCAGCAAAGTCTTCATGCTGCTGAAATAATCTTAGAGGTACACCGAGCGAACTTTAGGAAGAGACGGGCACTTGTTACCATTATGGAGCAGCACGGCAATGAGGCTCCTGGATGAGCTGTCAATGGAGAGATGTCACTCATTCTGGTTGCAGGCGATTCCGATTTCCTGGAACAGACTCGTCACATTGTGGCAGAAGTGAAGTCCATCTTGATGGGTGAACAAGCTGGAAAAAGCGACTTGCACACTTTCATCCAATAAGGTCCACTACTTGAGCGTAGACGTCAGATACTCGATATTGGACATGGTTAGACCAAGATCTCTAATTAAGTCGTTGAGATAGTTTCGGTTGGGTTAGATGGGTTTTTCGATTCAGCTCCACCTCTGAAACTGTCATCTGGATCAACAACGTCTTCCGTGCTCTCTGACTTGCCGCTCTCGTCTAAACACGACTGCTCTGTCTCCGAATGAGTGGGTAGGGGGTGCTCAGGGCAGAGTGGCACCGATGTGATGTATGAAGGAATGTCCGGATACGTGGTAAGTGCGTTCTTGCCAGTTCGAAGTTTGGATTGGTCCTCCATGCACCATGCAGACGTATAAATTGCTTGAGTGGTCAGTGGGTTTCATTGAAATTCTTAGGATAGCGAACATTGTAACTATCTTTTCGCTCTGTATTATCCTACAAAAATACATTATTTCACCCATGACTAATGTGTAATAGGTTTTCGCAGCATGTTCCATATATGATATACTTTTTCAATAACACTGAACATTGTAAAACATTTTAAAATTAAAACTTTTAACAATCTGAAAAGATTTAATAACATAAAATTTCGAGCAGCAATTGTCCATATTACTTTGCAGAGTTTTTTCTGCAGTGCTGGCAGGTGAAATGAGGTGCTGATACCGACAGGAATACCAACATATGTCCCGTAGGCCTCACACAGCAGTACTAAGCAAAGCAATACTATGGGGGTACTTTTTCGTTCTTGTCTTGATAAATTGACCGCAGACATAGCAAAATGAGTCTGTCGGATGCTTCCAACCGCTTGATGCCATCTTAAAAGAAAGCAGACATGTATACACTTATAAATCTGGAACTAAACTGAACTGGTGAGCTTAAGGGTTCTGTAGTTATACTACTATTAATATAACGGGAAAGTTCTAGACAGTTCTAAGAGTTACTCCAAGTTTACTCAGCAATGTATCTATCTGAAATGTTCTGAAAAAAGGTAAATTTCAAGATATTACTGTCCTGGTCAGAAAACCAAACTCTGTTGGGAATAATAGCCATTTTCTATACTTCTGAAGCATAAGGAATTGAATTAGAAAATAACAATTATTACCCAGGAATAAAACAATTGTTATACGGTATACTGTACTATAACAAAACAAAATTTGTATCGACCAGTTTTTACTCCTAAAATTTAGGCAGACGAATATTTAGATCAAACAATCGCAATTCAATTAAAACGATGTTCGGAAAATATATTAAAAAACGCCAGATAAAGAAGAACAACCTGCACTCGACTATCCAGAGTTGGAAGAACGATCACAATAGACAGACGGCTGGGTAAAATGAATTAGGAAGCAACCAATGATAAGACATACGGCCCCAAAAATGAGAAGGACACTGTGTGGCACTATTAATCTTGCTAATTGACTGGAAATACTTGTGGGATCGGTTCGTGCTGTAAACAACGAGCCCGAAGCTGTTAATGAAGTCAGATAGATTTGTCAGGGGTTGCTCACTAATGGTGTTATGGACAGAGACGTACATCATGAGTAATGCAGGAATTTGAGGAAAATACTCATGATATATACAACACGGACCATTAGTTCTGAAACTAATGAAAACGACTGCGGGAAATACAACACAGCGTGTTTTCGATGATAACCATCTCATACGCAAAAACAGACTCCAGAGTGACCATTTTTTGCACCTGTGACTCCTGGAGAATAAGGAAATATGAAATCGGACTTGCATCGCTGCGAGTGTATTAAATTTGTCATAGTATCTGATTCTCACCCTCTATTGGCCAGTCCACAACCAAAAAAAAACATCATTTGCGTTTCCAACAAACACTGGAACTCAATGGTATACTACTGAACTTCCCACTGGCACGTACGACAAAGACTCTCTCATTGGAGAAATTCGACGAAGACTTTAGGTGTTGACTGGCCAAAACTCTGAAAGTTCTATACGTGCCCACAAGCCCACATCCAGTTGTGACGTTGCCATAAAATCCAAACATGTGTTTCCAACCATATGTGTTTGTCATTGCGAGGCCACCCATAATATTACTGTTATTTTGGCCTGGCCACATTTTAGATGGTAAAAGATTCTTGATAGTGGAATATTATATGTCGTCTGACATTGTGAGAATTACCTTAACAGCTCAAGTCAAACCATCAGTTGCAGTTTTGAAAGCAGGTCTGAAACGACAGTAGTTTTTCAGGGTATATTCTGTTTGGGTTTTCACCAAACCGTGGAACAAGGTGGCTTGATAGTGACCACAACGCCATCACCGTTAACGCAAGAAAATCCATGTACATGATGTATTACGGACTTGGTCTTGGTGGTATTGTTCATGTATTATTTCCCAGCGCACCAAAAGCACTCAGCCTTCTCATCGCGCACCATCGACCAAATGAATGTCGCCAGCAGTTAGTATGGTTGATTAATGAGCCTACTCTGTAGCAATTTCAGCTTTTATGATTGCAAAAATGGGGATTGGATTGTGATGGCCAACAGTCGAGCATTGTTATTAAAAGAAATCAATAACGTGTAAGTGGAAACAAGAAGTTAATGCATTAGTTCAGTTCAAAAAATGTATTTGATAATGAATTTGACAATGGAGATCCTGTGCTGGTGAATCAGATCAAGATAGATTTCAAGTATTACTCATATACAGTTACTGATTTCAATCAGTTGCAACGACAATTGCAAGTGAAAGACACATCTAGGCATTTTCTTCGGTGTGATATAGTTTAGTAAATTGAGGTAAACATAGAACAGTATGACGGCTCAAATTTCCCGTCAATACCACAGTGGAATAATTTTAATAACGGCATCATAGGGTATTTTAACAGTGTACGTTACTCAATTGATTTGAAGGAAATAAAATCCACTTCAGACAACATTGAAATGGCTAAGACCATCATTAGACTTGCCAGATAGTGCGATGATTACACAGAACAGTTGCTTCAACATTGATGTTTGTCAAGGATATATGCGATAATGATGATTCTCAACAATGCTCTGTTAGGTGACCTAAAATACACACCAACCCTGTTAATAATGCAAGTTCTGCATGTCGGCGTTAACAACACTTTCAATGGTGGATTTACTCAGGGTCAAGGACAACGTTGTGGAGACTTATGATTTTCTTGCGCAATTATTTCAGTTTCATTTCTGGGTTTTGCATAGATGTTCATTGGAGCCAATCACATAGTCTTTTTAACCCGTATGAAAGACTCCAACAATGCAATTAGGCTTGGTGCAGCTGCTAGTGATGGTAGAGTTGTATTAAAAACATTAACATTCTCGTTGCCTGTGTTATATCTTTTACGTTCTACAAAATCACGTTTTTTTGCAACTTATGCGGTCGTAAACAACTTTAATGTTGTAGTTCCTCGCGCATTCCATAGGTGCACACCCACCAGCTGATACTGTGGGACAATTTACTTGACAAAAAATACCAATCATGAACTCACTGTACCAAAATATGTGTTTGTGGCATTTCATCATATAAATCGAGACAATATCCAAACTCATAGCAAATTGATATTTAGCGACGTAATAAAGATTAAGTTATTTTTGAAGTTGGATGGTCATCACGAAACATCTCAAGAAATATATTTTTAACTAATCATACTACATGTGTATTATCACAATATTTGGTCGCATATGGAGCGGCACCAAAACATTGACACAGGCTTGCATATATCTCAAAATGGCTTTATGACACTACCCAATTTATTACGTTTCATTAAATACCTAGAATTATTCAGGTAGTCCGTTGTCGGTTTTTACTTTCGTGCACGTATAGATGACGCTGGTGGTAGCTCTTGATGTTATGTTATTATACCTTAAGACAAGACATTGTTGTTGGAGGCTGCTAGAGGTTGAAAGAGAGTGATTGGCGAACCCGTGCAAAATTCGTAGAATTTTCGAATTCATAATTGGACATGTTACATATTTTATTAATAACGTCACATCCGAGTCAGTCCTACTGAACATCAACAAGTAAAATTAAAACTGTCAGCCAGAACAATTGTGGAGTCACACTCATGCTTTCTTCTGCAAAATTAAATCGAAATGTCCATATGATGTTAATCGAATCACAGCAAGCTCAGTTTAATACGGTCAAATACAAAAACACTTCAGTGCCATTAAAATTATCACAGTCATTGACAAATGCAAAGACCGTTGGAATATTTTCTTTCAGCGGCTCCGGCGGTTGCAAAAGCTGCAACGCTAGGGGATGTCGGGATTGCCTCCGGAATGGCTTTAAAAAGAATCATTCGATCGACACATAAAAAGGAGAGATGTCCTCGATTGCCACGATTGAGTCTCCGAATGCCATCATGTAAACTTCTTTGACTACCAAGTGCAAATGAGTGCGTCGCTGACCCGTCCCTTGACCAATTTTAATTTAGTCGCGATGGCAAACTCAGTCTAGCATTTTCGTGGTGTTTGTATGCGAGACAAATCGTGCCAAGTACACTTGAGACTGGCATAGTCAATCGTGATTCATAAGCATCAATGACACGAAAACATGCGTGAAAACACTTCAACATAGTTTGATTCTGACTAGTATGAGCTTGCGCTGCCAGTTGAAATTCTTAAATAGTTATCTAAGCGTGGTAAACAAACGATGTTTCATTCGACAATGCCAGTACATACACGGATGAAAGGCCCCATATGCAAGTCATCTCGACTATGCCAATACTTACACGGTTGAAAGGGTCCATATGCAGTCATCTTGAATATGCCAATACACGGTTGAAAGGCCCATTATACAGTCATCTTGATATTAAAGCATTACGTATAATGGGAGGGGGGTTTCACTGACACCTACAATATCTTATTGATTTTACAGTAAGGTAGGTCTATTATCATATAACAATGTTTATTAAACATCTACGATCTTTGCTCAGCTCGACAACACGGTGCTAATTTGGATCATATCCAATTTGCCACCAAAGCGAATTCCTCTATTTGCTAATCGTGTTTTTGTAAGTATCGATCCAGATGAGCTTGTGTTTTTGAAGATCAGACCAGCGAAATGAAAAGGTCAAGCCTTGCAATTCAATATATTATCGTCATTCTCAAAGGCGCTAGCACAAAGAACCTGGAAGAAACAGATTAATTAATGTCCAAACGTAGTTATTTCACTCAAATAAAAACAATAATTCACACAAACAATGAAAACAATTTCCACTCAGTGATCAAATGTTTTTACTAGAATAAAGATGCAATAGTTTCACTCAAATAATGATACAATATTTTACTAGACTAATGATGGAATGTTTCCACTAGAATAGTGATCAAGTGTTCTCAGTCAAATAGTGATAAATGATTGTAAGTTAGGACATATGCCTTGTTGTGTCCAACTCTTCATCACAAAATATTTTCAGTCCCATCTCTGTCGGATGGTAAAGGGGACATGTCGAATGGTCTGCCTCTCACGGTCTGCCAAATGATTCGTAGAACCTTTTGTTCCCTGCCGACCCCATGGTCCCGAAGAATTAGTCCAACATCACGAGATATTCATTTTCTTCCAGACGAACGTCACGTATAAACCCAAATTAGTAGCACGGCCAAAACGACACCTTCATAAAACGAAGATAAGGCATAACTACAATTCCATCTCATTTTCATTCCTTTCATCCCCTCATTCGCTCTACATCTGGAAATAATGCATTATAAACTGGACAAGAATTTTCCTAATGTTAAGTTTTGAAAGTACCTGAAGCTTATATGTACACTGGCTGTGTCCCAATGCACGACCTGTGCGTTCACGATATATCAGTTTCCCGATTGTAAGCATTTGCTCCTGCAGCATGGAGTGAACCAAACTCGCTACATCAAAATAAAGTATGATATTGATAAACCACCCAGGTAACGCTGTACACAATAACTGAAGCCCAATTACAGTCTATTTCAAATACACATAAACAATAAAAATACACAATTCCGTGACACAAGTCGAATAATATTTCTTAATAAGGGGCATGACTTTTGTTCACAATATCACGTACTAGAAATCGAAGAGATGGATATTTACACATGTGCCGCATCAGAAATAATAAAATCGCATGTTGTAATTGCACGACAGACAGACTTTTAGTGTCTCATCATTACGGACACGCACTTCTAACCAATTGATTTTTATTACTATGATTTTTATTACTACCACAATTGTCATGCTGTTATTAAAACCCCCACTCTGCCTTCAGAATACTTATATCTCCGGTGATTGTGTATTATGGGGATTTGCTACACCTCCCATATGAATCCACACCGAAAACACTAGCATCTTTTAATCAAACAATCGTCTTTGCCCAATAACAGTCTTTGTCTAGATTGTGCTTCCTTGCTAAATAACATTCTTGATTTGTCTGTTGTGAACTGAGCCAGTGTTGGTGTTAAACATTATGTGGTGAACGCAACCGCTCCGGTGCCTTAGTGGTTAGAGCGTCCGCCTCAGATGCGGGAGATCGTGGGTTGTATCCACGGTCGAGTCCTACCAAAGACTTACAGAAATGGTACTAACAGCTGCCTGGCTTAATGTTCAGCATTAAGAGATTAGTGTTAGGATGGGTCGGACCTGGTGTCAGGATAATATGACTGGGTGGGACATCTAAATGCTACATGTCTGCGGTATGATGACCCAGTGCTAGACATCACTATAAACTGCAATAGTACAGACATCGTAGCGATATGACTGAAAAATTGTTAAAGCTACGTTAAATGTCATAATCACATCATATCACATATGGTGGATATGATGACCTCGCCAAGACGACAACTGTAAAACACATACCAAACGCGAGTATTTGATCGCCTATGCTATTTGCGTTCTTGATGCAGCAGCACAACACATAAAACCATTGTAGGTGGAGAAGTCGCTATTACTGTCAGAGCTTTAATGATATAAACTGGTGTCTTTGGTGGCATTAACAAATTAATTTCGATGGGACTTCAATCTCCAGTGCACATCAACTCCGAATTGTATGCTTCTGTACACAGCAATCTCAATACGATCAGTAAATTGTACCCGGCAGCAATCGATGATAAAATGATTAGTGTTTCTGAGTTTAAGATTATGCTGTCAGAAATAGAAAATCTCAGTCTGTTAAGATCACACGTAAGAAACAGCGCGTATTTTAATTACAAAATGATAAATTCGAGTACACAAAACATGCAAAGATCTGATTATTAATCGAAAGCATATACAATTACATCGTTTGATTTTATCACTAATATAGGCTTGCCAGTATGAGTACAGCACACTCTGCCATTGGAAGCAGAGTACTATGCAAGCCCGGAGTTTGACCCCACTAGTCTCTGTGGGGTGGGCACTGAAATAAGTTTGTGCCCTATGTGTATGTCTCACTACATGAATGGGCTCCGTGGTTACCAAATGTGTAGGAGTCGCGTGGGTCGGATGTAGGTAAAGTGAGCCATGGGACAGATTCAGAGACGGAGGGCAGTGACCTTAAAAGGAGGGAACGTAATGAGATTCAAACTTCTCACAAACATACTAATCCTGATAAACATAGTAAATATATCATATATTTGAATGAGTGATATTTTAATTCATCAACTTGAAACTTCTAATATTTTACTGAGAAAATTGTAGCCGCTTTATAAAGAGGAAACTTGGCTGTAGTCAATATATGTCTTGTATTGTATATTAACTGCATTATTCAATTTATTCAGCAATGTAAATAGTTTTACATGTTAACTGAGGCGTGATCTCCATAACACACCATACTGCCTATGCGACATTAAATGTATTACTATCAATTTGATGAATCTATCATACAAATGAACATTACTCATTAAAGTAAGGAAACTTTGGCATCGATAATCTAGAGAAAATGTTATTGGGGATAATGTTTTATTGACATTTGTTTATAAAGAATAGCTGCTACTATAAAGAATTTAAAATTGAATGATTAAATTAAATATATCATTATTCTTTGTATTTACATTTCAGATAAAGAAGTGCGGACCTGTACCTCAACGCATGTGAAACTGGATTTTGTTTTATCCTTATCTGCTTTAAATGAACGTCTAGCCGTTATGTTCTATTCTTCAAATCCTATTAATGTTAGTACCATAATGGTGTGTAACCCAAACTCCTGGACATGCTCTCCTCCTAAATCTAATTTGCAAATCAGAATTAACGGAAGTGGTATATATATTACTCTGAACTCGGTGCAAATGTCAGATCAAGGAGTGTATGGAGTAATTGGTTCAAGGAGTCTAATCAAATATCCGTCAGCAGTTCTGACCGTTACAGGTATGTACATGTAAAAACGGGAGAAAAGCAAAATCACATCATCAGAAAGGTATCTAACGAATATCAGCAGAATGGCTATATAATTAATATATTCTTATCTTCAGTGATAAGATGTCTTAAATTCAGTCATAAAAGCTTTCAGATTGTACAACAATTTAAAAAGACACCAAATATTGGTATATTTTTAAAGCGTTTCAATTACCTTAATCTACCAAATAGATTTTTAATGAAAGCCTTTTGCAGAACCTTAAACCACTACTTCTTTAAGCTCTCTATGTATGTTAAATAATTGATTTAAATGAAATGTTAATAGAGTAGAGTATTCTGAATGAATTCCAATGGTGTTCCACATTAATTCTAATCTTGAATGTTCTGATGATTTTGTTACACTTAATGGTTGTCCAGTTTACTTATTAAAGCATATTTCCTGACTTCTGAATGTATCGTAACTTAGTATGTGTGAAGACCAACTGAGTAAAGTTCATTTTTATGTATAGAATGTATATCCTCTCCTCCTGCATCTGACATGCCGTTGAAAACTATTGAGCTGCCAAACTCAACGACACAAGAAACTCAAGTTGTAAATACTGGAATTTCATACTCACATGCAATCTCAACATCTGCAGTACCTGCTGCAGGTAAGCTTGAAGTTCACAAATACTTAGCAAGCGATATACCAACTAATTTGAGAAAGTTATAGATACGAAGTTAATCTTTAACGTTCTTATAGCTACTCATTCATTTATACATTTGTATGTCTCATTAATATTTGGTTTAGTTAGCCAAATGTTTCCTGACGAAAAATTCTTTTGCTCACTTTCATGAAATATATATATATATATATATATATATATATATATATATATATATATATATATATATATATATATATCTGCATTGTTTATAACTTATTCAGTGTTTATTAAATGAAGCATCTCTTATACCTGTCCAGCAATAGTCCAGAAACTTTAATGGGCTTCATTTCCCTGATATCGTTTCTCCGTTGTGGCAATGTCCTGGTTAAATCGCTCGCCGTGCTCGTATTTCACTGCTCCGCAGTTCGGTGAAAACAAATCTGTATGTGAGAGAAAAAATGTATCTTTTGTGGCATGTTGCAATCAGCGCTTTTGTACTCTTTGAAGTAGTTTTCCACCATCTCCCTGGAGTTGTCTGCCTTGCTGTTTTTGAGGAAATGTGTTGCCACTAACTGCAAGGCTCTCAATGCAGTCTTTTTGTTTGCCACGCAATGCACGGTCAAATCATCTAGAACAAGTTCGCTAATCTGAGTACCTACAAAGACACCTATTATATTAGCTACACTTAACCTTGGACAGTTTCCACAGAGGTACTTAAAAGTTGTTTTGTCTATGACCTTGACAAATTTCTTCATTAGACCCAACTTGATGTGCCAGGGTGGTAACATATTTTCATTGATTTAGCAAGTGGTGTATGCTAGACTCTTTTGTCCTACGATGCAATGACTGTCGGAGTAAACGATCTCTGTTGATGTTGTGGGAATCTCACGCACAAGTATTACAGCAGAAACAGTAGTACTGTGTGTGTCCAGTCAGCAGAACCTTCAAATCGCCACAAAGCTGCCACTGTAGTTGATCATAGTTTATGCATTCCAAACGTTGTTTCATGTTTTCATAGGTTCCAGTCATATGGAATGCATGCCCGAGAGGAATTGATCGCAAAACATTGCCATTATGCAGCAAAACAGATTTAACACACGTCTTCGACGAACCAATGAACAGTCTCTATGGATCATAAACGATGTTGAAGGCTGCCATCACACTAGCGATATTGTTGTAGGCTGCAAGTTCATCTTCTATGAAGAAGAATTTAAGCTTAGTTATTAGTACATAATCCCTGACTTCTATGAATAAAATGATGCAATTAATTATGACCCAATATCAGATGCAGATTGCATTACACATTCTTTTACTTTAAATGCAAGTACTGTCCAAACACATAGATGTATTTGCAGATTAAGTCAATTATGTATTTTAGTCATTTCAAATTTAAACTAAGATCCTTTCCCTTTATAAATCTCTTTTCCTCTTCCATTTTAAAGTCAAGTGTAGTATCTACTGACCCAATAGCATGTCTATAAAATAGAGCTAATCAACAATTTAAGCTCTTCAAGTTAAGTAGTATGGAAAAGAAAATATATATGAAGAGAAGAAACCTCTATCTTTGATAAGAGTGATGGTGTTGACCTTAGCGTACTGTTATTTTAAGTCTCGTTATCTGTAAATATTTGTCCAGAGAACTTTAGTAGCATGCTGAACATGCAGATTTTAGGCGGGTTCGTGGGCAAGAGTATACCCGTATAGTGTATCACTTGTACCCCTTGTTCAACAAACCTGTGCACATAATAACCCATTTTTGAGATGTATTCTTTAAGTTATTTAAATGGTAAATTATTTACTAAATTCATTACAGTGTGGTTAAATGCACATTTAATTATGCTAGTGCATATGACAAGAAATCTATACTGAATATATTCAAAACTCTAACACGTTAAACCAGTGCAAATGCCCTTATTTTCTAAGTTGAATCATAGACATGTCCTGATTAGCAACTCGATCAAGACTCTTTTAATGTATCCATACATTTTTCAAATATGACTTAATGTTAGGATGGCTATATGAATCTGACAGACAGGATTAAACGTGGACAAAAGTGTACGTTTCTTGACATACTTCGTACAGTATAAACATAAAATATTTTGATATATCTATGATCAGAACATAATGCAGGTTGTTTTATTCACAATAGCTTTAATGCAATCGAGCATGGTTGCAGTTATTCATTTATAAGGAGTCCAAGAGTATTATTACAATACACAGTATATTCCATTTATGATATGTTAGCCTTCTTGCATTTCGATATATATATATATATATATATATATATATATATATATATATATATATATATATATATATATATATATATATATATATATATATATATATATATATATTGAAGCATTTGGGGTGTTTTTTTAATTGTGTTTAATTAAAACGAGCAAAAACGTTGCAGATTATAATTTATTTGGATATCTTAACAAATGCACAAAAAGGCACATTATTGCAGTCAGACAAGATGACAAAAGCATTCTGCTTGCTGTCTATAACTATAAATATGTTATCTCGTTATAGTCTGTAAATTGATCATTACAGGTTCAACAGCTCATCTGCATGTTAATTGATGTTAATTTTCCTTGCCAGCTTGTCATGGATTCCTGCTAAACAGTGTAGCATAGCTGATCGCACCTTAAGTGTTACTAATAAGACAATTTTAGTACTTTTTAATATTCTATTTCTAGACCAATGGTTTCCGATCCAGAAGGAATACATTGTAGGCGGGGGTGTTGTGGCAGGCTTTGTGATCGTGACGCTGACAATCCTCTTCCTATGCAAACGGTAACATAATAATTTGCAATAATTTATTTATATAGGCTTATAAAGACACAAGATTTAATCCCTGTTGTTTTCTTTCCTGTGAAGATGGAACGCATACATTTTATTTTCAACGTGCGTCATTATTATTTGACGTATGTTTCGCCTTAGAATCAATGATCATAACATGGTCAGTGCCTTAAAGCGTATGTATTGTAGCGCATATTAATAAGATATATCCTCATACAAGCATACTTTGAACGAAAAGACATTAACAATAATTTAGCTAAGTTAGTTTTACTTTAAATTTCTCCAAGAAAATTAAATTAACTTTGCGCCTAAATAAATTTAATTATCGCACTGTTCTTCCCGTTTATATAAGCCCCATTTCGCATTTCAACTCTAAGCCAAACTCTAAAAGATTAATTTCAATAATTTTATTCATGAATTTATACGAAAATCCCTTGCTACTTTTGACTGTGCAATATGAAATGTGTCAAAATGTTCTGGGATGAAAAGTTGTAGTTGTGAATTATGAATTTACTTGTGGTAGGTGCCGAGAAAGAAGAGGAACGGGTGAAGGTGTTGGACAATATGATATTCCCGACGTTCATTATTATTCGTCTATCCGCAACCAACATCAATGTGCACCTCAAAGCCACTAGAGGATTCGTTAAGAAATCACACTAACACAGAACGTCTACCGACGAGACTAATGTGCATAGCGATATGGTACTATACGATATCGCTGATCTTTCTTAATGAGCTACCAGTCCAGTTGAAACAAATTAAATTATACCAAAGTGAATGTAAAGTATTTGGCGGTTGTAATAAATTAACGATATGTATCATAAAGAAACTGCATCTTTTGTCTGTCTCGAAAATAGGTCCGACCTATCATGAGATGATCTATATTTTCAAGTTTTCCGGCAGGACATTAAAAAACATGTGAAATCATGAAAATTGTTTTTTTTTCATTACCTTTTCATCTTTCATCTGTTCAGTTTTATCAAGTGAAAGGTGTAAATCAGTAGTCTTATATTATACCAAATGGTTTAAATTCAAAACCTTGCTACCAACAGGAAGTACTTATGTAATGGTACAATTATCAAAATTCGCTACAATACATTGATAAAGATAACTCATGCGTTATAAACTCTTTTGTTCTGCATATGCTATTTCTTTAATATTATCAATTCACGTTTATTGTGGTATTATAGCTTATGTACAACTAAATTGGAACCGGAAAAATACCTCTAATGTGAATTTTCGCATTTTCTGAGGAAATTACTTGCCAAATTTAGATGCTGAGGTTATACGCAGATAATAGACTGGTAGGCATAGACCGATTAAAAGACATAAGAAATATTGTGAATTATGCCGGAAATTTTATTTATTTGTAGAAGACGTATTTCATTTTGTTTGTGTTCGTCCAGCTAATAAAAGAGAAACTTTAGGGAAGTTTATTATTTCATTACGTCCAAAGAAAATTTGTATCTGCAATGAGTAGGAGCATTAATTAATTATAAACAATCTCTCTTACAATATCAGTTCAGCTTTTCGTTGGAGACAATCATTGATAATTCAAACATATGGTGAAAAATATACTTAGAGGTAGAAACATCCTTATTAAACAATTTACTAATTGTTGGAAATTATACATGTTTACTCATGGCGAACAACACGTTTAACTTCTTTAAAACTTAGCACACATATTTACTTGTATTGCATTTTGTAATATGGCTTGCTAGTCTATATTGCTTACATATATGTTATATTATATTATATTATATTATATTATATTATATTATATTATATTATATTATATTATATTATATTATATTATATTATATTATATTATATTATATTATATTATATTATATTATATTATATTATATTATATTATATTATATTATGATATTTCCTTGAGACTGTTTTTCTAACACTGACTTTGATAGTAATCTACTTACACGTGTTAGTGTTTTTAAGGAACTATTTTAACGCATGGTATTCCTGATGTGAAAACATGGAAATATATATGTATATATAGTGATGAGGATCCAGACAACGATAATGTATTATTAAGGCCACTCTGTTTCTAATATGTCCTACTTCATAGAATATATATATATATATATATATATATATATATATATATATATATATATATATATATATATATATATATATATATATATATATATATATATATATATATATATATATATATATAGCATGCTATATAAAAAATATATATGGCATGAAATTTTATACATATATATATATATATGTATATATATATATATATATATATAATTTCATGCTATATATAGCAAACGAAAATAATTTTAAAAAAGCGAAGCCATATAACCAAATAAACTTTAAAAACATGATCCGTTGTCCATAATTTTGAATCCGATGTTGAGCTAATAGCCTGGAATTGTAGGTAGTTATGTACCACCAGTCGTATGGTATCACACTGATATAATCCAAACTGTCGTTGAATGCATTCACAATAATCCCAGAATAATGAAGCATTAATGAGAAATTGGTACGTACAGTGAATAATTTAAATAAATAATTAAAACCTCAAACACCGTTGACTTGTGTTAATTCTGCGTGAGTTTGCTTCCCTGATGCATATATGTCCAAAGTGAACCGACCATCAGGCGACAAGAGATGCATGGAGGACATACATACAACAGGATCTCAACGGGCGAGTATTTCAAAGTAATTAATGAATTCGCCAAACACTTCTATTTTAAGATTAAATTTAAATTTAAGTTAGACTCCTCATGTAGGCCCAACAAGTTTTTGATGCTTATTATACATAGCAAACTCTCAAACAAATCAAGATGGAAACAATGTTCTTTAATATCTAAGTTAGATTCTCGACTGCTCTTGCAGTGTTATGTCTCCAAATGTCGTCTCCCTGATTTCACCCCTGTCTCTATACCAATGATCTGTTCTGAGCTGTATAGAGCATATAGCTCGAGCGTCCGGGATGTGCACATATATCTAAAATAACACAATTTATCTTTGTCTTTATGCAAAAGAGGTTCCGATGCACGATATTTGCTTCCTACATTTTTTAAAATTTTTGCAGCAGTAAGAACCTGGTTGATTTATGCAGTTCCTTTTCGTGTCACTGCATATGTCTTTGGTATAGCGTTCCATACTGTGTAAAAAAGAATAGAATATACAACAATATATAGCTGTTGTTTAATCAGAATATTCAGTTTGTTTGCAGACACAAATATGTGGGCAAGAAGTTCTTTCCATTGCTGGGGGACACTTTGTTCTGTTGATGTGATCTTTTTAATTCCAAATTAATCTTTGACATATTTAATGTATATTAGCCGTTGTTGCATCATTTCTGATTGTTTCACAGAATTTGTTGACATTAGTTGCTCTATCGGGAACATCCCTGCTTTAGTATGTAACATTCTCAACTTAGTCTAGCTGATTTACGCAACCAGGATGAGGCTCATTTAGGGAACACATACAATATAACAAGGAAAGAGATGAGATTAAAGCTATAAAATGTACCCACAAGATGAACTGTCGATATAGTAAGAAACGCTTTAAGGTCCTTAAATGTAACACAATATTTTTTTTTAAGTTTAAGGGTTCAGTTATTATGCTGAACACTGTATAGCAGCAAACAAACATCGGTTTTAATAGGGTGCTCTGGATTACAAAGTAAAACTAACATTATAAGCCCAGCTACCTATTTGGCAGGTTTCAGCTAATATCGTGGTTAAAATAATTCATGCACATTGTAGTGTGCAGGAGTGAAGTCTTGCAAGGAAGCGTCACTCAATAATTCAAGTTGGATGTGGATACAAAAAGACAAATCAATAATCTAGTTGAAACTTGTGGCAACGTTTGTTCTTACTCATTCTTCTCTTATTTTGTCCAGTAACCAAAACTTTGGACAGGCTTATACTCTAGGCCAAAAGGTGTTTAATGCTCAATATCGAATTTTGTTTCGATAGACTGACTGTGAAATAGGGTATTTTATTTTGGGTCCAACTAGACTAATTTTATAAAAATTAAGACTTATAATCTTTTACCGCTGACGGTTAATAAATAAGAATCAGTATGTGCCACATTAAGAGACCAGCAAAAAACCTGTCCTGTTCGTAATGTCGAAATTCTGAGTAAGCCTTGATTTAAAACATATATTTCTCTGTCATTTGATTATTACGACTCTATGTTCTTAAACTAAGTAACAGAAAAAAGAGAAAACTAACAGGTTATGTAAAATTATAAAATGATTTATTTGCCGATAACAGAAATTCAAAATTAAAAAGAACACACAGCATTGTGAATTAAATCCCTTAAGGACCTAAAGGTTGTATCACAATTCCAACTCATAGAGTGTTCCGAAAGAATTTAATGGTATTTCAGATAAATTTCAATTTAAATGTGCTGATGTACGAATGTCCTGGCAATATGTTGATGTTCTGACAGTCTTGATATATCACGTTAATATAATCTAAAGTGTGCTTGAATGAACTTACAATATTTCCAAAAATATTGATTTAGTCCAAAAATATATGAACACCTTGTAATTCCAAAACATAATTTATATTAATAAATCCTCTCCAATTTAGTACGCAACTAAATGTCATTCCACTTCGACTGATATTATAATATGGAAAGAGTAATTCTGGTGTAGAAAACCTTCATATAAAAATTAAGACACAATAGCAGAACCAGAAAGATGCCCAAATTCATAAACAATATCACTTCTAGAAACGAACAAGGTAGCAAAGGCCGCGCAAATATGGTCACCTAAAGGTGATTATAATCGTAATATATAATATACTATCATTGAGAATATTAGCTATAAACTTTAATGTTTTTAACCCATCCCAACAACCGTACTTGTAAGCTCATACGCACAGTTATGAACAAAAGTCAATCACAAATATAAATCGAAGAGACATAACACGATATAAAATAAGTATGATTTTTATTGGAATGCACAAGCTATTTAGTTTGTATAAAGAGTGGTTTTGTGTTACGACTACGATTTATTTAGTTGTTTGTTTTAAATCCTGCTTAATTAGTTGCATGTTTCTATTTTACGATACCTTACCATTGAACTTATACTAGAGAAAGTCAGCAGTACTGTCAGTTACTACAAATTATTATTTTCATCATCTTTTCTGACAATACGTGACAATGAACATTTAATTCACAAGCTTGTTGAGCATCCATAAGAAACCGATTTTATTAGTTAAGCAATCGATGACTTCTGGGCATTATAAGCTTTGAAGCAATGGATATCAACAGGATAAAAGGTTTCAGTCTGATACATTTCTCAAAACAAAGGCATTTAAACAAACATTTACCTTTCAAATAACAAAGTTATATTAATTACAAGCACATTTTGCAGCATGACATCAAAGATATATCGAAACATCAAAAATCTACTACAAACAGTTTCGTACAGGTCAAATTATCTGACATAAGGCATGATGGCAGTATAATCTTGGTGAAAATTACACAAACGTTTTATTAGTAATTTAATTTGTTGTGCAGTTACAATGCTCTTAAATATGGAGTAATAAAAAAATCAGGAAATAAAATGTGTACACGTTTTATTTACTGAGTACAAATATGGTGTAGGGACGAACAAATGTTTATAGTATATTCTAGGAAGGATGCATCCAAAAATGGATTCTTATGTATACTGAACTGGATTTAAATGATAATAAAGTTACAATTTAATAGAGAGTCTAATTTAGATATTAACGAACATTGTTTACTTCTTGATTTGTTTGAGGACTTGGATACAGCAACTCAAGAAGCTTCGTTTCCTTTTAATGAAATATTTATGAATCTCGTAGTATATCATTGAGACAACGTATATTATATATATGCCAATATATACCAATCTCAGCTCTAGCTTATGTAGGAGGACGCAATAACAAAAGCTTCTTTTGTTGATTCTGGTTCTCCCAGATTAATGGGAATTAATTTTCTGATTACCTTCTTTGCGAATAGTGTTTTCTCATTAACCAAAATTAATTACCATTGGTGGCTCCCTGCTTATAGATGGCTCCCGTCTCAGTCAAATCGGAGCACTTTATTACTAAGATCAACTCTCTACAACATTCTCTCTTAGTGACTCCAAGGCAAACTGTAATTTTATGAAACGTCTCTTGCTCCCGCATTGGAGCTTCGTGAACTTTAGTTTGCTACTGTGTCCGGATTGATTTGTACCAGAATCAAGAGAGCATATCATTCCCTCACCAATCGAGAGCTCCCATATATGAAACTAAAATCCCATGAGGTTCGAGTCACTCCTACTTCAAGGGCCAGCCATAATAATTCCTCATTGCAAAACAAGGTTTGGCCTTCCCATCCTGGCGTTTCGACTTTTTGTCTCGAATTATTAGCACAATTGATATCGGGCATTTTTTCTCTTGGGCTCATAGTCACTGCTCAAGATGTCGCTCAGAGATATAGCAACCTTCCATATATGGACATCTCCCTCTTTGATGAGTATATTTGGAACTTCTTTCTTCATCAGTTGACGAAATCCTCAGCTTATCCTACTAACTGACAATTTCATATACGCAATAGAGGTAGGATACGTAATTTATGCTGCTAAAATTAGTTTTTATTAGTTATGCAATACTTATCTGCAGCTATCACCGAATGTTCTCCTCCGTCCACTCTCTGATAACTTGGGTACGGTGTGATTTTGTCACGAAAATAGCTTATCTGCGCAATAGTGGCAAGTAAATATTGCATAATTAAAGTTAATTTTACCTCCAACAAATAAATATGCTTTGATAGTATATCTGGATCTTCCTAAATACAATATCACATATATGATATTAATTTTTTATAGAAAATCTGGGGCCTATTTCCCTCCATAATATTTTATGTCTTTCTGTCTGTCTGTCTGCATGGATATGTATGTATGTATGTATGTATGTATGTATGTATGTATGTATGTATGTATGTATGTATGTATGTATGTATGTATGTATGTATGTATGTATGTATGTATGTATGTATGTATGTATGTATGTATGTATGTATGTATTGTAACACCCGTGTGTTAAATATCGAAAAGACCAGAGTTCGGCACTTAAAAAATGATTTTAATAACTATAAATATAATTGAGAGGGAACGTGCTTTTCAATCTCGCATATAGTGTCTGTTGATTGATGGATGGATGGATGGATTGTTTGATTGATTGATTGATTGATTGATTGATTGATTGATTGATTGATTGATATTTGTACGGCGCACCAGCACTATGAGGCTATTTAGCGCCAAACATAATGTTATATCCTTTTTTATTTAAAACTGGTAAAATAATATTATCGACCAGCGATTGGAGACTATACAGTTAAAGGTAAAGCGATAAAAATGGCAACGATGGTAAATAATTAAAAGTTTCCCGATCAACGGGGAGTCCAAATGTATGATAACGAAAACTTATGATTGGTAATTAAAATCTATCGACTGCACATATATAACACAAAACTGAACAAGGTGATAAAATAAAAGCTATAACTTATAATAAATGTTTGCTTCCTTAAGGAAGTCTATATTGTTGGTAATGTTAACTGTATTAAATAGCTCCATCATGTCTTGCACAACGTAGTAATGATTACGCGTAGGTTGAAGATCGAAGCATTCCAGCATAAAGTGCTTAACGGTGAATCGTTCATTACAAGCTATGCACTCTGGTGGGTCTTCTCCTTTTAGTATGTAGGAGTGGGCTAAATGAGTATGGCCGAGTCGAATTCTTGCAATGACTACCTCCTCTCTACGGACGGATCTGTAGGAAGGGGACCATTCTCCTAAGGTTGGTTTGATGGCATGAAGTTTGTTAATCACGGCATCATTCCATGATGCCTGCCATTTCGGACGTAAACAGTCTTTGATACAGCGTTTAAAATCAGTATATGGTGCTTTAAAATCAGTTGGTTGTATTAATAGGGCCATTTTAGCAGCACGGTCTGCTTTATTATTACTCTTAATTCCAACATGGCTGGGTAACCTACAGTTTACTATATTGTGGGAATTACTCAGCTCAGTATGCTTAAGGAGAATTTTTGCTAATAATGGATTCTCCACTTATCTGTTATGTAGTGACTGAAGTACTGATAGTGAATCGGAGAAGATAATGCTGTTTAAAATACGTTTGCTTTTAATGTATTGCAAAGCAAGGTCTATTGCTCTGATTTCGGCTGAAAAAATTGATGTACCATTTGGCAAGCGAACATTTTTTATGTATTTTTCACTTACGAAGGCTGCAGCGGCCTTTTCCTCAACTTTTGATCCATCCGTATATATTCTTGTATAATTTTCGAACTGAGAGAGGCGTTCATGGTAAGAGTTGAGGAAGATGGAAGGGTTTGTTTTCGATTTTTTTCCATCGTGTAGCGTGAAAAGTACCCTTGGTTGCTTAAGTAGCCATGGAGGTGTTTCGGAAATAGATGTGTTCAGAATTTTCGAAATATCAACTTTTGTACTATCAAGGAATGGTAATATTCTAATGCCAAAGTTAGGTGTGACATTTGGTTTATTGTCATATAAAGTTTTATATTTGGGTTCAAAAACAGCCGAAAAAGCAGAGTTCAGAGGGTTTGATTTTAATTTGAGAGCATATTGAGCGGAAAGCATTTCTTTTCGTTGTGCTAAAGGTGATTCGTTCGTTTCAACGAGTAGGCTTTCACACGGGGATGTCTTATATACTCCCAGGGCAAGTCTTATTCCCTGATGATGGATTGGGTCAAGCATTTTCAAATAAGACTTCCTTGCTACCATAGTCTGGTTTCGAGCGAATGAATGTTCTGTATATATCGATTATGACTTTTTCTATCAGCACCCCAGTCAGTGTGTGCTATTACTTTAAGTAAATCCAGAGATTTGAGGCATGTAGCTTTTAAATTCTTTAGGTGTGGAATAAAGCTCAGTTTTCTATCGAAGATAATACCTAAATATTTTATTTCCTCAACAACTGGAATAGATGTTCTTTCCAGCGTAAGACTTGGTTCGTCATGATGTATTCGTAATTGAGAGAAATACATGCATACAGTGTTTGATTTCGAGAATTTGAAACCGTTAGTATTGGCCCAATTTTGGATCTTGTTGATATTTTGTTGTAATGGCCTTTCGATTGTATGCATGTGCTTGGATCGGTAACATATTAAAAAGTCATCAACATATAGGGAGCAGTCCACACCAGGACTCAGACAATTGGTGATGCTATTAATTTTTATATTGAAAAGCGTTACCGATAAAATACTGCCCTGAGGCACACCCATCTCTTGATCGTGTAGATCAGAGAGGGTGGAGTCCACTCGTACCTTGAATTCCATATCTTTGAGAAAGTTTGATATAAATAAGGGCAGTCGGTCTTTTAGACCCAGATCGTTTAGTATTCCGTGCTTCCACGTTGTATCATACGCCTTTTCCAAATAAAAGAAAATCGCTACTAAATGTTCCTTCTTGATAAAAGTGTCGCGAATATATGTTTCGAGTCTAACCAGATGATCATTGATACTACGTCCATAACGAACCCACTTTGGAAAGGAGATATTAAGTTGTTGCTTTCCAAATACCACACTAGCCGAGAGTTGATCATTCGCTCCATTGTTTTGCACACGCAGCTATTTAAAGATATTGGTATATAGTTGCTAGGGTCTGCGTTATCTTTGCCTGGTTTGGGGAATGCTATTACTGTTGCTTCGTTCCATATTTTTGGTACATTACCAGTAATCCATAAATCATTAAAGATTTTCAGAAGGACTGTTAGAGATGGCTTTGGGAGGTGTTTAAAAAAATGGTAATGTATATCGTCAGGCCCAGCGAATGTATCATGAGCCTTATACAAAGATTCCATAAGCTCCGATAATGAAAACGGTTGGTTGTAACTTTCCGAGTAGTTCGATGTGAATTTCAACCGTGTTTTTTTCCTTTGAGATTTTTAATCTTTGGAAAGCTTCTGAATAGTTAGACGATGAGAAATTTTTGGAGAAACAGTCAGCAAGCACATTTGCTATTTCATGTTTGGTATTAAACTTGTTGTTTTTTACCTTCAGATGTGGAAAGGAGCATCATGCTAATTCAAAGGATTGCGACACATGGAAACAGGAAAAGGAAATACAAAGAGTTAAGAACACCTCCAACATTCCATTTCCAGAGGCGAGAAAGCTTGTACAAGCTAGAACTTCCCTACCAGGCCTAGCCTTCTCAGCTGTAGTGAAAAGCAGTCCGAAAGCAACAAAAGACGCTCAAACCCAAACAAACCCACCTGAATCCATTACTAGCTCAAATGTACCACACTATCAACCTCAGAAAAGCTCAACATCGACTCAAACAACTTTCATTAACACTTCACCACCAAAATCACCAACAATAAGAAAGTCTCAAACAAAAAGGCAGCAAAACAGATCCGATGATCCCATAAAACTACACAACAGGTTTGAAGACCTTGAGGACATGGATGCAGAAGAAACTGCCCTATATCCTCAGGGTAGCTCAAAATCTACAAACAGAAAATTTAACCCCGTTTCTCCTCCAGATTAATAAACCCAAATACGTATTCGCGACATGTCTAACAGAGTTAACATCAATAAAGTTTCAAATAAGATCCATAATGAAGAACATCATTATACAATGGAATTGTAGAGGACTTAAAAGCAATTACAATGACATACTTCTGCTTTTGAACGAACATGATCCTGCAGTAGTATGTCTGCAGGAAACATTTTTAAAAGACACAGATAAAACCACATTCAAAAATTACTCTTCTTATAATGCCTACTCCAAAACGTGTGATAGGGCCTCGGGAGGAATCTCCGTTATTGTAAACAACAGGGCTACACATTGCGCTATTCCATTAAGTACAAATTTACAAGCAATAGCTGTAAGCGTCACACTGCATCGAGTGGTTACATTATGTTCTATTTACTTACCACCAAACAACAACTTTGTTCCAAATGATCTAGACAACCTAATTAAACAACTGCCTACACCACTTATTCTACTTGGGGATTTTAATGACCATAACATTTTATGGGGATCCAACCATATATGCGACAGGGGCAAAGAGGTTGAAGATTTCATTATTATACATGACTTGTGTCTTTATAACACCAAATCACAAACATATTTACACCCAGGTACTGGTACATATACGTGCATCGATTTGACAATTTGTTCACCTTCGCTGCTTTTAGATTATAATTGGAAGGTCACTGAAGACCATTAGAGCAGTGATCACTTTACAATATCCCTTGAAAATATTCACCCACAAATTGATGACACAGTTCCGCTATGGAATGTATGGAATGTAACGAAGGCCGATTGGGCCAAATTTGAAAGACTCTCTATAACTATGCCAAACAAGAATACAGTCCTAAATGACAATAATCCTATCCGACAATTTACATCCATCTTACATGAAATTGCAGAAGATTCCATTCCTACGACCTCGCCAAATCGCAAAAGAATTCAAAAACCCTGGTTCACTAAAGAATGTAAAGAAGCTATTAGACAACGCCGAGAGGCACTGAAAAAAATTAATAATCGTCCAACACCCGAAAACTTAACACAATACCGTATTATTCGGGCCAAAGCTCGCCGCACCTTTAAAGACAGTAAACAAGCATCATGGAAAAAGTATGTTTCAACTTTAAACTTTCGTTCCTCAATAAAGAAGGCTTGGGACACGATTCGCATATAGTGTCTGTCACAACACTATTAATTTCAGATAATATAGAGTGGACTTGTTTGTCTACATGCCAAAAGACAACGTTATAATACACTATATAATGATGAAATTAATTATGTTATTATATTGGCTGTAACATATTCTGGCATGGAAGCGTGAATTAAATTAAAAGAAATAATAATTTTAGTACAGAGCAAGGTGGTGAGAGATAGCAGCGACTTCATAAAGAATTATATAATAATTCTAAGGCATTTAAATTCAATAATAATCTACTTAAAATTTCTCATAACAATACGGATTATGTAAAAATTATATAAATTATGGTTTTAGAATATGGGACCGAAATCCTTTTCTATTTAGATTTTCATATTTTGCGGCTCTGACAGCTATCTGCCAGTGCACTGTTGTGCACTCATATTTATAGCCGCCTATTTACGTCATATGACCTTAGCTAGCCAATCATTGTTGTCCTTCTCAGGGCTAGCTATGGCGGTAACCAAGTCAAATGTTCAAACTACATGGAAAAATTCCTCTGAACATGAAATTTAGATTGAGTTAAGTTGTCCTCTCAATGTCCGTTGTGTGGGTTTTTACTTTTAACCCTATTTGTATATTCATACCTGCAATTACCTTGAACTGAACGAAACGGACAAGTGAATTTCAATGTGAATCGAGCGAGAATACAATGTACTGGTGATGCAATTAGTTGTTATACGGTTAGAAATAGTCCCTGTTAAGTGTATACAATTTATGCACATTAAAGTAAAATAACAAGTTCTACACGATCAAGAACTTACAATAATAAACAGCAACATTATTTCTAAGTTATTGTTCTACAATAGTCGGACAAGTGAAAGGTGATTCTTCGGCCGGCATATTGATTCCATCCCTATCTTGCATCTCCGCTGTTCCAGTAACAAAACTCACCGGGTGATTGAAGTCACACCTTTATGGACTAGCATCATATTTCTGGCTTTGAAATTCTAAAATCATGGAAGGTAAGATAATTCATTTCCTAACCCATTCACGTGAAATTCCAACATGACACACGCACGGTCCAACATGGAAATAACTTGGGCACAATGACAGTTAACACGTGAACTTCTATCCACTTAATGTTGATGTCCCATGGCTTTTAGCACTATTTTTGTCTTCTAGATGAATTCATTGACGCATTCATTAATACTAGTAACGAAAGCGTGACATTACGATGACCAGGGCAAGGTTTTATACTCAAATTTAGTATAAAACACACAGTACACCTTTATAAGATATGTAGATGGCAATCTAAACAATGGTGGGTGGGTGGCATATGTTCAGGATGGATACACGGTAGACGTTTTCATAGAGAGATAAAGTCGAAATGATCAAATATGATATAGTCTTGTAGGTCAAACATCATCTCACCTATCAACGATTAGCATCATATAATACTTCACACATTAATTGGACATTGTTTATGCATGCAGAACTCTATTCACAATACCATTAAAGGAGACAAACATGCAAAACTGAAATTCGCTCAAACTCCGTATATAATTTGCTATATATATATATAAGTTTCTTTTTCTGAAAATTTGTACCTTTCTTTTTTACTCGTTACGAAGAAATTTATGAAAAACCGATTATCTCTCCCAATCCGTCTTGAATAAACTAACGCACTTCCCTCCCCTGAACAATTAGCAGATGTGACGTCATTTGAGACACTGTACACGCTGGCATTGTTGATAATAGCACAGGAGCCTACAGTTTTATCAATAAAGCACGACGAAATTTTTGACTACATGATATCACCTAACGGTATTATAAAATAACTATTTTATATTACCGTTAAGGTAATTTCATGTAGTCAGAAATTTCGTTTTGCTTTACTGATAAAACTGCAGACTCCTATGATAATACAGTCAATCATTCTATGAGTTGGCTGTACTTGAATGTTTAAATTATGTCGACTGTCAGTGATGTGGATGACAATCCAGAAGTAGAATATTTCATGAACATCCAACCTTATATGTATGAACCCGAGACAAATTCGTGTGACAAAGATGTACAAAAATCGTCAGGTTCTGATAATGACGATGATTATAAACTACCTTTAATTTTAAATACCAAACTAAATAGCAGTACAAAATCTAATCAATAAACCGGGTAAAAAGAGGGCTATAATTTTCTACCGATTACGATTTCTTTCACAATTCATTTTTTTGTTTCATTGATTCTTCTTCTTTCTATTCATTTTCTTTTAAGTCAAAACAATTTAATATTAAAGATCAGAGTTTTTCTTGCCAGTTTTTGTTTTGGAGGGGGGTAAGGCTGGAAATTGGTTTTCACTTTCTATAGCCTGGATTAATCCAACAGCTATTGATATGGACTTGTACATGTCATAATTGGATGAATGCTCGTCAAAGAAATGGACATTTAAAATATCAAACATGCAACAAATTTTTTTTTCAAATAATGTTAGCCTTTTTTCCACACAGGTGCTTGTGTAGTAAATATGTGCCAATGTCCAACCAAGAATGGAATATTTCTTGCCAATCTCAGTGGCTCTCGGAAGAGAAAATGTGTGTGTGTGTGTGTGTGTGTGTGTGAGAGAGAGAGAGAGAGAGAGAGAGAGAGAGAGAGAGAGAGAGAGAGAGAGAGAGAGAGAGAGAGAGAGAGAGAGAGAGAGAGAGAGAGAGAGAGAGAGAGAGAGCACATGTTACACCCCCACCTCTTCCAAGGCTCCATAAACCAATCTGTTAAAAAATAAATACCATGTAGCCATTTATAAAGTGATTGAATTGTTGTGAAATTATGTGTAATAACTATACTATTCAGTAAATTATTTTGTCCTTTTAGACTCTACCGACACATATCATATAGACGATTTTTCCGTAGGGTGTAGAAAATGCTAGGTAAAAAATATAAAAATATTACCATCATGTGTAGTGAGCACGATTCGCAAGACCTTCTCATCTGAAACCTTTATATGATTCATGTATTCTCGCTTCTGACTGATGAATCAGAAAACTTATGACAGTTCTAGAAATATGTGTGAATGTATGTGTTTAATGGCAAAATAAAATATCAAAAGCTACTGAGGTTTTAAACTTTATTGGCTGAAATTACACTTTCAGGTATTGAAACGTTAACGTTGCTACTGAATTATTGAGTCCTTATTGCTCCCACAGGAGTCTGCAATTTTTATCAATAAAGCACGACGAAATTTCATGTAGTCAGAAATTTCGTCGTGCTTTATTGATAAATTTGCAGACTCCTGTGATGCTCCCTGGCCTATGTCGACTACGACTCGCCGGCGTGCCTCCCGTCTTCTGTCTTGTTATCAGAGTAGAAAAATATTTAAAAAAAAGAGTCGGCACTGCATCAGGCTTCAAACGCCAACGTTTTGGCTCAGACCCAATAGTTTGAAGAGTCTCTGGTCTTTTGAAAAACTTTCATGCTCGAAATGTCTCGGTCATAAATCCCTTCTCTCTTTAATTTGATCGCCCATACAAATCACCCTTTAGGGTCCTATAGAAATGTGAAGAAAAAAAATATTTGTCAGAAACTGCTTTTATTCACACAATTCAGAGCTGCGCATTGAAACATCGTTTCTACTTGACACTGAGTATTTATATGCCTGTTGTACGGGAATCGTCTCAAATGACGTCACATCCTGCTTGTATGAAAGGGAGATAACAACTTGAGGGGTAGGTTCTTTCCATTTGATCTCGGAATTCAACACATTTTTATTATTAAATGTTTGTGCAAATTCAATAAATGCAAAGAAAAAAATAGTCAGGATAGATTATATACACAAACTACTACATATCCTTCTATTTACAATAAAATTTTGCAGGTTAGGGTTTTTGTCCCCTTTAAGGTATCACAACATACTGAACTGCATCGTGCTTTTCAGGTATTATTTCATGTTTTTACTTTAGCTTTATTATCATTGTTATAAAAAGGAATGTAGTTCTTAATAGTGCTCAGTACTTTATTTTGTTGAGTTTGGTATGTATGTATGTATGTATGTATGTATGTATGTATGTATGTATGTATGTATGTATGTATGTATGTATGTATGTATGTATGTATGTATGTATGTATGTATGTATGTATGTATGTATGTATGTATTATGTATGTATGTATGTATGTATGTATGTATGTATGTATGTATGTATGTATGTATGTATGTATGTATGTATGTATGTATGATAAGATAATGTTAGTTTTCTTTACAATCTGTTAGATATTTATATTCATGGTTTATGTGTGTGATTTTTGTATCATAAAATATCTGTACACTGTTTGATTTAAACATTAAAAATGCATGCATGGTATGAAGTAAAACATTCAAACTTCGACTGTTGGACAATGAAGGCCATCTGTCTGTGTAAAACTCCATCTCTGGAGTAGAACTCGTGTAGACTGTATTACTGAAGACATTAACTAATTTATGCAGGGCAAAACAGCCTAGCTGATTGTGTAACGCCTTTATCCCTGAGGTTAAAACACACATATATAGTATGATTGATGACATTCAAAATATAACTAAGGGCGAGAAGGTCTTGCTATTGATTTACGCTTTTACCACTATCATTTGTGGATATCTCCACATTCATTCATAGGAATCTTTTAGCAGGCATATGAAGAGAGACCCTCTCTTTTAGCTGAATATAAAAGGTTTTTAGACATGCATGCTGTCTCCCGGGTCTGTATACCTAATGTACATTCTCACAGAAAATAAATAAATTTTGAGCAAAATAATTTTTAATCGGATTCATGCTATTATAGACGAAATTCACTTATTAATTAGATCTCTGCTATTAGTCTCGACAACGTACGATCTATTTAATTTAAGTTCGCAGTCAACTCTTTTCTGAAAATTGCATTTCCCGACTCGTATCTATATATATTTTCTGGATAAATAAAATGGTAACACGAGATCTATTTCATCCCTTTCGATATGTGCTTATTTGTGTGTACATGCTACTTGTTTAAATTCCTATATGAAAAAGTTTATGTGGCTTATTATTATTTTATCAAATATATATTAGTATTTAATAAAAGTTTACAAGAAGAATAAAATATTATTTAATAATTAAAACGTAAAGTTTTGTATGTTCTCTGTGTATGAGTGATATTTGCAAATATGCATATTCGAAGAGCACCTGGTATCATTTATTTGTGTTTCATCCTATCTAAATTATGTATTATAATAATTTAATTTATTATATGGCCCTCTTCTCACGAAATCCGTTGGAAATCTGATAGCTCAAAAGTCAACCATAACATCCCATATTTAAGAGACAACGCTTGTATAATTATGCCCAGGTGTGCGTGTGCTAAGCACTTATTTTACATTAGTTTGTATTTATAATTAAGTCGTTCTCTATTTTAATTATTCAAACTGTGATCTTGTTCATTTTATCAAACATTAACAATAAGTAAATTAAAAAAGCAAGGGGCGAGAATCACGTGTGTATGTGTGTGTGAGATTTCGAGTTTTAAGTTAGCTTTAACACTGTTTCAATCATATCGCTACAATGTCTGCAGTATGTCAGTATATAATGATGTCAAGCATTGGGACATCATGTCGCTGACAATTAGCATGATGCCCTACCAAGACACAATATCCTTGCACCAGGCGGTACAGTCCTAATACTCACCTCTTGTTCTCTCTGCCTGGCAAGACATTTGTTAGTACCATTTTTATAAGTCTTTGGTATGGCTAGGTCGGGCTTGCATGAAAAATCACAACGCAAAATAGATAAAGATGACTGCAAGGTAGAACAATTTTATCGTTCATGTACTGTCCTCTTTCCTTTTGTTCTTTCAAATCTGGTCGTAATGTTGTTTCTGACAAAATTCCTGGAGAGACAAAGCTGACAGTAATACTAATATTATCAGCAATAATAAAATGTTCACTGTATCTAAAATAATTTTAATAAAGGCTTTCCGACCATTGTTTTCGTTTATACTTCTTTCTATATAGCATTATGCGTGTCATTCGATGCATGTAGTTTACACATCTACACTGATTATTCAGCAGTTCCTAGGAGTTTTATTACACGTTTGATCCTGACAACAAATTGTTAAATAAGCAATATATGGAAAAATTAAAGTTCGGCTGAAATATCAGCGAAGCATTTCTATTTTGTATTTCAGGAGGATTTGTTTAGTACATGCAACCTCTATAAATATACACACGTGTACGCCCTTATGCACACGTGCATTAGGACTCCAAGGTTTGCATGTTCAGAAAGTTTGGTGTAACTTTAATCAAAACGTAGATGTTTTGCATTAGGTGCCAAATAGTGCAGGAAATATTTTTAATTGCATAAAATAAAATGAATCAATCGATCCTTTCAGACTGTCGCCTGCTAAAAGTTGCAGGGTGTGTTCTTTATACATGTGTTAAAAAGATTTTTATCTTATGAACTAACAGAAAATAGATGTATACATCTGGTCAATGTAAACTTTCAAAATATAACTCACAGGAAGATGTTGATGAAAGCGGTATATAATTGTTATGTGTATTTAATTTAATTATTTGCTTGTTAGCATCATAATTTTTAAATTCCATTATATACTATTGCAATATAACATGGAGTTTCGTTCTGTTTGGTATGACTGATATTTTATTATGTTTTTAATTTCATTGATAAACAACTAATAATAGAAACACTGTGTCTAGTTGCTGACCTAGTTGAAAAATCGGTGACAGTTTTAGCAAACAACTTTTTTCTTTCTCTCTTATTATTTTTTTTGTCTTTCTCAGAGTAAGAATCGCTAAGTTAAGTCAAGGTAATACCTGGATTACGTGACTAGTAGTATATATCTATTGTTACAATTTTCCAATTTTTTCCAGAAGAATCGACTTTTGACCCTTATTCGGGATTTGTTTTGCGTCTTAATTAACTTATAACTCTTGCTTTTGATAGAAGTTTGTTAGTGGGGCTCCAAACAATTGGCACGTAAAGTTATTATTATCTTATGACCAGTTTGGGTTAAAAATTTTTTTTCAAATTATTGCATACAAGTGATTATTCTCCCTGGAACTACATAAGTGCTCTGACAAAATTTTTGGATAAGACAACTATTGGAAGTAATACCCAATTTAAAAACGGAATATTTTCTGTGATTCAACAAAAGACTGTTGACATTAAAGCATATAGCTGACCAAAAGGACTTCACCGACTTCCATTTTGGATTTCATCGGGAATAAAACTCAGTTTCAGTCAGGACTTTTTAATACTGGTATATCTATGTTGAATTCCTTGAATATTTTTTGTATTTAATTCGTAAAACCATAAGTTCTTTATTTTTAATATTTCACATGGTATTCTAAGGATAACAAAATTTGTTTAACTTTTATAAATTTGTTGACCTCATTCATTTCTGTTTCTTATTTTAAATGCATTGACTAGTAACAATTTCTGAAGATTGTACTCGAACATTCGCAATTACAACTGTGTATGGAGAAAGGGGCGCTCCATAGAGTCAGAGCATTGTGAAACAAGAGTGATCAATAGTTGTCTGCTCAAACACAAATTTGCTGTGTAAATCTAAAATGTAATTTTAGCATAATTTGCTCGATGTGTCATTATTTTTATTAAGCTTTATCCATAGTTTTATGCTGTTATTATTACGGTTAGATTTGGTCTCCGAGATTTTTTATCGATTATATACTTTAAAGTGTATAATTCATGTGCAAGAAAAGACAAATTACCCAGGTGTGTTACTGTGCCCTGAAACAAAATTGATTGGAGTCTAATAAATGATCGTAAAGTGCTGTTTTACATATAATAATAATGAAACAGCTTACGAATATTAGATTTAAGTGTGTACCCAGATAAAATGTCCCGTTCTCTCTCTCCCTCCCTCTCTGTCTGTCTGTCTGTCTCTTGATCCTAATTTAAATTAACTTATTTTTCTTCAGAATAGGATTATTATGGTGTGATTCTGTTCAGACCTTTATCCTTTATTATACTGTGGTGTACAGTGAGTGCACAGACCAGGAATGACGTCGCAGATGTGAAACCTCTTTTCCCAGGATCTCATCTTATAAACATGTATGTGATATTAATGTTATCCAGGTAACCAGGTCTGTGCTTGATAGGAAGATTTTCCAATGTAAAAAAGTATATTGGTGGCATCGACAATCATAGTAAAATTTCAAATTTCCCCTTTTTCGTAATGTCGACCTATGTTGATGCCTTATGTTTAGTAAAACTATAATCTCAGTGAAGCAAGACTGACATACTTATTCACGTGAAACGTAACATGAACGGCGTGATGAGTGTGACGTAAGATTGTCGGAGAAAAGAAAAAAGTTCTGCTACTGAGCAATTAAGATTGGCTACGATAATGTTTAATTTAATTACAGGTAGATCCTACAATTTTGAGGCAGTTTTGTCTTTTAAGAAATTACTGCTAATATTTAAATGTATCCTGCAGTTTGGGATTGCTGCATTGCAATAGGTAAGAAACATGCACTTGTCGCAATTAAGCTTGAGCTTGACCAAGAAATCAGTTATATTTTACAAATCGTTGATGACCTATCAATGTATGTGTTCACATTTTTAGCGTTGTTTTGGGGGCCTCGAGGTAGAATATTTTTCTATCCGAGTGCGAAGCTCTATTTAAATAAATAAAGTGATGTTTCAAGACTCAAGTGCTATAAACAAAAGTGTACAGCTAATATTTTCCTCAAAATTAATTCATTTTTATTCAGCAGAATCATACCCTTTTGAAGTTCTGAAAAGTGAAAATAACAGGGGAAAGCATTTTTCGATTTACTTTTGGGTTTTTTTGAAGATTCGTTCAATCCACACCACATATCTGTTGAAGTGGACCAGATGTAGTTATTTATATAAACGTCAGACTATTAAATATTAACATTTTTATGGAAATATACTGAAATAAAATAACCAAATTGCAATGATATGTATTGTTCAAAATAAATATATGTAAGAAATTAAGTTTTAAGTCTCTTCATAAACCCTTTATTTGTACTGAAATGCCGTATTCACAAACCTAAATCAGATTCTGAAAAACTAAAATGGTAGCAATGACACAATCTCAAACTTTACTTGGAATAAGATTGAAACAGCAAAAACGGTATGAAGATAATGTTCACCTATACGAATGTCTACATCATTACATTAAAAAAATATGTCGAAAAGTTACCGTATTTGCTAATTAAGACGAAGATAAGAATTCTTCTTGTCTCTCTCAAAATAGAACGGGGCCTCATTTAATGATTCATGTTGAACTGTGATCTTCTTCGTTTTCATTTGCCAAGAAAATTGTATCATTTCCCTTGACAATAAAAAGTGCACAGTGTCAGAAAGCTCTGCTAATATTTCCTAAACCTTATTTAAGTTTTTGTTCAATTTCAATTATAAGAAAAGGATATATTTATGCACAGGTTCTTTCAATAGGTAGGTCGATTATGACAAATGAACTTTTCTGGCAGAGGCAATGCTTCTTGTTAGCTGTAATTAGTTGATATCCTAATTGATCTGAATGTTCATGTATCTAATATAGTATATAATATATTCTGAATGTTATCCTTGCGTTATTAAAACTATTGCTACCACTGCCAGGGCCTACCTGGTCTTATACAAGTCAAACTAGCTGGCAGCCAAAGGCGCCAGGATTGAAGGAGAGCTAAATAAAACGGAAGTGAAGTTTTGGGGGTGGGAGTAGTTCACCTAAGGCACCAAAAAGCTTGGAAAGACCCTGAAAACTACTACTACTACTACTACTACTACTACTACTGCCAAAAATAACAACAACAACAACAGTATGATTATTAATATTATTGTTATATTATTAAAATACTTTGTTGGGATTATCACACTTGTTTACCTGTTTTGAATATATAACTTTACTTACTCTTTGTCAATTACACACAAATTTCCTTAAATATATGCGGTCCTCTTATTTTATTGTTCACAGTAATATCGCTACGTTATGAGGAATTGCGATATGGTTTCTCTGAATGTAGCATCAATTCATTGATATCCTTAGTTTTCTCTTTCCTGTATTTTTTTATTCTTATGTGCATAAGTTTTTAGTTTGATTTCTTGCCGTGTCTAATTTATGTTTTAATTCATCAATCATGCATTATCATATATATATATATATATATATATATATATATATATATATATATATATATATATATATATATATATATATATATATATATATATATATATATATATATATATATATATATATATATATATATATATATACTTAAATTGATGTCTAGTCTGGCTCATTAGGTTAAATAGGAGTTAAACCTAAAAATGTGATACCAGTATATCCTTTCATATTTTATATACAAAGATTCAACTATAGTATATAAATAAACTTAAATACGGCCAGTTGTATGATTATTGCGGTTTAACCAGTAAATTATGTATTATCAGCATTTTTGATGGTAAGTAACTGGTCTACTCCTAGTTGCGTCTTACAGGTGAGAGGAGTGGTGGTAGGCATAATTATCTCAACGAGATGTATATGAAACGCAAGCAAGACACGAACGGTTCGTCAGGTTCCAAATTGGCAATAGATACTGCATGCCAATGTTGCAATTATTGCTTTGTAAAACAAACACCACACAATGACTTATGTGTATCTTATCAATTCTGATTAACACAGGACAGCACAGCTTTAAACTGGATAGCTAATTGTGTTGATCTTTCATTCTGTTTGAATCAGATAATTTCCCATAACCTTAATTCGGGATTCTTTTGTGCAGTGAAGAAAGTCATTAAAAGTCAATGCAATTATTTGTGTTATGCGGAAATTATGCAAAGGAAGTAGAGCTTTCATAATATAGTTTACTTCCGGCCATTGTTTTCTTGACTTTAATATGTTACTATTGTTCAAGTATCTAATTATTCTATTTATAATATCAGCACGAAATTATTTCAATCATTTGCTGATTAAGTTTAAACGATATTTGTTTCAATCATCCCTTTCGACATTATGAGAATCGATATTTACTTTTCTTGTTGTTTTATAAAATATCAAGTAGTAAGTAAATAAGTGGGAGTAATTACTTCTGTGAGCTATTAGTTTTACAAATATTTTGGGATTGATTGTTAATTCTCCTGAATACATGTGTTTATCGTTGAAATTCAGCATTATTCTTTTTCCTCTTTGAGTTTGCATTAGACCCTACATTGTGTTCCTCAAATATATGATTTAATGTGAAATAAAGAAACAAACAAAAAAAACAAATAACATTTTTTTTAGTCATATTGCTACGATGTCTGCAGTGTGGCAGTTTATGGTGATGTTAAGCACAGGGATATCATGCTGCAGAAATATAACATGATGTCCAACCTAGTCACATTATCCTGACACTAGGCCGAAAAGTCCAACACTAGCCTCTTAATGCTACGCGTCATGCGAGGCAGCTGTTAGTACCAGTTTTGTAAGTCTTTGGTATGACTCGGCAGGGAATCTAACCCAGACCTCCCGCTCTAAACACTAGGCCATCGGAGTAATATCAGTAATAAAAGTAATTTTATTGCTGTCATAATTAGATTTGTATTATTTAAATATCTTTTCTCTCTTTGCATGATGCAAACATTTTGAAAACATGAATGTATTTGTGTTCACAAAAACCTGCGAATCCAGAGTTGAATCAGTTTAGATGAGGTTTCTATCAGCTTACTTGCAATCTTTACACCCACAAAATCAACTATTCAACAATAACAGCTAGATCGTGTTTCTTTTTTTAAATCAACAGCTATAATATTTTACAGTGAAATGTGAAACATGTAGAGAAAACTCATTTCACTCCACATAAGCGTGACAAAGCAATACGTCTGGAAAGATAATTGTTTAAAACTAAATGATGTTACAAAACTACAAATATCTACCGAATGAAAACAATTTGAACATTTTAATTGTTCTACAAATTTTATATTAACATATGACAAGCGGGACTAGTTTTCATTATAGTTGGAACAACATATATTCAAAGATCGATTCTCTGATATTCTCGCATATGCCTGGAAATTCACTTGAGAAATACGCATTCAAAAATAAATACAATCAAAGCAAATCAGACATATTCTTGTCGCACCAAGATTTTCGGAAATAATGTAAGGACTGAAGTTGTTTTATCTGACATGGGAGAACATATAATATAAGAAATGTTTCTTAAAGATTTAGCGTACGGTGAATCTTGGTCAGTTAGGGTAACTGATAACGTGTTACGGCCTTTATTGGCGTGCTGGATCATAATTACTTCTCCTGTATAGTTTTTTGGCTTCAAGTACTTCTTGTAAACTTAGGTAGGATTACTACATCCAGTGTCGTACAAGATGGTGACGTCGCCCGCATAGGCGTTGCAGACTGCGAGGATTACTGATTTCCATTTAACTTTGTTCCCATGTCTCTTCATGGCAGCAGCATTAACCTGGGTCTGTGTGCCTGTGAGATAATCCATGTCAAATGCACTGAACCCTTGCATCTGTAGAACCTCAGCAGCTACCGCCGTCCTGCCAAACCAATTTCAGATGTTTAACTCCGCCTGGGTCGGTATGTGGAGTGCTTCCTGGTATATACACTTCCGAACTTCCAGTCCACATGAATATTACACACAGCTGACTCTCCCTCAAACCCACATACTTACTCAGTTGGACGGGTCCGTCCGTAGCCCAAAGAACACTGTCCTTGAGTGATATTTTTCATTTCTTTCCACTTTGTTGCTTTCTCTCTCTCTCTCTCTCTCTCTCTCTCTCTCTCTCTCTCTCTCTCTCTCTCTTCGGAAGGAAAACTCAGCTCTAGCCTGTATATACACAGGACGTGTACTTGAGGATCGCTTCAGGTACTCTTTCGTACGACACATCGACATCTGTCATTGTCATCCTCTTCTCAAAAAACCCGCAAACTGGGATTTGATAATGAGAGTGCGTTTTCTCGTTCGTTGCCCTCAAAAACGTTTCTGGTATGATTTGGTGGTCAGCTGATAATGGCAATGAACGACCTTCTTCAACGTGTTTCTTTCGTCTGCTTGATCTACTGTTAAGCTGTGACAAACTTCTCTAGCTCCACATTGCAGAAAGGCCGAAACATGAATTTAAATCTTAGGTACGCAAACACGTTTTTCGAAACGAAGGAGGACACCTTAAATGGATTCGTTCTTTTCATTAAATTGCGGCATATCTATTTAGACGATACATTAATTAGCAATAAGTCATCCATTCCCTCCATGAATCGAACTGATGTCATCTCTTTCTGCTGCTCTAGACTTTACTCTCACACGTTCCATCTCGAGACCATGAGCGAGCTCTCTTTCCTGCTCGGCTGCTCGTCGTTTTGCTACTATTTACTTTTTTAGACCACTCGTAGTTCTGTGTCTTATTTATTTCTCGATCTTCCTTTATTTAATTCGTTTTTTGTATTGAATCGGTCTAGTTGGTCCACCCAAGTTACTTAAGTCTTTCATGCCAATGGCACGATACTCCCTTATCAAACAACTTTCAGTCACCATCGCTACGTAATTCTATCAATCCGTGACACCTTACGTCAACTTTCTTCAGAGTTAACTGATACAATGTATTCCTAGCAAAAAGAACCTTAGCAGCTTCAACCAACCGACTTCTCTCAGGTAAGAAATCTGGCCAGATATTTGCTTCACTACTACAGTAGGCAATTGAAAGATAACAAGTATCATAGCATAATAATGCATCAATGTTACAAATGTATCAAATAAGTCAAATTATTTGGGCGAAGATATGTTGCCTTAAAAACAGTTAGTTCACAGATCCCAACCTCGAATTCCACGAAAATGCTTCTCTCCTTTTACGATTGGCAAGTTTCCCAATAGGAGTACAATCTAAACTTTATGTGAACCTCCCATGGCTAGGTTCAAAATGAAATTAGTCTGAAAATAATGGTTTGCTTCAATGCAAAATCCACCTTAAGTTTGAATATCTTACTTTTGATTGGATCAGTCTTGTCTCTTTGAAAATGTCTTGTTGGTCACTTTGTTTCCTACATTCTCAATTTCTTTCATGTCAGTAGGGAGTCAACTGCGATTTGTAACATACAACCTGGCTATGTGCACTAGCACTTTGACATCGGTCTAACAAAGAGACAAGACGAATTAAATATAGAAGAATAACTATATATAAGGCATGGACAAATTTACCCATAACGTGACAATGTATATCTTACGAACATGACAGATATTACATACTGAAAATACTTTCTTTAAGGGGAAGGTATTATCACGGAATAAAGCAAGAAAATAAAATAATTTAGTATACCATAAGAGCAACATGGTTAATCGACATTGTCGACTCATGCATCGGTACCTTATGTGGTTCTTTTTTTGAGTGACTGAACAACACATGCATCTAGTCGCGGGTCGCTCCCGGAGAGATGCTCGTACAACAATGTGTGCCAGGGTACTTTGACCCTATCGTGTGCATTAATTTCTGCATTTATAGGAATCTTTCTGGTCTATGTAAGACATGGATCGCTTGGATCTTGTCAGGGATATTCAACACTCTTAATTCCAACTATAGCCATAGGGTTAATTGTTACATTTGTAAGCGTATATTTATAGATTAAATCCCTTCGGTCATTTTAGTACATTTATGTTTCATTCTGTGGGTTTAATACACTAGAAAAAATGTCGCTGCCGGTACCAGCGCTTAAAGAATAGGACGCAGGTCTAGACTACTTGAGTACAACGTGAATGGCAAATCCAATAATTTTGTATCTACCCAGTATGGGTATTGCATATCAAAAACGGTAAAACTTATTTTCTCTCATTCATCTTCCGTGAAAGCTCAAAACAAAAGATACTGTCACGGAATATGGCAAGACAATAATTTGGTATGCCTTAAAAACAATTTGGTTAATTGACATTGGTGGTCTGCAAGTAAATTTGCGCATGTGTTGATGTGAATTTTTATTTTTTATCTTTTCATTTTGCTTCATAAACTTACATTTCCTCACATCATGATGCATAAACATTTAATCCAAGGATCCATTTTCTTTTAATCTTATTACTGTCAAAACATTATTTTCTTGACTTGCAAATTATGTTCACAGGTCAGATGGTGTGGTTTACATTTTCTGGCCAGAATGTTTCTCAGACATTTGCTGATCCTGATCAAACATCATCTGCTGAAATCATGCTTTTGAACTTGGTGCAATTTAGATGTTTTATTGTCTTCTGATTATTACTTATATCAGTGATTCACACAATACAGTGTCTTGGTTGGATCATTGTATCTCTACACAATCTGCTCATTCTGCTAGAATGTGATATGATAATAATACACGCCCTAGTAGGGTTCGATCATCGTCTTATTTTAATGATTATCAAGACTGATCTACTTCCTAGATTGGATTCTTGCCACAATGAACTCTCAAAGTTGAAATACAACATTAATTGGGCAGACCTTACTTCTGAGGAAAAACTAAATTATACTCAGACATCTGCATTTTTATTATACAAGATTGAGATCCCACATGGTGTTGCGATCCGTAATAACCATGGTTGCACTAATCAGGCACATATGAAACAGATACATGGTTTATACCCTGATGTAGTAAAAGCTCTATCGAAATCCAGTAATAGATTGACTAGACAATCCGGGTTATGCCAGGCTGGAATGACGGTGTCAAAGGACTACACGACTTTGCACGAAATGCTTACCTAATGTGACGTGATACCGGTAAACTTCGTCATGGACAATTAAGTAACCGAATGCGCCAAACATGAGCACAATCTAAGTATGCTCTTAGGTTATGCAAGAAGGACGAAGTAAAACATAATGCAGATTCACTAGCACAAAAATTTGAAAATGCCGGCCAACGTGAATTCTGGAAGTAAGTTAACAAAGTACTGCGACAACTTCCAATAAGCTACCAATCTGCATTGATGGATACCATGGTAAAAATAATATATGCAACATGTGGAGAAATCATTTTGAAGACCTACTCAATAGTTTAAAAAAGGAATCGAATAAGAAGCGTGTTATTTCAGCATTGAATACCCCTCCTGCTCATATTGAGCTAATCACAGTACCTGAGATCCAAAATGCAATAACAAGACAAAAATGTGGTAAATGTCCAGGATCAGATGTTTTATATTAAATTTTCAGATACTAGAACTAATTATCTTTTAATGGTTTTATTTAATTGTATGTTTGTGCATAACTTTGTACCAGATGATTTCACAAAATTTTCAATTATACCGCTAATAAAAAGCAAAATTGGTAATCTAGCGGATAAAAATAACTACAGACATATAGCTCTTATGACTGTTATCTCAAAAATAGTCGAACGCATCATACTACAAAGATGCGAAGTCACAATCTTTGTTAATCAGTTTGGATTTAAAAAGCAGCATTCTACATATTTATGTCTATATGCCTTTAAGGAAACCGTCATCTATTATGCGGAACATGGCAGCCCAGTAATTGCATGCTTTTTAGAAACTATTAAGGCATTTGATTGGGTCATTCATTGGACACTCTTTAAAATGTTGCTTCATATTAAAATACCTGTATACATAGTTCATACTTTAGTAAACTGGTATGGCAAACAGTAGTATTACGTGCAATAGGGAAATGTAATATCTAGAGCTTTCCATGTTACCAGTGGAGTGAGGCAGGGAGGTATTCTTTCCCCTATGTTATTTAATATTTACATAGAAGAGTTAAATCGTATATAGGGATAGTGTTACGTAGGGTTACGTCTGCCACCAAATGGGCTATTTCTTAACAATTTTAGCTTTGCTGATGATATGCAAGGGATAAGTCCTTCTATCGCAGGTCTAAGAAAATTAATGAAGATAGGTGATTGAAATAAAACAACAGAATTTTAATAATTTTATTGGTATATATTAGTTTCGACGCAACACAATTTCATGTTTGTTATTAAGGCCTAGCGTCTTTGGTGAGTTCTTATTCAAACTATTATGTCAAATCAGGTATTTATATAATTATCTTAAATTGAAATATTAACAAGGCGGCGATATAAAAAATATGCAACAGTATAATACTCTTACTAATAGTAGATAAAAAACGAACCTTTATCTTCCCTCTTTCCAGGGTACATATTCGTTAAAGAAATGGAATCATATATATATATATATATATATATATATATATATATATATATATATATATATATATATATATATATATATATATATTGCGATTGAGTTTTCATATTATACAATATCATGTATATATATATATATATATATATATATATATATATATATATATATATATATATATATATATATATATATATATATATTGCGATCGAGTTTTCATAATATCCATGGTCATATAAAGAGGTAAAGATAATGTGTGAAGTAAATCTACAAATTCCATTTTTTCTCAATCTGGTTTCGTATGGTTTAAGTGATAACATTTTCCGACCAAGGTGTTCAGCATTTGAACGTTATTTCACCTGTATACAAGGGGAGAATATTTAATGCATCGATCATCTTACGCCCAAATGTGATCTTCATTCTTCGAAATGTTTCTTTCCAATACGCAGGACGGTATTTGGCCATTAATAAACTTAGGAACTTGGTTGTAGACTAACTTCTTGTCAGCGGTAATTAGATGTTTTCTTTTCTTGATAAGATGTTTAAATATATACTCTAGTATAGATTATTACTTTTTACTTTGTATTCGAATATATTCCAGTAATATGAGAAATGAAGCTATCATCATTATTACTAATAGTAGTAATAGTGTTAGTAATAGTAGTATTACAAATATGTGTGTGTACTATGTTTAATTTTGCATGAAACAGTAAAAGTTGGCAATTTAAATGTTCATTAAACTAGAACGTTTATTTGTTCCACGTCACTTGCACAAAATATTTGACACATTATCTAGACATGCCCATTTGATCTAATGTGGTATACCATGGTGTTGGAATTTAGAGAAGCCAAATAAACTGCAGAAAAGAATGAGCGAATGCTACTCCTTGATTATGCTGATATCGATCCATGGTAAAAAAAGGTCCAAATTAAGCCCTCTTCCATAGCTAGTAATGATTACATAACATAAATAATCTTCTTTCGGAGGACGTATGTACATTTCAGATATGTTTGTGCGGATATGTACCATAATCAAAGTTGAATTAGACTTTGCTCTGCCATTATTTTCTTTAAATGAACTAATTGCCATAGTGGTCTTCGCTTTAAATCCTTGGCTGTAGAAACGATAACGATATGTAGCTCACAAAGGGATACATGCGCTCCTTCCAAATCAATGTTCCCACTATTAGGATGCTGATTCAATGGGAGTGGTGTAAATATTACTCTAAAGTCAGTGCATATGATAGAGCAAGGAATGTATGCCCTAATTCGTTCAACGAGCATAATCGCATATGGGTCGGCATTTCGAAACGTCTCGGTAAGTGCTTTTATAAGCAGGATTAATGTAAAGCCACCGTCAGCAAAATGACGTAAAAATTAATGTATGCTTGTCTGAGTATTAGTTTATTTTGAAAATAATCATACAAACTTTCAAATTGTGTAGTATTTTAAGGCACCAAATATAGATAAATTTTCAATCCTTTTTCTATTTTTTTATCTGTAGTTCCTTTTATGTATTTGTCAGATTTGATTTAATAAAGGAACTTAAGTTGTGTTGTAATATAGTTAATAATAATTTACTTGCTAAGACATGTTTATATTCTTCAGTGTAATATGTTGTTGATATGTGATAATGTACTTGTGTCTAGAATGTGTATCCACTACTCCCACATCTGACATGCCGTTCAAACCTATTCAGCAACCAGAAAATATCATCAGGAAATTTTGCTGTGTGAGATACTGGAAGTTCAAATTTACTTTCCACATCTTCCGCATTTACTATTACAGGTAACCTTGAAGTAAAATGGCGGTAGAATTAGCATGTGAACTGTCAGCTCACTCGTAAAGAGAAAATCCCCTTGACAAACATTTTTGATTACGTTTATGTAAAACGGAAAGTCTGATATTTAACCATCATTAATTACTTCGTAAAAGTTAGTAAAAGCTTTTAAATAATGTAAATATTTTTTTTAAGAATTAAAAGAGACGTACCGTTAAAACATCGCTGAGTTTTCTTCATAATTGAACAGTCTAACGTATGTAAATTACATCATTCCACATTGAATGTAACTTACTATCGCTGGTGCAGAAAATTAACTCTTTCTATCAAAAAGGAAAATGTATGTCTGAGATTTCTAAAAGAAGGGTCCGACTTTCTTTGCACTAATTGTATGTGCGAAATCTCGGGCATGGCATTGGGAAAACATACTACATACTGACCATGGATTTTATCTTTGTGATAAAAAGATTTTGTTGATCAATATCAATGTTGTTTTCATCATTATTCTAAGACCTATTCCTTCGGGTGAAATATGTCAACTTGTGAGTCATTATTCTTAGGATAGACCGCAAGTTTTTAAAATTAATTAATTGTTGTCAATGGGAAGTAAGGTTTAAGGTGGTAAATATCAACATATCAATTATTTACATGAAAGTATATTAATAACAATAATTCGTTAGTTTATCAACAACTGTTTGTTTATACGTTCCTTTTGTTTCTCATTCACGTTAACATTCAGCTAGATAAATTTTGTAATCCAGGCAACCACCTGCATATCTGTTCGACTGTTTACATGTGTAATATCTCCGTTTAGAACTTGACGCATGCCTGTGTGATGACGAAGACGATTATAATGTTTAAAGGATATCAATCATTATATGATAAGTGTTGCTCGGGCGAGAAAATATTTTCTAAACTTGGCGTTCAAATAGCGCTTTATCTCTTTAAAAATCAAATTATAGGATGTTAAAGATTATAAAATACGTGCTTCTTTTTCGATGTCAATTTGCTACTTATAAGTTAGAGTAATATAGATTTGGACTTTATCTCGTAAAACTTTGGTGTATTAATTATGGTGAATGATGAATTTGAAGTTTTTTGTTTTAGTTTCTGAAGTACTAGTGAACGTCGGAAGTTTAATTTAAAACTCTCCATTTCAGGAAGTGCAGTCTATCTACAGACATGTAATTTATTTTAAGTTGTATTCCTTTGTTATCTGTTGGCCTAATAGTTAGAGCATCCGCCTTGTGAAGGTCGCGTGCTTGAACCCCACTGAGTCATACCAAAGATTTATACTAATGGTACTAACAGCTGCCTCGCTTGGTACTCAGCATTAAGAGGTTAGTGTTAGAACTGGTCGGCCTGATTTCATCATAATGTGACTGGTCGGACATGATGCTACATGTCTGTCACTCTGCATATGACTGAAATTTTTTGAAAGTGGCAGACACATGAATACATATGTATCCTTTTATTAAGTGAATTCGTGTCGTTTTGCTATGCCATTTAGATAATTAACGTCAACTTATCTTCCTTGCTCTCGACTACTGCTCAAAAATACTTCCTACACTCACACACTTAAGGGCGCCAATATGGGGCCTATTTTGTGTTGTCACCTTGATCGTCTAATTCGGGTACTAGTGAGCACATTTTATTTGCTTGAATAATTCATAAAAACACTGTTAAATGTTAAGTTCATACATCCTTATGTTTCTGATTCCGGAACATAATAGTATTGGGCATTATTTGTTATTGTTTATTCTATAAACACATCCCACTTTACTAACGTTTTCATTAAAAGCTAATCCCACTTCTCTGTACCAAATCTGTTAGCTTATATGACATAATTATCCGAGGTCTTTGCATTTCTTAAGGTACTGATTCCAATAAGGAATTCATATTTGGTTCAAGTGGACATCACTGAAGTATTAGCAAAACATAGACTGGATATAAAACAAAATAAAACATAGACATAACTACAACGTCATGGATTCTAAGAAAAATGTAAAATGTTGAGACGTATATAAAGAAAGAATCGTGATGAGAAGACATTTATCAACAGGAAAGAGAGTAAAACAAAATTATCGCAACTATGTAATTCCAGTAGACAAGAAGCACTATGTATTTATTTCATTTGTAGTTAAGGCAAATTCAAAGGCAAATAGTTTCCCCAAAATATAAAAGAATGTAACTCTGTACTTTGGGATTTATGGGTGACTACGTAATTTATACTAGACTTGAACGTGCTACTTTTATTCACAAGCATCTGTGTATGACATTATCAGAAGTTTGATATAACAGGACCAGAACCATAGGAACAACTCTTGTAATGGCAACCCGAGTTGGCACTCATATGACACCCATTTGAATACATAGGTATATCTCTTACGTGTCACCATATATAGATAGATAAGCATATGTGGGATGGATGGATCCTAAGAGTCTCTTACGTAAGGTTGCATATATTAAATAATATAAAATTTAAATTAAAATTTTCTTTACCCTAGTGTGGAAACTGACAGGCATCTCAAGCAGCCCTTTATGGTTTCCTTAAGTTCTTGTATTAGTGATTTAGTGTAGATTGCGACCAATGTTATAATAATGATTCATTCGTTTGTTTTGGCAACATAACTTTCTAACTTTGGAATCATACTTTCCAAATGTTATGTTATCTAATAATAGCGTCATTATATACTTAGTCGTTTTTAATACCATGAAACAACTCTGCTGCAAATGAATGTTATACCCATCAAATACGACATTTATGACATTATGTCTGAAATTAGTTTCAAAACCATAAGCATATCAAATAAATATACGTGGCCTTCTATGATTGCTTCGTATTCGCTACGAACATGTCACTGATTTGAATGGTTACATTCAGTTGCATTACCACGCATCGGGTCTTTTACACACAAGGCAGTGGTTAATACCAGTGGCCTTACATTGCTTCCCACTAATTTTATGCAAGGGGGAAAACGTAGACACAATCAGTTGAAATTCAAACGAATATCTTTGAAATAATGCTTACAAATGTAATCAATAGATAATAAATATAACGTCCATAAGTAACATTTTCCATGAACATGGGGCCCTATTGCCGCGGCAGTTGATTTTTTGAGCTAACCAAGACATCCGTCTGCACGACTGTAGTAATAAGTATTTGAGACCATGGACGCTTCGTAATCTAATCAATGCAAATGTGGGACATAAAAGTCACTTCAAATGACATACATAATCTGGTCAATACCCTTGGTAGTATGTACTTTGCTGTACGGTAACATAGTTATTAGATAGTACTGGAAATGTAGACCAGAACGCTGAAATAACGGCCAACACACTGCAGTACAAGATGTCGGTCTTGACCATCTTCATTTCCTTCCGATTTCTTAGTTTGCAGAGACCAAAGAATACAAGCTACCAGTTCATTTCTAATTATTTCAAAGTAGACATCATTGTTAAAAAGAACTTTAGAGTTGCAAAAATCATGTAATGTTCAAATCTTCCTAGGCACAAGTAAAGATAACGTTTCCTTTCACATTAAAGCAATATATATATATATATATATATATATATATATATATATATATATATATATATATATATATATATATATATATATATCGTTAATTATATGCTTTCTTGTGCATCATAGGTGACGGTGGAATATTAGTGTCATGAAATATTTATGAGTAAAGTTAATTATATAGAAGCAAAACGAAAGGAACTTAGAATCGAACGAATAATATTGTCAGAACAGTTGTATTGATAAATGCATATTTTTGTATCACTTTATGATGGACACTCGAATGGACTTCTGATCCCACACGTTTTCCAAAATCAGATTCCGGTCTCATAAACAGATTTAATTCATCATAACATACTTTAAAACTGAAATATGCATTAAGAAAATGGAGAATTTGCTGTAAATCAGTCGAGATAATATTATGAGCCAACTGTTAATATCCGACGTGCGATCAAGAGAAACTTTGTAAAAGTGATTGCAAATGTTAAAGATAATGCAGAACTAGTCAGTATAAACTATTCATTTTTTTTATGAACATGAACATGAATGCATTGATATCGTATAATCTTTCCTGATCAATAAGGGATGCAATGCCTTTGGACATGATCGAAATATAACTTTACCTGTACGAAGAAATGAGACGTACATAAAGTATCTTGTAAATACGGCTATTTTGTTTTAAATAAATAAATGAATAAATAAATAAATTTACAATTGTCTTCTTTATGAAGCAGAATTTGCAAATATGCGATGTCTACAAATAAGTCCGAAAAGATGTTAATATATTTGTAGTTCCTCTTGTTTGAACCAATAGCTAACAAAATCTCACATAACACAAAATTATCTATGATATGCAACAAGAAAAACGGGAACTAGTCTTCTTTTGAAAAGAACTTGCACTTCCAGCATACGTTAATTGCGGTGATATTCTCACCTAACATAAAATTTATAGATATTGTCACAAGACAATAGTCAATCGTTTCATTAGTAACAGGACAAATATAAATTGTTTCAGTTTCCATATTTTGAAGAAACTAAAACCATCCCATGCGCACTGTGTACGTTTATTATAGTATTTTGATGCAAGAGTATATCTCTGTTGTGTACACAATATTTATTATAACAACCCAAAAAAGAAACAGGTGGGTGATGCAGTTTATGTATGTATGTATATATATATATATATATATATATATATATATATATATATATATATATATATATATATATATATATATATTCATTCTAGAATATATGGCTGACATATAAGACTTCTTAAATATACTATGTACAGAAACTCTAATATACATATGAAATATATATATATATGTGTGTGGCGGGTGTAGTGTTGGTATGGACGTGTGGGTATGGGTGTGTTTTCATCTGTTCTGTAAGGCTTGTAGTGACCTGCGGTAAGCACTCTTCAGCTCCCTAAGGTACTAGCCTTTTTTGTTCTCTGTAAGGAATATCGCTAACAGGACAATGTGAGTTATGTTGTAGCCGCACTATCGTTCAGAATCTTTGTTATTCTGCATCTCAAGCTTAGCATCTGCTGTGCAACTTCTGAGGGTTTACGTTATCTTTTAGATGTTTTTTTTTAAACAGATCCGATGGTGACAAGAGCGAATTCATGTCTGATATTATCTCAACTAATGTCATCTCAGTGCAAATTACTTCCGAGTCATTTTTGTTTCCAACATTCTCTTCATCAAAACAACGCAGTAATGTTTGAATGTTTAAATATGTTTTGTTATAATGTAGTGTTCTTGCCATGTTTCTCATGTACTATATTAGGTAAACAGCTAGCTTCGCCATCTGAGATTTTGAGAACACCGATCAGCAGATTTCACTTAAAGCCAAGTTGACATCATTCACACCCAGCACAATAAATAACCACTTCTCAATGTACTCTTATTTGTATGTCTGGGGTCTTTGAACAACAGGTTTCTTGGCTAGGGTATTAGTATTTTAGGATCTCTTATTGGATGTTTTGTCATGTGAAAATTGACAGTTTCTTAGATGTCATTTATAAACACTCACTCGGAGAAAGTTTTTAACGTGATGAAACTATGCAATACAGAACAGTAACTCCAACTGTATTTTATGACTTGTCTAATTCTCTGATGTTCAAATTGGCTACCCCCCCCCGTATCGAGGAGTTCAACGCATGGTAGCATGCCAATCAGAGAACTAGAACATATCAGCGATTGCGTAAGTTCCGTAACTTTTATACATCTGTTTCAACGAAGGTGTGAACGGTAATACTTTTAACATCAATGTTATTTAAGATTATGATTTAATATCTGAAGATAATTAAAAATCAAATTAGTCCTCAAGTTGACAAACTCGTAAAACTCGTAACGTAGCACAATATTCTGGATCCTCCATACTGCACAAATTTTAGGAATACCCACAATAGGTTACCCCACAGTATTCAAGTTTGTTAATTGAAAATCAGTGAGTAATCTTGATTTTATTCTAACAATTGGAGCAATTGAATGATATTAGTTGCACGTACATTGCACGTACATTGACTTCAGTTTTTTATTTTTTTATTTCTAATTATTTTTTGTAATGTATGTCTTCGATGGTTTCAAAGTTTCTATTCTGCTTTTACCGGGACATGAAGTCAAAATTCGTGTTTCCGGAAAAAAACGGTCATTTAACTTATTCTTCAGAACAATAAGACAGGACTGGGACGGTAGGCATACGTGCATCGGCCACGTTAAAGTCCTTTGGCCGAAGTGAATGAGGCACACATCGTTGAGAAAGACTATCCAAAAATATGCCCTAAAAAAGCATCCAACCATTCAAACCATGGTTTCTTGGCTGAGCAACAACTCACATACAACGCATTGTTCTAAAATGAGCCAAAATGCCAAAACTAACTTTGAGTTTACATCTTCCTGCCCTGACAATGCAAATATGACTTTTGAATTCTTAAAAATATACTATTTCTGAAACACCCACCTGGCTTCTTCAACAATCTCTAGTAATATCAATGGTACACGGAGGTAAAATGCTGATAGTTATGCTTTTCAAATCTCTGACTATGCGTCCACATTGTAATGTTGCTTCCAAGGAAATTTTGCTAATATCGTAGGAGTACATACAATTTAAAATTTTTAAATAGATGGATATATTGCTCCTAGCCCACAGTGTGCAATGCCAAAGGTCTAAGTGGATAATCTACAAAAATAAAATGTGAAGAGGAACAATTCAATAACAGATACAAAAATTCAAACAACGCAAGCAAACTTCCACAATTTCACAACTTGATCGACCCAAAATTTCTGCCAATTAAATCATCTGATGTGCACCGTGAGAGTGTTTACACCTGTCCCTGCTACCATACTCATCAGTAGTATATTCCGTTTCCTTGACTGATACTCCAGTACTCCTTTCGTCACACGACTACGTTCGTGACCCTTCCACTTCCTCCACTTCCGTTCTTCGGTCTGACTTCAAACATCTGCTTCCATTATTTTATCCAGTCCCGTGACCTCTATAACATCTTCTCCCTTTGGGTCGCACTCGGTCCAACCCGAACAACTCCAAACAGCACCGAAAGCTTTTCTGTAAATAATAAGTGACGTATAGTCTAGTCTCCTTTTCAACCTAGATAATCTCACATTCTCACACAACCTTTGATCAGTATTAAGGCGATTAAAATCATCAGGTCACACATATACTCACAAATAAATATTTCATACCCGCTTGTACGTTAAAAAACGGGTAATAATACAGCAGCGGTATTAAGGACTCCTGATACATACATCAACAACTTCCGTGACTTAAAGTACACATTTTTAATTCTTTTTATGATAACTAACATTACACTAATCAAAGACATTAATTATGCAAAAATTAAATTACAAATCATGCTAGGTGCAATTACAAATATGCAGATACTTCACGCTATTTTAAAAAAGGTCAACACGCCTAACTTTGTATAGTTCACAACTACGTTTCAAAATTTAGAATTAAAACAAGCATAAGTTCTAACATGACTTATTAATAAATGCAATAAAGCAATACACTCCGCACAACATCAATTTACACAAAATTACACAATTATTTCGATCACAGGCTAATAATCTATGCAATTAAATCTTTTATACTACTAATTTCTCTACGAAACGTCACATTAGGTAAATAACTCAAATAAGTAGGTAAGATTAACAAACGTACCTTATACATGCCAAGATAATTCTTGTAATCAATGTCTACATTCTATATATAAACATGCAACTCTCAGTTTGTAATGTATAACAAATTCAGTCGAAGAATTCTTACCTTTATTATTATTATTATTATTATTATTATTATTATTATTATTATTATTATTATTATTATTATTATTATTATTATTATTATTATTATTATTATTATTATTATTATTATTATTATTATTATTATTTTTATTATTATTATTATTATTGATTTTGTTGAAGTGGTAGAGCTGGTCATTATGTGGTTATTACTTAGTTTGTATGCGATTAGGGGTATTTTCGTTTTGCTATTGTCGTTGTTGCTGATATTGCAATCATCCTAGTCACTAAACATTAAGGTTGATTCATGCACTGTCATCGGATTTCATAACGCTGTTTTGACAGTAATAAAACTTTCTTGAGTAAAAAGAAATTGCAACACAGATTTTCTTCTTACTCGATGGTACCGTTACTAAGAAATATAAAATGTTAATAATCATAATTGTTTTCAAAGTGATATGTTGATAAAATTCAAATGTCCGTTGTTGGTTTTTCAGCGTAATCGTTTAAAAATAATTATGAATATAACGATATGAATATCATAACTTTTTACAATGTAGTTTGTTTCATGTTTAGACAGTGTTATCACTGATTGAAAAAATAAAAGCTTGTGAATCTATACAAATATGCTTAATGAAATAAGTAGGGATATGAATTTTAATTTTTGGCAAACTCTAAGTGGAACGATGGTATTCAATGTTTGTGTACTAGACTCTTGTTCACTGAAGATATTCTGTATAATATTAACTTCTGGAACACTAAATCAGGCAAAGACATGATTTGTTCTTCTCTTCCTTCAATGTCTTGCTTAAAACAAGCAAGTGCAACTAACTGTCGAATATTTAATAGATATAAAATATTAGTCTACAGAATGCTCCATTAGAGAAATAATTTGCAACCATCCATCAAGGTATGTAAAATGATGAATAATATATTCCTATCTTTTTAACAACCCCGCATTTTCATCTAGTACTTCTGCATTGTTTGTCTATTTACCTCTTTTGTACGAGCCTGAGAACATCGAATATTAGAGAAATGAAGCTCATAGACTGTAGGAAATTTATTCGTTTTTATCTCATAATGAATGTTATATCAACTGTTAGATTCGTTATTCAAATGTTTGCTTTAAAATACATGTCCATGTTATTAAACGTTCCATAATATATTTCTAATGCAATAAATTAAGCCTCGTATCATAGGACTTTGTCGGTTCTCCTCGCCGTTGCATACTAATATATGTGATGCTAGATTTGCCTAAAATTACAATCAAAATAATTAACACAAGCACACATACACACACATACACACACATACACACACATACATATATATATATATATATATATATATATATATATATATATATATATATATATATATATATATATATATATATATATATATATATATAGTTTATCACAAAATTAAATGTGGTGACTTGCCAGAATTTCGACGAATGAAGGTACATAAAAAATGATGTTCAAAGTTGACCTAACTGGGTGTTTACTGCACAATTGAGCACATTTAATCTGTATGGTTTTCTGATTGATAAATTATGGGGTCATATGTGGGTTTATGAACGACGTACGTCTGTGTGGTACAAGTAATTATTTACAAGCCTTATCCTTTAACCTGTTAATATGGCCCAAATAGTCAATTTGCTGCATGAAGAGTTTGATAATTGTTTGGTGGTAAAATGATACCTAAACATTTGTAAGCATTAACAATTCATAGGCCTCAATTTAGACTGCAGTTTTGATATGATCTTTCCTCCTCAATGAATTTAGTGTAGACTGTGGAGTTCTTGTGCCAAATATGCGCGGAATACAGTCAGAACTGCATTAATGTCAGTGAATAAGCGCGGATATGAGGATGTGACAAGGTAAAAGTATGACAGACAACACAATAATGTTGCAATGCAGTACGGAGGTCCCACTATAGACAGTCTCGTTATTTCTATGAAGTTTAATCTGTGAAAGCATTGGTAATGTAGGATCCAGTCGATCTGCTTGTGTAATAATGTTTGCAAACAAGGTAGGAAGATTTGAATGACAGGTTTTAAAACAGATACCCTCACTCCTTTGCTTCTTCGGAGATGCAGACCAGGCCTAATGCACTATTTAGAATGGCAGAAGATTTGAATAATGGTGGGCTCTATGCCAAATGGATATTGATTTTAATCCTACGATCAGATCTAGCTTGATCGATTAAATTGATAAGGCATTTTCTTCTAATAGCCTATTTATATTTCTCTGCAATGAGATGCCAATTCAAACCAATAATGAATATCTGCTACCAATATCTTGAGTAGTTTGTCAAAGAAGACTATTTACTTCTTAAGTCTACATATGTACATATGGTGTTCAAATGTTCAAAATAAGATAAGAATTCTTTATTTCAGGCGGATGGTTCATAGACCTAAATCAAAATGTATATATTTTACTGCGTAAAAATATCACAGGTGTCGTATGTATAAATATATAAATCCAAACAGGTATTGGATGTGTTATTTGTTACCTGCAATACTATGTAAGACATTAAAACAATACTATTTTCCAACTATGTAAATCTGCACCTTGAGACGAAAATCTAGAGTTCAAGATACATTGAAGACTTTTGTATATTCCTGTCATCACTAGATATACATATTCTCTTATTAATTCTTCATAACATATATATTATAATTTACAAACATGACAGAGGCACTGATCCATCTTGTAAGGCTTAATAGTAAGCAAAGACTTTAGTTATAATCAATAGCTAATGTATATTAATGAAACAATAGGATTGCAATATTCTAAATTTGATGTGCAAGGAAAAAATTGTACATTTAAGTTCAAACATAAATGAATGCACAAAAAAGATTAATAGCTTATAATATTTTCATCATCGGATAGATTGAATTTAAAAATATGACCCAAACAAGTGTAACAATTGGGAATTGTAAACGTGTGATCATTAACAAATGTTTTCGAATTTCCTCTCAGTATAGATTTAAGATTATTATTTTTCTACCACATTAGAAGTTTCACTTTTCAGTGATGGGAAATCATTTAGTTAAAATGTATGAACTAATATTCAGTCCCATTAAGTCTGAATGTGTGTTCCAATAAAATCAATAATATAACATGGAGTCTATTATCTTAGTATTTAAAACGTCTTACATATAATAAATATTTACAAGGACATATGCTTCTTTTTGTTTACCTATCGCACGTATTATTTCATACAGTGCAATCATTTTGATTAAAAACGAAGAGGCTTTTAAGCCTTATTGAGTACGCATTCAAACTGATTTTTCCACATGTTGCTTATAATATTTTAGAATTAGATCCAATCTATGCAAATTGGAAACCTATTAGAAATTATAGTAATGTATAGTTTAGCTTTCTTCCAGAATTCACGATGCTATTGTTGCTCAAAATTGTATGCATACTTGCCTGCTTTGTTTGAATTCTTTAGTCAAAAATAATCTAATGTCATACGTAAATTTCCCTCGAGTTTGTCGCAGTAGGTCACTTATTATGTTACACAATGAGTTAATCATATAGTTGTCATAGACGTTGGTACTTACATGTATACTTTTAAAGTTTGTGATATTCAGCGAAGCTATATAACTCATCTGATAGCTGTCTAAGCATTAAGGTAAATGCAGTTAGGTCTTTCTGTGTGGCAGACTCGTGGGTGGAGGGGCGATAGAGGCAAATTTTTGATAGGGTGTTTCATATGCAACGTAAGCAATACTAAAACATATCTCACTAAATATGAAAGAAATGCTGTAAACATTTATAATTATTGTTTTTGAAATCTGACAACACTTTCTCTAGTACTTATGCCTTAAAAAGATAATCATAATCTTTAAAGTAATTGTTTGCACTCGTTAAGTAAACGGAAAATTATTCATCATTAGCATTTTATTGTTGTGAATTACATCACGTCATTAGCCAATGGCTTATTTATGTCTTCAGCGTTTGTATATCCTTATTTAAGATCTACAGACGACATCACAGCCTGGTGTTTCATACAGAGAGCGGAAACTATGTAACGGAACAGGTTTTGTGACATCGCTTACTTCCGAATATAGTTTTCTTGACATAAAATTATTGCTATTGTTCACAGTTCTGAGTATGTTGTTATGTAATCTCAAACATATTTGCATCATTTGTGATCCAGATTAAAGATTCATTGGTTCAAGGATGTTTTTAACCATTGTACAATTTGGATATTTGTTTCTCTTCATATTATTTACAATATCAATTGGTAAGTAAGAAAACAGAAAATAATATTCAATAAGCCAAATCTATACGTAAACAGCACAGGGATTCATTCTTTAATTTAGTTAATATTCAATAATACATGTACATGTAACATTTTTTAAACTATGTTACTTTCCTTTCTTCCACGTTTACAAATAAATGTTTTTGTTATTTCATTTCGCTCTTATTACTGGATGACTTTAATGTGTTATGTTTCAATTTTCGCTTCGATTTTCAAACTGTTATTGAATTCCTTTGCAAAATAGAAAAACTATCATCTGGAAAATCTAATCGTAAGCCAATGTCTTAAAACATGCATTTTAAGTATTCAAATATTATTTGACAAGAGGTGCATTCACCCATTTATCTTGTTTCATAACTGTACTTCTTGTTACCGCGAAGATTAATTTTTTATGATACAAGAAACAAAGAAGACTAGGCCTAAAGATTTTGAACTAAGACATAAACGTTGTTATCAACTTCACTCGTTTTGATAAACTAGATCGAACTAAAATCATTGCATTATGATGACATTTATTCAGCTGTGTTTTCAAATATAAGATATCAATAAAATGTTGACCCCTTTCCTTTCAGGTCACACAATTGTCAGGGAAACAGGATCAGACGCGGTGCTTATGATTGAGTTTCAAAAGTGCCCATTATCATGTCAAAGAATACCAATAGACTTTTACGGGATTAAAGATGGAACTACACATAAAGCAATTATAGTATTTTATAACTATGGTAACAAGTGTAGCGACAATATCAATAAAGAATATTGGCAGAGAATACATACTTTAGACTGCAACCTTCCCAGAAAAGTGACCTTTACCCTTCGAAATGTTTCCTTCCATGACACAGGGAAATATTATGCCAGTGACAACGGCCAAACATTAGGAGAAAAAATACTTCTTGTTAGTGGTAATTATCCTTCTTTTTCTCATTGAGACAATAATGCTCTCAATACCTTTATTACAAGACTATTCTTCGTATTATTGTCAACTAATCTCAGTAATCATACTAATATACACAAGCACAATATAAGTAGCAGTCATAATATTGATTTTTTTTTATTATTATTATTATTATTATTATTATTATTATTATTATTATTATTATTATTATTATTATTATTGGAAGAAATGTTAGTGCTAGTATTGGTCGGCCTGAAGTGACACACACATTATTATTACTGAAACATTCTAGTTCATCGCTCGCTTAACGTTTAACAAGATACAACGAAGTCGAGTATTTCATGGTTCAATAAATATTAAATTTTATTTAAATTGCGTCAATTACATAGTCATATATTTCATGCTATTCAAGCGGGTCCTCTACTGTTCAAATATTAAATAATATTGTAATCACAAACCATTGAGCAAGCCGGCATCGAGATGGCTACCGGAGTGGTGAAACGCAGGGATACTACCAAGGTGCAAAGAGAGCCTAAAATGCCTTGTTTCCATATAAAACTTTTAACGATGCTAATGAATTTCCCACCATTTTAGTCCCAATTTAAGAACTTACTTGCTTATTAAAACGTTTATATTATTTGGATAACACTGTATTAAAATTATTGCTCTCGTTTCAAAATAGGTAGAATGCCTCTTGATTGACTGGTTATCTTTGTAGTATGGCTATTATGTCAACACTAACTTCATGACACCGACTGTATAGCTCAGCATTTTTTTGGGAGTTTGTTATTTACATTATTTTGTTATGTATATTGAAACATCAGAACCTTGCTTTAGGAACATATGCGCATTAATTGCCAGAAACATATTTCCGTATCCTGCTTGCCAGGATACTGAAACAAGTGTCATTGACTGTTTACCAAAATCCTTCTCTTTTGAATATGTCGATAAATGCAATTAATTTTGTTGAAACTCATGATACACTCGATGAAATGCTTTTAATTTAGGTTGACCAATTTTCTATCCTGGTGTTTTTGTTTTTGGTTTATATATTTTACTGCTGATAGACCAGCCACCATTTGGTTCTTTATATCTAGATTCCATACCTACCAAGCTTGTATCACATTTTTGGAAATCATCCTCCCATTGGCTTTTATATTACACCAAGGCTGCGTTGTGTATCAAATCGGGACCCTTATATCTCTAAACGTGGGATAAACAAGAATTGAATTGTCCAGAAAACTACAACTAAATGTCAAATGAAAATGTAAGTTTCAGACTTAACAAAACCTTTAAATTCACATGAATTTCTAACATTCCGATGCGACTCTACAGATTGGCTGTACATATAATTCACGTCTTTGCTAATAATCAGCTACGTTGATCTGATCTCATGGACACATAACGTTAGATCTAAAAATAAAAATACTCTTCCAACGCAAAAAATAGGCGAAATAACCAAAACATTATAACACACAACTAAAGACTTCAAACTTTGTTATACTTTGTTGTATTCACATACTTTGGTTGCGTAGAGACGAGGGTTTCAGTAGAAAATACGAATAAAAAGAACAATTTCAGGTTAAATCGAACATGAAGAGATTTGAAGGTCTTATGATCGGGATTTGCTCTGCTTCTCAGGTGTCAAACCAGTTAAATCTGTCTTAGTGTGGTATTGCTCCTCTATTTGCTTATATTTAATCAGATAAGAAGATACGTTATTTCAAACATCTATATTTATTCAATTTTAACCAAACGAACAGCAATATAAAGATCTCACAAACCAAAGTAATCTGATTGTAATTTGAAAAGCGACATAGATTAGTTATAATAAGACCTTTTGAGTGCAATGTAAACGAAATATGTAAATAATAGATTATTTACTATCAAATAGACTTCCGAAAGAAAAAACATCAATTTTGGAAAATTACTCATTTATCAAATGTTATTATAGTTTCTACTTATTAATTAGAGATAAATTGTAATTATTCATAGGTTTCAAATTGTCATAGTTGGTGATAAACTCACCAATGTAATAATCCATGAATCTGTTTCATATTCCATATGTGTTTTTTGTTAGAATACATTTACATTTCAGATAAAATTGTGAGAACCTGTACCTTACAGAATATGGAATTAGTCTTTAGTATACCATTATATGCTTCAAAGGAAGTGGTTGAAGTTTTGTTTTACTCTGGAAGATGGTTGTTTGCATCTAGGATATCGATATGTAATCCCGAATCTGCTGCCTGTGATCCTCCTATATCATATTACCGACGCTGGGAATGCAGAATCAAGGGAAATACTATTTCACTCACACATAAGTCAGTGAAATTCGAAGATCAAGGAATATATGCCGTCGTTGCCACAAACGCTGGAATCTTATATGATTCGGCTATTCTGAACATCACAAGTATGTGAATTTATAACCTGAATAGGTGTATAACCTTTCAAATCACTATGTACAAGAATCATTTCATTCTTAGGTGATGCTGAGTGCAATGAATATACTTTTATCTTAGATGATATCCTAAAATCAGCACACACAGATAATATATTATATATTCATATATTCTGGTGATAATAGGTTTGATTATGAATAAGTCAACTAATGTTAAAGTTCTTATCTCGTTTGAATTTAGGAAAATGAAGATTAGAGTGAGAAATACACCGCAAATTGTATAAATGTATATTGGAAGCTGTACATACGTGATAATTGATATATTCTGTAACCATTTAATGAAAATATTTAAATCTCAAAAGCTTTAATGCATTTCCCCTATAATTAAAAGGTATGGATAGCCTTTACTTGGAAGGATTCTACCAGACTCATTTTGGGCGTTTAATTAACTGATTAAGATTCTTACCAATGTATTTCGTACATTTGGAGCAACCATAATCCAACAAAGGCACAATGTAACATTATAAAACCATTTAGCATAGATTCCCAGACATAGGAATATAATCTACGTGTGCTTTATTTGATTTTGCACAATTATATATTTTTCATATTAAAAAACTTAGTTCGCTGAAGAAATATATTGATATTGTCTAATTTATTTATTCACCGCCTTTTTTTCCAATTGTCATACATGTAGGTTTTCCTATGCTTAATTGCATTTTGCTGTTTTTGTACCACATTATAACAACATCAAGGTCTTGCTGTGATAGCATTATTTTCAATGGAATGGATTATTTCCGATTCATTGCATATAAGGTTGTGTTAATCATTAAAGAATCAGGTTCGGGGTCATATAAATCAAGAATTAAATCATTAATGAAAAAGTGAAGGAGCAAATAGCTAAGACTAGAACATTGAGGTCTTCCAAGATAGACATATTGGCCGCCATTTATAGCGTATCTTGTGCTGCAAAATGGCGTTAAACCCTATAACAACAACAACACTGTGTTGTCTTCCTGTTGGTTAATAAGCAAATCATACCAACGAATGATTGCCGATTTGGTATGCCTTGAGTTTTCCATCAATATTTCATGATTAAAACAATTAAAATGGTTTTCAGAAGTCTAAATAAATTTCTTCGATTATATTATTAGATTAGATAGAAGGAGATGAAATGAACACATATATTGTTAAGAAAGAAAGATAGATGTTATAGTGGGATGAAATAAGATGGGATGGGATGGTATGAGATGGATGAATGAGATTAATAAGATAAAATGAGAAAGATGATATGAGATGAAATGGATGAAACCAGATTAGATGAATGAGGTCAAACGAGATAAGTTGAGCTGGGACTGATAAGATAAGATGGATCGATAGGTAAATACATAGTTTATTGAACACATATATAAGGAATTTGGAATGAAATATGAGCTAGGATTTCAAATGATATGTAGATAGTATTTGACGCGTTTGGCTCTGTAGCAGTGTGATTACCGGTTCTTATCTCTTAATGAAGACAATGAACTTTTAAAATGTATCCATATTTTTCAGCAGTCAACTTTACTCTCAATTAATCTCGAAATAATCATTTTGTAAATTAATCTATGAAATCTTATGCTACACTTCTTTGTATTTTGTAATTTTGGCACTCTGTGGAAGACATCACGATGTTCCAAGGCAGAAATTACGATTCATGAGAGAAATCACATACTCTCATGACCTCCCTTTTGCTTTTTATTGGCGAAAGCGAATCTAAGACTGAAAGAAAAAGTGCTGTCCCACGTTGCATGTCAAGATCTGAATTTAGATAAGTAGGTTGATATTTATGAAGAAAATATTTCAGGTTGGTCATTATGATAATTTTCAACTGAAAGTTACATTAAAGAGGTATTAACCTTTTCGGATTGTTTCCATAAACTGTTTTGTATCACCACCGATTTGAGTTAGAAGCTGTTGAAAAATTAATTCTCAAATCCCTCAAAAACAAGACTATAATGCATTTGAGGAACGACGAAAGGGTGGACAAAAGGGTAGTTGATATGTTTTAGGATGCCAAAGTTGATTATTTTATTAAAGTTTCTTTACTTATTTTCATATATATATATATATATATATATATATATATATATATATATATATATATATATATATATATATATATACATACATATATATATATATATATATATATATATATATATATATATATATATATATATATATATATATATATATATATATATATATATATACAGATATATAGATGCTACTGCATTTACACGTGTAAAAATCATTACTTTTACTAGAAAATATTTAAAGCTTTATATATTTTTCTTAGCAAATGAAACTTCAGAATGTTTGACCACCATTGTTGACACTTATTTGCTATTCACAACTACTGAGCTAAGTAAAGAAATGACAGGGGAAGTGTTCGTCGGAAATACTGGAATTTCACCCTCACAGGAAAGCATTGTTTCAACTGAGGCTACTAAAGGTAAGAATAGCAGGAACAAAGATCAATTTTGTCACATATTCAATAGCAATAAGTTGTAAACATCTGCACATATTAAATATAACATTTTCTTTATCCTCTCTGCTCCTTCTGTTAGAACAATTTCTTTTTCATCTCTTTATCACTCCAACAAAAGTCATAATTTTCCTTGCGTAAAATATGTCTTTACTTTCCGATAAAAGTATGACACAAAGGATTAAACAAAATGTAACTACTTCATTTTGTTTGCTAGAAAGGTTTAAAATAACACACATATGTGCATGAGTGTGATGAAAGTATAAAGTATAAAGTTGACAAGCACTGTAGGATATGAGTATCTTTTACAGCATACATTTACTTAATTTCGACGCCATTGTTAGGTTAGTTTCAAGCAATGGAATGAACTATATGCATTCCTTGTCAACTTATTATAACCCGTGTGGTTAAAAAATTATACAAAGGCGTTCAAAATATATGCAAAGTTGGTTGGCTCTTTTATTTATTCCACTTTAGAAATTGTAGTTCTACTTCCTTTTACCTAATCCCGTATGTAACAGGGAAAAAAAACCCATTTTCTTTATTTCCTCAAAGTGTTGAGCACTCAGTTGGAAAGTCACTTACAATATGTAAAAAAGGTGAATGAGCCACATATTTATGAAGCTATCGAAAGACCCATTAACATAACCTTTAGCACCATGGAAAAAGGTCGAACCAGATCAAACTGGGCCCTTGAGGATGAAAGATTTTGGTGATAAAAGCTGGAGAAGTGTGTCCGTACCGCCATCAGAGAGCATGAAGCGTGAGAATAGAATCATATGCAATATTTGTGGGGAATGTCCTAACTTCAGTAGCCGACATGCGGAGCAAATTCATTTGTTTATTTTGTGCTATACGCTGAACAAATAACGCAATTTGTCGTGTTGTGTTGGTTTTAACTTTTGTCTCTTTAGGGATTAGAAGAAGTGAGATTTCTATTGACATAACGGTTTGATCTTCCTTAAGTACTCGGTAAGAGCTCAAACTCTGTCCCATAGATGGCCCTGAAATAAATACCCCAGAGCAAACACGAATTGTATTACAAAATTCTGATTCCACAAGAACGGTCCCTCTTCTTTTTGATGAAAGTGTGGCTGTCGTAAATGCTACCGATTTGTCTTTTAGGAAGTACATGTAGACTTGTCTAGTTAATACCGCATGTATTGACTGATTCTGTTTGCCATTCCAAAATGTAGCGAGAATGCAGGACTTGCATGATAGGTGAACCAATGAAGTTCTTGAGAGTGGTTAAAATTGTGTCTTGTTCAGCAAGGTTAGTGAGCTTTATAGATTTCAAATCGGCAAGAATTAAACGCCATTGGAAGGATGTAACCAATAAAGGTAAGAATATCGCATTGCTCTTTGATTTGTCTGATATCCTGTCTTCCATAATAATGCATTAAGCCAGTGATCGTAGGTTTTAACAGCCGAAGAGCCTTAGGAACTTAATTATTTAAGTATAGATACTTGCAGTGTATTAGTGTGCACTTATGCATACCATTTGAGAAGACATTAAATTACCTTCGTACGACTTTAATGTAGATGTCATCTTGTTTTAACAATTTATCCACCCACTTATCGGTTGTAAGAGCTGTGTGACCCTCAGGGTGCATTGCAATAACATCCTGATGTCCAGGTCCATCAACTCTGTTTCGATTGAGCAGATGATGGAATAACTTGATTTTCTGGAGATTCTGTTATGAAATTAATGAGGTCGTTGATTTTAATATCAGAATCGATAATTAAGATGGAATGACACAACGATTTTTTTGCTTTGCTTCCTGTATTAGCTTCAGAACCAAGGGTGTTGGAGGGGAAAAGCATTCATTTGTCTGTCCATTTTATAGAAAAGGCATTGTCTATCCAAGACATTTTAATCTGGGACTAGCGAAATAAAAATTTGGATTTTGGCATTCCACTTTGTTGATAATATATCTACCAATATTTCTATCCCTTAGGGATGCTATCTAGTGAAAACCGAAAGATGAAGAGATCATTACTTTTATGTTAGTTTCCTGCGAGACAAGGAGTCGGCCAATTATTAGCTAGCCTAAAACATATCGCACTTGGAAGTGGATATATTTTCGAATGCACCACTTTTAAAAATCGCAAGCATGAAAACAAATAAATAGCGACTAGGTTCAGCGTTGCCTTAGGAGATATGTGGCCACAGTGGAGTTGGCGGACAAAGGAGAAGTGTTGTGCAGATTGTTGAATTTGTCCAATAGTCCTCCATTTGATCCACATTATAATTGTAGCGGGAGCTCAAGAAGGCGTTCTAGAACTAAGATATCTTCTGCCACATAGAGTCAACTCAGCAGGCCAAGGAATTCTCTAGATTATTGATTGTCCTGAATAAGCAAGTAATCTAGCCATGTACTAATTCATTTCTAGTCCCTGAAGGAGATATACTCTGTTCACTTCAATGTTGAGATCCAGATATAGATGACCCTATTCTTGAAATGATGCTAAACGGGAGATGTACTTGTTGACAAAGATAGTGAGAATGAGAAGTAAAGATGCAAATCATATCATCTAATACTTCAATATTTAACTCGGCTTATGTTTTGTGGCCTATAACTTTCTAGGCAAATCATGGAAACGTCCTAGAAGCCGTTTGAGTGAAGACAGGAAATCACTCCTGATGCAAGTGCACACAGCATGCATTGTCTATATAATGCACTGCATTTGGAACCCATTCTTGTATTCTTTTGTCAAACAAATAGTGTAAAAGAGTTGGTTGAATACGCTTATGTTGACGACCAAGTGAAGAGAGCCGCGATTATAACCGAAGGAACCGTGGGTAGGGAAGGAGGTGCACAGAACGTGATACCGAATTCCCCGGAAACCACTTGTTGGGTTGATATGTCGTCATGTCAAATCTTCCGCATTCAGCAGCAAATGCATGGAGCCTTCTCTTTACTGAAATTTGTGATAAGAAGGGTTTGAAAGTGATGTCGGTTGAGATTTGTAGAGTGTCATTGAGGTAACGCTTGAGGAAACGATCGACATCCCTTTGCCTCTTGTCCACTTTAGTTCGGAGTGGAAGAAGGTAGCCTGTTTTCTGACTATCGGAAGATTGCCATATATACTTTATCCCACATGCAATCCGCCGCCATATAACGTTTTCGTTACAACTGTTGGATATCCGAATGCAAAATTGTTGTATCGGACTTGTTGAACTGTCCATTACAATTAGAGAGAAAACGTCTGCCATGAAAGACCGCCCATAGATAGTTGAAACTTGTATTTGACAATGTAAGCAGCCTAAAATGACAGTTACTCTTTCAGATTGTGGAAGCAAGTGAATGTATATTACTCTTTAGTAAATAATCAGGTGGTCTGAAAATTGTATAACAGGCTAGTGTTGTGGATACACGATGGATACAATCTTTCCATGGGAGTGAGCGGAAAACATCATCTGGTTAGGTGTATAAGGCTTAGTGTTCAGGTATCAGTAGCATCTAAGAGCGACAACGGAATTTAGCGAAGTGCAAGCGTGAAATGTTTGAGAAGAATGTCGAGGACGGCTTCTCACTACACTTGCAGCACTTTGTAAGTTAGTTATCGTTACTTCCATGCTGTCGCTATCCTGAGTCCACTTTTTATCTGACAATGGCTTGAGGACGAGGGAAGAGACAACTTCTTGGAATCTGAGGCACCAAGTTGGATAACGTACGCCGGAATTGCTTGTTAGTCTGATCCACGAGAGTGTCTGTATACACTGGACGTAGTCCGCAAGAAGTGCATAGGAAAACTATGCGGTTACGACTTATCTATGGGATAGCCTCGTTAACCTGGATGTCGTACGCAAGAAGTGGCTCACTGTACGATGCGGGTTGTACTATCCAGTCGAGTGCCTGTATATAACTGGCTTCGTCAGCTGAAATTTTTTAATCGGATGGTTGGATATGCGTAGAAGTAATAGTTCTCCAAAGGTATTATAATCGTTTAACAGGGCCTAACGTTCACATGACTATTTAATTGTCTAAAATAAATATAAAAATAAATTTTGTTTTGACATGTACGTTTTTGACAATGCTCGCAACAAACTGGACTAAATCGTATTATTTAATATGTTTATTTATGCAATAAGTAAACTTCCTTGCACTAAAATAAAAATAAACATTATGGTGTAAATAAACTAACTTTATTTTAACTTTTCCGTAAGTAATCGTTTGTAATTCAATCGTTTTCTATATCTTTATATTTTCGACAAACTTAAGCGAAAAAATAATTTCTCGTAGTTTACATATGTACCAAAGTAATTATATTTACTGTTTATAATTTTAAATATATATATGCACTGCATTAGGTTGTGTATCGCTAAACGAATCGATATTCGATAACCACACATATTATTTTAGCCAACTGAAGGATTTCTTCCTGAGACAACATTAGACATTAGTCACTAAGCAATTGAGGTCTTTATCTGGACTAGTATGAGAACAGCTGATAAACTTGTAAATATAATACTTATCACATATTCATCGTATCGATACGCCAGAATTATCAGTTTATTTTCGACGTTCCATTTCTAGATCATTCGATATTGATGGATGGGAACTATTTTATAAGCGGAGGTGTCGTTACAGGAATTGTAATTGTTACATTAACTTGCCAGTTTTTGTACAAAAGGTAACATATTATTTTTCTGGCTCATATTACAACAATTTGTGACTATCATATTCATATCTATGTTTAGTAATTGTGATAATTCATCACTTTCCTCTGAATATTTTCATACATATATATATATATATATATATATATATATATATATATATATATATATATATATATATATATATATATATACACACACACACACACACACACATCTTATTGACTGCAAATGTTCTGTTGGGCATCTAGCAGTCCTGAATGTTTATATACCTTAACATTTCAGTGTCTCATTTGCGTGTTTGAATTATCACTTAAAAGTAGACACCAAAAATGAAACTGTTGGCAAATCCTCAGATTTCTGTCATTTTGAGATTCAATGATTGCTATCATAGTTTGTTATCTTATCCCTTATTTTCCATAATTTATATTTTATTATACAAATCATAAGCTAAACATTTTCAGTGCGTTATGCCATCATTGTTTATCTCGATTGCCAGTGTGGTATTCCATCCTCTTTCACGATTGCATCTGTAATACGACAAAGTTGGGGTCAAACATTTATAGTATTCAATTATTGGTGGAGGGGTTGTCACGGTAGTATACTATATTGGTCTCTACCCCTTTCATTAAAGTATGGCGTTGTTCTTGGTAATATTGCCTTTGTAATACTCCATATTTGTCACTGTAGTATTCCATATCTTTGTATCATTATCTTGCTTCAACGAAAAGTATTTATTCTAAGACGTTCATAATTCCAATATCTGACATTAACATTTGACCAGCAATCTCATGCTTGTTACACAGAAGACGCCAAACATATCCGATCAGCTTTAATTTATGGTGATTGTTTTGCAAGATTAAAATTAAAGTTAGTCCGATGCTTCATGATAAAACAGTAAACTTCCACCCGGGAGAAAGAAGTTTTCGTTTTTATCCAACAATGATAAGAAGTGAACAATTCTTTTTCTCACATTCCTTATAGAATTTTTGGATGAAGTAAACATGACATATTGTCATCACACAGCAAAATAAAAATGCGATGAAAATTTTTCAGATTAAGACTGGGTGTAAAATGTTTACAATATAAATTCAGTGTACAAATTAAACGAAGTTCAAAATCTTATCAACTTTGAAGGAACATTGGTAGAGAAGGCTAAGATAATAATATTATAAAGCATCAAAATGTGCAATAATACAATTTTCTAATATGATAAAGTCCCCCTTTACTGTAACATTGATTGAGACAGACAAACATGATAATAACAATAATAATGAGAATATAAATTTTGTTTTACAAAATAACACTTGGAAAAACAGGGGCTTTTTTTTGCTCAAAATCGGACGATAAAGCTGTACATATAGGCGAGTATGTCAGTGCAAAATGTTTTGTTTGAGGAACATTTTACTTCAAAGGCTGTACATTTTAGCAGTTAAATGTGTTGCAATTAATAATTATCTTGCATACACAAGTAGAAATTATGAAATGTCCAGTTTCGTGTGCAATAGAAGGTCCTATGTAAAACACAAGGATTCCAAAACACACACACACACACACACACACACACATACACACATATATATATATATATATATATATATATATATATATATATATATATATATATATATATCTGGTGATTGATCATATACTGATAGGAATGCAAGAATATTGTCATGTTCAAATTCCTCTCTTATTATGATAATACATATACAATTTTAATATGTTTATGGCATAACGCTATTCAATATGACCTGCTGTCAATTTAGAAACTTTATTGACAAAAGTAAGCTGTGTCTTAAAGTATGTTACTTCATTAATAGCCATACAGGCCTAAATATACCTTCCAAGGGCAGACTTCTATGCTTATTTCTTTTTTATATCAGATTTGTTTGAGAAATTTAAGTGGTACAGTCTTTAGAAATTTTAAATGAAAATTTATTTGTTTTTTTTGTTTACTTTTTATCACTATTTATTCCAGTTCCAGCACAAACCAGTGGCATCTCCACAAACAAAATCAACTTACCAATTTTGATCGTGTTTGTGGGACATAAGTGCCTGCTATTTGCAATATCTTAGCATTGGCTCTGTTAAATATGTTTTCTTGGATTATCAACTATTTTTTTCTTCTTAAGGTGGTGTAAAAGAAGAGCAAACGGTGCAGCAAGTAACGCATATGACGCTATCGACGCCCATTATTACTCCACTATCTGTAACCAGCATCAGTGTCTGACTGAAAGTGTGACTATCACATGTTCCGTTCCGGAACAAAATCAGCGTATTGCACTTATGGGAGAAACTTGGCAATCACTCTGATATCTTCAGAACGGACCAATTGGAACTGAAACAAATAGAAATTTTGTATATTGACGTTTTACAATAAGAAATCAAATGATTACTTAATATAATTGTATTTTACATCCGATTTACAATACTCATAGGTTTATGCGTGTAAAAAGTGCTACAACGGTTACGCAGAGGAAAACATTTTGCCTGTGGTATGTGTTCCGATTTATGTTATATATCCATTCAGGATGTAAGCGCAACATTTGACAACACTGATTCACTGGCATAAAGCTTATACCAATATCTCATTATCTGCTAAGGCAAGCAAGACGATAAAATCTTTTATTTGTGCGAGAGTGGCTAGTCTAAATCATGTGTTTGGCATTGGGTTGTGTGAATTTCAACAAGAATAAAAATAATTTAACTTCTTCTTAAGAACCAATAATATACAATTACGTTGTTTGGCGTGCATTTCAGTCTTTGATATGTTTCCATACTATGTTGACACCGCTTAGCCCATCCCAGCATGTCTAGCTGGTTAAATCTTAGAAGTGAAACCCTGTTTGTCTGGGAGATGTGTGTTTTAGTGTGGATTTTTAATGTCCTCCCTATAAGTGTTATAAGTTTTTTTTTAAATTCTGAAATTATTAAAATAGCAAATAAATAGTTGATAAAATTCTGTTCTCGTACACATAGCAGATATTACATTTTTGCTAAGCATCACATTGTTTTAACTGAATCTGTCAGACTAAAATGGGTATTAAAAAAAAACTAAGGTAATGTTCCAGCTATTACAAATATATCTAAATATTAACAGGCTGTATAAAAGTCAGATTTCATTCAAACTTTATCTAGTGCTAATAACTCCTGAATTTATAATATAAGTTTTCCCAATTTAGGTTGAGTAATTGTATCACTCATTCAGAATCAGGCAGAAGGTATAATAGACCCCTTTCACCAGGACGAGTTGCAGTTCCTAATATCGATAGATTAATTCAAAACGAGAATATCAATTTTGAATGTTCTTTTCATTGACTTAGAGGTGATGATATGCGTTGGAAACTCCGAATAATATTATTACATGTACATATACTTATAGTATTGTCTATGAGCATTAATAATAATAATAATAATAATAATAATAATAATAATAATAATAATAATAATAATAATAATAATAATAATAAGAAGAAGAAGAAGAAGAAGAAGAAGAAGAAGAAGAAGAAGAAGAAGAAGAAGAAGAAGAAGAAGAAGAAGATACTGTTGTTGGGCTTAACGCCATTTTTCAGAACACGATAGGCTATTCATGGCGGCCAGTACTAATGGTGGAGGAAGAAACCGGGAAATCACCGGCAAGAACCACCGACCCAAGAGAAGCTACTGGCAAGCTTTCTCACATATCCACATTCGACGAATCCTAGACTCGAACACACGCAGACAGAGGTGAGATGAAGAAGAAGAAGAAGAAGAAGAAGAAGAAGAAGAAGAAGAAGAAGAAGAAGAAGAAGAAGAAGAAGAAGAAAAAGAAGATGTGAAGTGATTATGATTTTTAACGTATCTTTAACAATATTTCAGTCATAGCGGTACAATGTCTGCATTGTGGCAGTTTATAGTGATGTCTAGCACTGGGGCATCATGCTACAGACATTTATAATGATGTCCCACCCAGTCACATTATCCTCTCACCAGGCCGACCAGTCTTAACAGTAACCTCTTAATGCTGAGCGTCAAGCGAGGCAGCTGTTAGTACCATTTTTGTAAGTCTTTGGTATGACTCGACAGGGGATTGAACCCACGACCTCTTGCATCCAAGGCGGATGCTCTAACCACTAGGCCACCGGAGCGGTTAGAAGAAGAAGAAGAAGAAGAAGAAGAAGAAGAAGAAGAAGAAGAAGAAGAAGAAGAAGAAGAAGAAGGAGGAGGAGGAGGAGGAGGAGGAGGAGGAGAAGGAGGAGGAGGACAAGAAGAAGAAGAAGAAGAAGAAGAAGAAGAAGAAGAAGAAGAAGAAGAAGCCACTTCTCCAAAATGTTATTTTCTTCTAAAGCCAAATAATAAAAATGCACAAAACGAAGCAAATAAAAAATGTCTCTTAAAAAAAAGATTTTTTTAAAAAAAAATGTTTTAGAACGTTTTTATCATATTTTTGCACTAAACGAATTTAAAGCAAGTTCTTTTTAAATTTTACAAAAATTTGTCAAATCACGTTTAGTGGTATATACAGTTTAGCTATCAAAGCATGAACAGAGGTATGTTGTTTAAATTATAACTAGTATAAGGTGGTAAAACGATCACTATTTTTGCAGATTCAAAAGTCAGCAGCCTGCTCTCATTAAACCAATACCAACTTTAGTCTGTACTAAAATCTACTAGTCTCTAATTATTGGACAAATGTTAGTTAAGAATCCCGAAAAATGTCAACATGCGCCCATTTTTAGAACACTGGATCTACGTCGACAATTATCTAAGCAATTTCAATTCATTTATTATATTATTTTGATAATTTAATATAAGATAACATTATTCTATAGTTTGCTATTTTACTTTAAATAGCATTTTTCAATAACTTAGTCGTTTAATTAAAATAACATTATTCTAGAGTTTTGAGTCTATCTTTTTATATAAATTATTTTTTATTTTATAAGATGTAAATTGTGATGCAATTAAAAATTAGCTGCTGTAATTTGAAGGATTTTAATTTGTATATATTATATAGTCTAGGACTACCCGTAATAGTGACCCACAGGGCTCTGTCAGCATAATGAACTTGAATGATGAGCAAAATCGATGATTACTAATGACTGGCGGAAATAGATCGATGGTTACATTTGACTGGCCGAAATAAGGCAATGTACCTGCTTGAAAGCAATTCATATTGGAATGTTCTTTCCTTAATACATGAAATAAGGTTATTAACCAAGATTTTGGAAACTATACAAGATTATGCAACGTAAGCTAGTGTCATTTAACATAAAGGAAGTCAAACGTATGAGACATTTAATTTATATAGTTAGATGTGCTGAACTAACTAAATTTTATTTAAATATTTTGTTATCAATGTACATGAATACATACGTTATGTATACCCCTTAATTATTTTTAATAAATTCACAACACGGAATTTGTATTCTTTTTTATATAATATAAATGGTGCATTAACTGTTAATCTTTATATTTTAGTCATCACTTGGGAGAAATAGACTCATTACCTTTTCTGCATCTATGAAGAATCGCGATGGAAAGTAACATATTGTTCGCAGTCAGTAGGGTGCTCGAATCGAAGAGAACTTTGGGATGCGGAATGTTGATAATATGAAGCATCCTGGTTATCCTGTTCGAATTGTCAGTTACAAAAAAAGATGAAAATAATAAAAAAAACAACAAATAAATAAACCGAAAGATCGAAAGCATTAACTCTTGACTCCCTTAAGCTAATAATGACAGAGAGTCATTACCATCGAATATATCGAAGTATATAATAAACTCATGCTCAAAGAGAGTCAACATACAAAACAAATAATATAAAGTTTATAAAAAAATCTTATGAACTAAACTAATGCAAATATATTAACAGTCTTGGACTGCCAAGCGATTGCAGTAAAATTTTAAAATAGAATCTATCAAACAATAATAAATCATTGAAAAAAGCATAACCTTGAACTTATGTACGGTGTGTCTGATTTTGTTGGACATATTTGTATTCGCAGGCAAATGATTATTAAAATACAACAGGACTCCATAGAATGATTATTTTATTTTCCTAATTAAAGCTTCATGCAAGTAAGGCCAAGCACCAAAACATTATCACATGAATGAGTTGTCAGTGCACATTATTTACTGCATACAAGGATATATACTAATCTGATGTGAAAATTTAAAATAAAAAGGGAACTGAAAACTGATAAAGCTTACCTCTTCTCAATGTCATGTATTACCATAAATTTAACATGTAACCACGTACTCAACAATGTAGTTTACTTACTTTTATAGGGGCCACGGTTGGCCACGTGATTTAAAGCGCATGCATTTGCTGATCACTACCATCTCACCTCTCTCTGCCTGGGTTCGAATCTTTGGTTTGGCCAATGTGGGTATGTAATAAAGCTAGCCATTAGTATCGTGTGGGACAGTGGTTCTTACCGATGTTTTCCCAAGTTCTTCTTCCACTACTTATACTAACCGTTAATAGCCTATCATGCCCAACAACATCAACTATATTGTTTTATACTGAAGAAACAGTATTGAAAGAAATCTTTGAAAATTTTTTCGTGCATTTGAATGCAATTTACAGTGATTTAATATATACAATAATCGTTTTTGTCAGTCGGTCCCAAGGAAAGCAACTCCAGCTGCCTAGTAGAATCTCTACAGTGGTTACTTACCCTGAAAAGTATGGTAAACTTTATTATACTATCAGCCACACTAGCTAATAGTGGAAACTGACCTTTGTAGACTTCAAATTGGTAAACAAATGCATTTATAAGACCTACAACCATATTTTTTTTTAATGTTGTTAGAAAGTCTCTATATGGCAATTTATCCCTAATGATTCACATAAATGTGGGAATTAAATCGCATACTTTGAAAATAGAGACAGGTAGTCATGACAGAATGGAGAGAAATAATAGGTATTGTGAACTATGCCAGAAAAATCACGTTTATTTAGTAGAAAATGAGTCCATATTGTTTGTGTTTGTCCAACTTACGACCATATAAGAATGAAATACTTCTATGAAGTTTATTATCTCTTTCTGTTTGTAGAAAAATATTTATTCTTAATGAGTCATAGCAATATATTAATTATAAGAAATCTTTCTTATTACAATAATTTGGCTTTTTATCTCAGACGGTCTTTGATAACTCAAACGAATGGTGAATAATATACTTGGATGTATTAACATCTTTATAAAACAATGCACCGATTATCGGAAATTATGTATCTTCACTCATGAAGAACACAATATTTAACTTCTTTAAACAATGCCACACATTATATTCACTTGCATTTCTAATATGGGCAGGTGACCTATATTACTGAATAAAGTATTATTATTATTATTATTATTATTATTATTATTATTATTATTATTATTATTATTATTATTATTATTATTATTATTATTATTATTATTATCCCTGTTGATTCAAGGTGTATCTAATTCCTGATTGGCCATAGACCCACACCTAAATTCATTTTCTTCTTGAAAACATTGGCATGAAATGACTATATACAGCGTTAAGCAATGTTAATATCTAGCTTGATTATCAAATAAATCACATTACCTGTTTAACATTGACGAAGGTATCAATGTCAATATTCTGGTCATGTTGGCCGCAACAAGTGAATGGATTTCTTATTAACCAAATGGATTGGTAATTTGTTTCTTTCGTGTATGTGTAACTGTGTGTTAGAATTTTAACGTCGCTTTAAAAACTGTTTAGTAATATCTCTAAGATGTCTGCAGTGTGACGGTTGTTAGTGGTGTCTAGGACTGTTACCTCATGTCGCAGACATGTATAATCATATCTCGTCCAGTAACATTATACTAATACCACACCGACCGGTCCTAACACTAACGTTATGATGCTGAGCTCCTAGCCAGATAGCTGTCAGTGACATTTTGTAAGTCTTATGCATGAATAGGCCGGGACATAAAATCATACACACAAAAAAAACAAAAACAAACACACACACTTAAGCACACAACATAAACACAAGTCTTAGGTATGAATCGGCCGGGACACACACACACACACACACACACACACACTCACAACATATGCACACAAGCACACACACACAACATATATATGTGTGTTTATATGGTTGTTGATAAATGATAATTAAGTACTAGATCGTCAATAGGGTGTGCCTGCTACGCACGAGTGCATTTAACACCGATTCAGTCGCATAATTTTTGGTGATGCGTATTTTATGGGCTGGTGAGTGCAGGCAAGGCACTGGTTGCAGTTTACAGACGGACCAGGGTTCGAATCTCCTTAGTGTAAGAACTAAAGTATTCTAACCTGCATGATGATATTATTTGTAATAATATATTAATTCTGCCTGCTATTATCAAGCATTTTTGTGAGGAATACAGGAATAGCATGTTCCAATCTGTTTTGTGTATATTTATAATTTTATTATTGTGCCTCTTTTCTTCCTCAATTAGCATTGATTTATTTTTCTATAAAATACTTCAACTAACTGTTTGAATGATTAGGGATATTAGCCAACATTTATAACATTATGTATGAAGGCCTACAATGACATTTTGTATTATACGGTCTCTAGAAAGGCCACTGTAAGAAAAATTGGAAAAAGGAATGCATTAATAAAATCTTGCTCTCAAAACTGTTCTGTTTACAACTGAATTAAAAATGCGTATTTGAGACACAAGACAGATGAAAATAAGATGACTTTTCCCAATTAAAGCTTAACATATTCTAAGATTAAACAAAGGGCATTAATTATATATCTCTTATTGGTATTTACTTCTCAATTTATAGCTTTGTCAGTTTATTGACAGTATTTATTGATTATGGGGAGTCAGTGTTGGAATAAATTTTCTCATCCGGGTAATTAGCCAATATCTAGGAGCAGATGCCATAAAGTACATGATTCATCAGACTTTGCGTTGACAGGGATACAGTATTAACCATATTTTGTGATGACAGGGATACAGTATTTACCAGATTGTGTGATGTCAGGGATACAATATTCCTATATTCACCAGATTTTGTGATGCCAGGGATACGTATTCTCCAGATTTTGCGATATCAGGGATACAGTATTCACCAGACTTTGTGACGTCAGAGATACAGTATTCACCAGACTTTGTGACGTCAGAGATACATTATTCACCAGACTTTATGATGTCAGGGATACAGCATTCACCAAACTTTGTGATGACAGGGATAAGTTTCGTAAAAGTTGCTGTTCCCCATTTTGAAACGTTGTTGTTGTTGTTGTTGTTGTTGTTGTTGGGCTTAACACCATTTTTCAGCACACGATAGGCTATTCATGGCGGCCAGTATTAATGGTGGAGGAAGAAACCGGAAAATCACCGGAAAGAACCCCCGACCCACTAGAAGCTACTGGCAAGCTTTCTCACATATCCACATTCGCCGAATCCTAGACTCGAACTCACGCAGACAGAGGTAAGATGGCAATGATCCGTAACAGACAGCTCTTTAGACCACTCGGCCACTCGGGGCCCCCCATTTTGAAACGTAGAAAATTATCTGAATATCTTAGGTATATGTGTTTAGTTATTTGGACATAAAAAATATTTATTGGTATTAGTTGCTTGTAAACTGTATTGCACTGCATGTCGAGAAGTAGTTATAATCAGTATTAAAAGGCTAACTAGTGAATAATTCAAAATACAAGTTTTTCCTGGGACCTTTGGAAATATGTAAATGTTCGGTAACAAAACATGCTCGCACTGGTGTTGATTCTCTTTTGCTAGTTCCACTGACGTATAGAACATATTTTATAATGACAGCGCTGGGATTTTGGATAGCGTTGTGATTTTTATGTTTCAGCTGCATATTTATAATTAAGACAAAATCAAAAGTCAGGATTATTGACATTGCAACCGAAATGAATACGTTTCCTCAATGACGTGAAAAGTGTTTTGAAGTTCGCTTCGTATCTGGTAAAATTTATTGCATAGTGTATATCTTTTTCTGTTTTAATTTCCATTTAAATATGAGCTAATATAGTTCTTGATGAAGCGATGTTGTTACTAGTACGATATAATTTGGGGATAGGGTAGAGCATGTTTTCATAATAGAGGAAAGATCTGCTTTCTTGTATATACCCAACACGAGGTCAGTGGAACTGCATTGTAAGTTATAAAAGAATACTGTTGAGGAAGTTAAAATGACCAAATGAGTTTTAATGAGCTACTTCCCATTCGGCGGTCTTGAATACATCCTTTATTGCGTTTGATGAACAAAGGAATAACCTTTGCGCAAACTTTGTATCGCACATTTAAGTCCAAAGTCTCACTCTAATGCGGAGTAGAAGTCATAGCGAATCGGCGATATGTATGAAAATTCCCTGTTCTTGACTATTGAATAGCGGACACGTGAAGGCATGACGTCTGATAGTTATAAACAAAACACCTCATATAATCCTATGAGGGTAATTCGTTCGCAGACCATTGCATTGCCAAAACCAAAGACACCTTCATCACAGAGAAATATGAAACTTTAAGCAAAACAACTGATCATTTTAAGAGTAAGTTCATTCTAGTGCTTTTGCGAAGTGGAATAATGAGAGTGACGCAAAAAACGCAATTCGTCAAGGACATTGACACTAGAAAAAGAGGAACCTAAAGCAAAATATATTAACAAAAAATATTCGAGTAAGTTCAGTCTAGTGCTTTTGCGAAGTCGAATAATGAGAGCGTCGCAAAAAAACGCAATTCGTCAAGGACATTGACACTAGAAAAAGAGAAACTTAAAGCAAAAGATATTACGGCAGATATTATGATGTTTCACAGCCAATTGATCACTTATCACCCCTTTTTAGAAAACTGTGTAGTGATCTATAATTGGAACGAAATCATGAAAGGGTTGCATTTGGCGGCATGCTAAGGAAGGATGCTCTCAAAGTTGTGACAAATCTTTAAGTCCCATCCAGACAAGTCGAGTTTAAGAAGTTACAATTTTCCCTGGGGGCTTGCTTCACCAGTCGAAATCAGAAAGGCGCAGCCCTGAAGCCGTTTCAGTAGAAAATGAAACACTTCCATGATTAGGGAAAAATCTTAGAAAAACTTGTTTTGCTGGAAAATAATGGTTATTAAAACTAAAGACAGAACAGTACCACAACGTGTATTGGTCCGACGTAGTAAATTGACGTTTGTTTGGCACCATCAAGCCAGTGCAATAATATCGAAGCAAAATGTCTAGTATTATCCTCCATACAGATGGCTAGTGTTATTTATTTGGAGAGGTACAGAGACAAGAAACAACTTGTCCAGGGTGATCGATTGGGTGAAGGTTTGGTAGCCGCCCTTTTGGAAGTATCTTGGGACAGTAGTGAGCCCATGCATTAAAGTGATTGGAAATATCCGAAAAGTGAAAGTTTGGCTTCATCGTTCTGGCGAGCCAGTTAGAAGTTTGCTCGTGATAACGTGCAGCTGGTAGCCGTAAGATTTAAAGTTATGCCATGATGTATCTGCCGATATGGGGTGGGGTTTTCATTTAGGGGTTGACGAAAACCTAAGTAAATTATGTCAACGTTGTTGGTGATGATATTATAGAGTATTGTATGACATGCTCTGTTTGCACACATCACCAGAACCCCAACCGGAAAAGCCAAGCGAAACTTCAGGGCATGTCGCAGGTAAAACAGGATTGTGCGGAGCCGTCAGATGTTCAGACACAAACAAAAATCTTCTACACTCGTCTTTTCATTATTTTTTTCCCGTATCTTATGACGACGGTAAAGAATGAGAGGGGTGCTGTTTGACATCTTAAAGTAACAATCAATTTTTAGAATATTATAAAATGTTTAAAAAAAATTATAAATAACAACAAAACATTAAATACATCACATTATGTGTGCCAATCTAAGCGAAAAATTTACCATATAATGTCGACACGGTTTGAAACTTTAAATCATTGATTTTATAAAAACTGTAAATAAATCCCATATTCTTGTGGAGTACGTGGTGTAAGTTCAATTCAAAGTTTTCGTACAGCTCAAATTCTTTTTCTCTCTCAATCCAGATTTCAGCGTATTTCGGCTATTATGCGTGAGAGAGGAGGGAGAAAAAAAGCGGAAAGGGTTGCGGTGAAATTCATTTTGAAAATGGGGATTATTAATAATTTTGTTTGTTCTTTTCATGTCACTAATTATTAATGAGTGGACAGCACATGACTGTAAAGGCGCCATTGCAAGAATTTTTATCTATTGGTATTACTATCAATGTTATACCACGAAATGTATACATTTTTCATTAAAAGGAAACGAAGCTTGCAGAGTTTCTTTTAAATGAAAAATTATACAATGAGTGGTATATCGTTTATACAGCGTACATACTGTACATATATTTTGTTTATATCACATACAAATGCATATATTTGACCTTTGAAAGAAGTTATATTTAATACAGGCATCCTTGTATTAACCTAGTGAATGATCTCCTCACATCCCCGAGAGTGTCCGCTACAAAATGTAGTTATTTGTCGTAGTGGCTATTTACAATCACCTCTGCATATTTATAAGTTGATTGTTTTCATTTCTTGGTTTCTACTTTGTTTCAAAATTGATACAATCAATATAATACACACTTATGATTTAAACATTAAAGATGGTTTTAATAATAAAAGTAGAGCAGTTGCAACAGTTGAATAGCTACACCATTCAATGAACGCAATGCAATTCACCTTCAGGCGCGTGAAAATTAATGGAATAGAAACTATGCCAACTGTCGAACCGGCAAGAGTCTCTCTCTCTCTCTCTCTCTCTCTCTCTCTCTCTCTCTCTCTCTCTCTCTCTCTCTCTCTCCTTTTACCACCAGTCGTAAGTCCAGAGATATTATAGGAAAAAAGTCATCTACGTTCGCCATTTAATAGATTTTAGCTCGTATACTGCAATGATGGTCGGTCGGTCTGTCGGTCGATCGTTCGTTCGTTCGTTCGAGAGAGATCCCATATTCCTTTTCTCACTCATTCCACATTTTGTCCTTTATGCCTCAAAGTGAAGGGGAGAACAGAAAACAGAAACGATTGTGATGAAAATGTGTACCATATTAAATTAATTTAGAAAAAGGGGATTTATTAATACTTTTCATCATTATGTTTTATACTTCACTAGTGACTAATTAGTGGAAATTGAACTGCAGACATTCGCGAGAACGTTTATATATGCGTCATGGGCAGATCACTATTTGATATACCAATGGTATTGATGTACCAAATAGCTTTATACCAACACATTAAATGCATGTTATTGTTTTAATGTGATATATATATATATATATATATATATATATATATATATATATATATATATATATATATATATATATATATATATATATGTGTGTGTGTGTTTGTATGTATGTATGTGTGTGTGCAGATGGAATAACCAGTCGATTTTATATAATCTTTTTCTATTAACTCATGTGCTTTCATAAATACTCAATTTATGTGCAATAATTAGGATTACCATCTTAGCTGGAATATTGAATATAATTTGAACTAATGTTCATAATCACCATTACTTTCCTTTGGTTAAAAACTTGAAGATTGGCAATCTTGCCCTGCCCTTTTAATACATATTTTCCCTATCACATAATTGAGTTTAAAGGATGAAGACAGTTTTAAATGCTACGTTTTATTTCAATAACAAATACAGATATAAGGTATAGTTCTGTCTAGTTAAGAACGTCGGTATCAGTATAGGTTAGAAACTTTCTCCAATTATGATCAGCGTCATTGATCCCCGTAAGATCTGGCACTGTTTATTCTGGGAGAATCTTTTCAATGCTTGGCGATTTCGATGCGATGGCGAGCTGGAAGGTGTTGATGCAGGCGTCTCTCTTCTTGCATCTTCACAAAATCAAAGCAGCCGATGTTCCACGAGAAAAATGAGATAGAGAGTTTTACGCATCCAGACTTATTCGATATGTTGATGTTGTAGAACTGAATACATGCCTTGACGAAGCTGACGCCGGGGATTCCATAGCAGAGCTTAGGGGGGTTGCTCACTGGAGAAAGTAAACAAACAGAACAAAAATTTAAGCTTTATATACGTTTGCTAGAAAATTTCTCGCCATTATGTAACAAACATTACACTAGTATGTTGTTGAAAATAATGCACTGGTAAAGTCGTTAGTCACGTGATGGTAGTCTGGAACTACCGGACACTTCTGAGTTTCTTGTTTACCCAAATCATTTGCAGTAATAGTAACGTTGTAATGTATGATCTCGTGACCCGTAGGATATGAATGTTGAATCCATCATTGCAGATTGTACTATTTACGATGTATATACTGTATGCATTTCTTCCAAGCATAAATATCTACACAACTATTTTGTGTGATCTTCTGTGAAAAAGTCAGTACAAATTAATATCATCTTTTTTCGGTATTATAAATGTAATATTGCTAATAAGCATAGCAATTATGCTTATTATCTGAACTGTCTATGATCAGACAATTTAAACGCATCGTACATGTTCGATTTATTTTTGTGGCTCTCAAACTATCTATATCCTATTTCAATCAAATCGTTCCCAGTTAAAGCTGTTAACAGACAAATGCACTGAGAACCATGTGATAATTTCGACGTTCTAATCAGTGGTCGAACTGATTCAAGTTATTTTGAAACAACTTGTTACTGAAATTTAAATATGTCTTATAATAATACTCTAAAACACAGTAGTAGTTTCAGATAAATTCCGACCTATTATTCCTACTTTATATAAAAACGCTTCCAATTGGAAATTAACTTTTTTTGACAATTAACCCAGTGACTTTTAATATAAACTAGAGCGGCAGGGTTATAGTCATTCCTGTTTATACAAATGGCAATGGTACAGATGCTGTACAAAAATTTCGACATTTGATATAATGAACCTAAACTGGACAGTAGTAATGGCCGACGACGTCGTGTTCTTCTCTGGACTGAACATATCACTGCCTATCGTTAATTGGTCAGAACATAAGGTACACTCTATCCAAATAAGTTTTGGTAATGTACATGGAAGTTAAAGACCTACGCAAAGATGAATGGTCAATAGCTGTGTATGGGTTTGTCTACTTCACTGGCATTCTACAAGAACCTTGTGCGAAGGTACTCAAGGATGATAGTGGAAGATAAACATATTAGTTGACTTTCTAACATTTCGTTGTGTAATTATGAATCTGTGAATATTTGAAGAACCTACCTGATATTTCTTTGCTGAATGTATAGCTTCCAATTTTGATGGTGACTCGGAAGCCCATATTTGTAGACAGCCACTCGACAATTACACATACTGAAATTATTATTGTTATTATTATTATTATTATTATTATTATTATTATTATTATTATTATTATTATTATTATTATTATTATTATTATTATTATTATTATTATTCTTCTTCTTCTTCTTCTTCTTCTTATTATTATTATTATTATTATTATTATTATTATTATTTTTATTATTATTATTGTTGTTGTTGTTGTTATTATTATTTTATTTATTATTATTATAATTTTTATTGTTATTATTATTATTATTAGTAGTAGTAGTAGTAGTAGTAGTAGTAGTAGTACGAGTAATAGTAGTAGCTGCAGCAGCAGCAGTAGTAGAAGCAGTAGTAGTAGTATTTATTAACATCAATGTTTTATGTTACTTGTGGTGTTTATGATGTTAATACCGTTGCTGTTTGTATAAGATAACGTCTATTTAAGCTCAAAATTGTGGACTCAAAGACACTTTAAAGTTGTTGTAAGTGGTCCATCACCATTTTATTACTGATAAAGACAACTAATCGCCTCTTTGGTGAATCTTGTTATCAAGATGTGGCCAATGACACATCGGAGACATTTAAGCTGCCAAGCGCTTTCTTGTTGCTTTTAATGCGCACATACTCAAAACTCTTAAAGCACTAAATCCGAATGGTTCACATTCTTTATCTATATTTAGAAGATCATAAAACAAATCATGTGAAGGTTTTGCATCTTTTGTTTTTTTTCTTCATAAAATCTAATAAATAAGGCTGCTTAAAGATTTTATCTCCTTGAAATCTTACACTTACACATGGTGCTGGTGGAGTATAAGTCAGACGCATACAAGCCTTTTGAAAACTTCATAAGACTTCAAACTTAAATCAATCAAAACATCATTTCAAATCGATTGACACCAGTATGTAAAGACGTAATAGAAGAAGCAGGATGAATATGTATATAAATTATAACCAGCCTTTAATGTGAACAGAATGAATTACATGACCGATATTTCTATTCAACGAAGGATAATTTTTCACAAAGCACTAAATAACGATTACGACTGTCTTTCTTGCAAGCCTCTTAGTCTGGTTTCGATTGTATTTATATATTATGCTAACTGCGCCTAATTAAACGTATCTGCCAAAATTATTAAAATATTCAGCGTTCAAAACATAAAGATGTAGATTGGTACATACCTAATGGATGCAAATGTTAAGATCTCTGAGAAACCAAATATGTATGTGCAAAAAACAACATAAGATGAATAATGGATTGCAAATTATATAGCGAATGTCCACCTTCTTTGAGATGATATAAACAAATATTTCCAGAGTGAAATGAAAACATCATATTGTCACGACTGCCGATATCAAAAGAGAAAATACACAATGTTTCCACTGCACCGGTGTAATTACTCCTTATATATACTAAAGAAGGATGGAATTTCTTTCTAAAATGTAATATTTAAAACAAACTCTGTTGATTTGAATGTTTTCTTTATCTCCATTATATGCCAATTAACGGCTACATTACCAGAAGTTTCAAAATTTTATACTAATTTTAGGACAGAGACTCTTCACAAATTTGACTTCTGCAAATAATAATGCACATTGTATAATGCGTAAAGGTAATTTCTATCCCAGATTTCTCCAGCTTGGTTCAAACATGATCATGATTCAGGTAAGTTTTAAAATCGCTCATTATACAATTGTATTACTATATTATATCAAGAGATTTTCCTAAAATCTTGTACAGTTTGTTGTAGAGAGTGTGTCAAGTACTGTATTATTGATATGATAATCAAATAGAAACGGATCATGTAAGTTCAACGTCTGGAAAATTTTAAAAGGTTAATACTTGGAATCTGCATTGTTTCGTTTGGAGGTAGCTTTTATGAATTTGCTTAATATCACCTCATCGTTATGTAAATCTATACTACAGTCTTGTTTTCCTTCTGAGAGAAAGAGAAAGCAAGGAGAAGAAGAAAAAAACACAAATATTCCAAATTATGGATGTACAAGTTTAAATAATATAAAAAATGTCTTAGATATTTCCTTCAAGAGAAACAAAGCATATTCAAAAGCGGTATAAATGTGGCAGCGACGTAATAATATTTCTGCTGTGGCTATATCAATGTTCTTCACTTATAATTATGAATGAAGTATATAATAAAAATAAGTACTTTTGAAGAGATTTTTCATAGTTATACTTTAAAGATGGCCATGGTTGAGATACATGCGATTACAAATATTGTGAAAAGGCCTCGAATATTATCTAAGATATAAATAATTTAAATTAGTATATGCAAAAGCTTTCAAAATATATTTAACCGTAACGATATAGAGTCACTATTCAAAAACTAATACTGATCATAAAAGTTCATGACCTACCTTGAGTATTGATTCTGAATCCTAAAATATTTTCATTGATTGTCAGGCATTTGGACCAGCTACTATCCATTAAAGAGCCGTCCACCAATTTATCCTCGAGTTCCTGGAAAACTTCCTTTCTGAGTAATTCCTCCAGGGAGATTTCCCCTCTCGATATGGCCTTAAGGATAGCTGCATCCACTTCTGCATCCCAATCAGCAGACAATGCACCCTCAACAATCTGAATGGGGTCTATTCAAGAAAATGTTGAAAATACTAAACAATCTTTGAACATTTTAAATATTTATCAGCTGAACATAATTAAATATTTCCAGTTTTAATTGCAATAATATTGTCCGATGATACATAGTTTCTATAACTCGTGAAGATTTTATATCACATTCACTGAGAAGAGGCCAATACAATTTATGATAAGAATTAAATAAGCGTGAAATATTTATTTAAAAAACACAAAAGCTAGCACGGAATCAAAATACACATTTCAATTCAATGGCTTGCCTATCTATCTAGTTAATGCTTGATAAAAAAATAAATTCAATGATAAACGTTTAAACATAAAGTAGCAAATTCCGAGACTGAAATGCAATTGACTTTGCCAGAACAACATGCTTAATTAACTTGGTAAATTATTTCACATATCTCTGAATTTATCAATGAGAGAATCACAAACGTTATAACTCTCTCTCTCTCTCTCTCTCTCTCTCTCTCTCTCTCTCTCTCTCTCTCTCTCTCTCTCTCTCTCAACTCAACATATAAAACTTATTTCTTTCATACGACATTTCTCTCCTAAAATATGCATTTGTTTCAAAATCAACTGAATCAACACATGATTTTGTTCCGTTCTTACAGAGTAAGAGATCTATGATCTTCTGCGATTCTGTCCAATTTTAGCATCAGAAAAGGTCTTCTTTTCTTTTAATTAAAAGATATATATATATATATATATATATATATATATATATATATATATATATATATATATATATATATATATATATATATATATATATATATATATATATATATATATATATATATATGTGTGTGTGTGTGTATTCGATTTGGAATGAATCCTTGAATTTTGATGAACCTTTGCGTGAAAAAGGTAACATTGAAGCTGACTGGACATTTCTAGTTCCCTCGTGGT
>JAEAOA010001989.1:1097500-1134801 GCA_016746295.1 Potamilus streckersoni
TAATAAATTAAACATTGCAGTTTCAATAATTATAAACCGTCATCAACCCTGACTAGCAGCAATTTCGGCGCAATGATTAATCGCAATGAGTATGCTGATATCTCAGTAGTTATTGTTATATCTTTGGTTAATTTTGTTTTGTTTTGCTCATTTTAAGAGGCGTCTATCTCTTTAATCGAAAATTATTCACGTTGATGATGACGGTAACGCTGATGATGACGGAGTAGACGATCATAAATACGACCACCATGATGATCATTGCAATTAATGGCTTTCCCTTAGTGAATTACATAAATTAAACTTTTTACTGAATTTTAGTTACTTTAAAGTTTTCAAAACTACATATGCTTTGCTAAATATTTACAATTGTGATATGTCTTCTAAAACTAATATTTCCTGCATGCGTAATAGAATAATAAACTTATAAAGACATTATGAGTTCGCTTGGCGTTCAGCCATTCATGAGTATTTTTATTTTATACTCTCCCATGTTACATAAGTAATTAGATGCGTTTATTGTTTTTTAGTCATTAAAAAGGACAATGCAGAAATATATTTCGCATATCATGTATGAATCGAATGATAATGTTGCTTACTTGGTGTACATTGGTAGAAAGTTCAAACAGTATATTAGTCACATAAGGTAAAAAATAGACACTCTTCAGATAATCGAAATTCGACATTTTAATTAATTTGAAGACATTAAGTTGTAATCCCAATTATGTTTATATGTGCGTGTGATAGATTAATACCCAATTTACAGACATCATTAAGTGATGAAATGGTCGCCAATAGATAGTAAGTGGCTGAGAAATTTTGACAAACTTCAAAATGATTTCAACCTCCAATAATTCCAATTTGTATGAATTGATTGCGTTTTCAACGTTTTGATTGGATGCACACGGTCACGTGATACTGATCTGGGAATATTTTACTCATCAATAAATTCTGCGGACCACTTGTGGTCCCTGTGTCCAGACCATTTCATTTGAAGTTTTATCTATATCAACGATTTACACGCAAATGATAAAAACAACCACACACCCATTCATTCCTGAGATTTTTGATCAAAAATGACAAGTCGCAGATTAAAATGATCATTAGAAGTTATAAAATGTAATTGGATAGACCTTCTATCACTCCAATACTCACCCCTTTTACCAAAAAAGACATGTAGCAGGGTTTAGAATCCAATCTTCGAAATTATTGCATTTCACCTCCAAAACATGTTACAGCAGTAGTTATTGAAGGTCAAGGTCATGTCAACAATGGGATCTCACTAACAATGGACACGATTATGCTTTTGAAAGATCGAAATGCGTAGAATGTAACAACGACGTTGCAATAACAACAAGTGCCATACGCAAGCGTAGTTCCTTTTTTAAAAAATGGAATATTCCTGGTTTAACCGCAACAATCAATTTTTATATATTTATATAATGACACAACAATATATGCCTGCCATGACCAGCTTTGACATTCTAATCTGTATCACTTTATAAAGAATCAAATTAATCTTGGCTAGCGATGATAGGGCTATGTATTCTATCGCAGTTAAGAAGCTAATGAAAGAAATCTTAGAGATACATGAAAGTGAATGTTTTGTTGATTAAGTCTTCTGATATGATGGTAAAAATGGAAGTAAATTGGAATTATAAGGATTAAATGAACATGCTTGGGTATTTATCAATGTATAAAATGTACTTATCACTCACAAAGTGTACATGGAGTTCTTCGGACTTTATATAATTTGTGGGTGATTAGGTAAAATTTACACATTGATAAATACCCAATCATAATCATCAAATCCTATATTAAATACTCTTATCAGCAAGTCAATTACCTTTAAAAATAAATTTCAAACTACAAACTAAAAGGCAGGTACTTCATAAACACTCGCTTACATAGTCTGAATGTGTTCAAACGTAGCAATTTAATCGTGCTTAAATAAGTTACGACTGCTCGCTGATGAGAAAAGATCTCAGAGGAAGAGGAAGCAGCTCCAACCCAGACCTGACTTAACCTTCAAGTGCAGCAAAAAGGATTGCCACTCCAGTGTGGGGCTCCATAACCACATAAGAATCTGCACAATTTCCAACTGGAACACCTCTCATGAGCGCATTTCCATCGTCTCTCGAGACCAACGGATGTTAACAAACAAATAAGTAAATTATGACTTATAAATATAAGCTTGACATAGCACTATATATATATATATATATATATATATATATATATATATATATATATATATATATATATATATATATATATATATATATATATATATAATCCAATATAAATTGTTGCAGGAGGAATTCAAACAACAACATCCAGCATCAATGCGTTGTGAAATATATCCATACTTAATGACATTATAACTCAAATTAAACTTCAATACGGACTTTGCAATCATATACATCATAACAAAAGCATACAGGAACCAAAGGTCATTCAAAATGTTTGTGAATGTATGGCGTTGCTTCCACCTTGTTTAAAAACCAAATCGTGCTCTGTTACTTAATTATATGGTTATGACCGAGAAAGCCTTTAGTATCACCAATTAAAATATGTCCCAATCATCTATTATACATTTCAGACGGTGAGCTTGTCTTGATTTTCAATTGCTTATCGAGCAGTATGCTATAGCTAACACTCTAGCGTGTCTTTAAACTTGTCTAGCATACAGGGATGATAATTTCGTGATGGTGATACTTTATCTCGTTGACATTTTGCCGTGTCATTTGATACTGCGAAATCTTTGATTGCATGCTGCTGGCTTCAAGAGTTTAGGTGTGCAACATTTACATGATTTGCATTCGCAAGTGTGTTTCTTTAATTCCATGTGCATTTGAAACACTATATACATCTTTAGACGTGGCACTGTAGACGTCAAATATTAATGGTTCTCTTTTAATCAATCTGATCTTGTAATGCCACGTACTTGCACATTGACCAAATTTACTTTTATCAGGCTTGAGCGATTTCTCAACTATATATATATATATATATATATATATATATATATATATATATATATATATATATATATATGTTTGTATGTGTGTGTCTTTGTGTATGTGTCCTATTCTAATTTACAAGATATCATTTTATATTATCAATATTAAAATTAATACACATTCATTTTGCATTTCTAAATGTCTCAACTGAGTAACAGAACACTTCATTATAGATTTATTTATTGACATCCTTGCTTAATGGCATGACCAATCCTTATTTTGATGCTGAGTTTAGTTTAAACTGTCTAGTATCTTCTCTAATATCTTCTCTAGTATATATATATATATATATATATATATATATATATATATATATATATATATATATATATATATATATATATATATATATATATATATATATATATATACCTATCTGTGTGTATGTTTGATTTTTATACTTGTATTTGGTAGACGATAGAACTGATACGTCTTCAGTTTTCGTCCTTTCTTATCAAATTGGCAAGACTTGAATATTGAATATTTTTGAACTTTTGTTGATTTGTTTTTTTGTTTTGTACAGCATATATTTAAGAAAATTAAGTCATTTAACTCAGACTCAGAGGTATCTAACATTTTACATAGGATAATAATGTTACAATTTTGTGTCTTTGCTATACATCTTTTCTAGGAATTTTCAATTAGTCCTTTTGATGTAGCTGCAAATTATATCTAATGAATGAGGATATGAACGATATAGATGATTATTTGATGAACATATTCCTGGAACTGCAGCCTATCCTGTGCGTTCGAATTATATCGCAAGGACAACACCAGTAGTATTTGTTTTAGGGGAAGTGTTACACCGATGCTTCAACAACAGCGCCGCAGTAACTTAAAACCAAAATAAAAACCAACAAATAAACCTCAACATAAAGCTATTTTGGTCACAGAGAAAAATAACGTCACAAGGACAGGAGAAAATTCAATGTTGTCTGAGATGAAATTCAAGTGTGAGATGATCTAATGATCACGGATTGCGTACAATGGACATTCGACCTTATTGTACACCAATATAAATATGAACCACTTAACGAAATTTTATAGACGGATTAATCCAATTGATTATAATACAAAAAGAAGTTTTTCAGTGTAGAAAATGAAGATAGTCAGGACTTCTTTCATGCAATTGGCTCAAATGAAAACCGATTTAGATTAACCAGTCCGATTTAAAGTGGGTGTATGGGATTATAGGAATCGAAGTTTTAATGAACGATTATTACTACCTGAAGTAACAAATTCTCAACACGAAATAATGGAATCCTGTAATACGGATACATATTCACTTTTCTAAAACTGACAACTTTTTTAACAATATGAACACCACACTAACTGTACGACGATAATGATTATTGGGTGGACCATGAGTGTTCTCGCTATACCAGAAATAAAAAGAAAAATTCGTCATCTATTCAAGCTACACGTTGAGATAATATTGTGGGTAAAGGTGAAAAAGTTATACTTTATAACTGAACATTTAGGCAATACGGTAAGGATTGAAATAAAAAATTAGTTGATGAATAACAATATAAAACTTCATATGTATTTATCCAATCACTAGGAAGATTATCAGGAAATTATTCTTTACCATATACTGATACTAGGAAATTACTCTTTACGATATCATGATATTAGGTAATTACTCTTTACGATATCATGATACTAGGTAATTACTCTTTACGATATCATGTTACTAGGTAATTACTCTTTACGATATCATGATACTAGGTAATTACTCTTTACGATATCATGATACTAGGAAATTACTCTTTACGATATCATGATATTAGGTAATTACTCTTTACGATATCATGATACTAGGAAATTACTCTTTACGATATCATGATACCAGGAAATTACTCTTTACGATATCATGATACATACAGAGCTACACTATACCTACCTAATTTCATTATGCTTATTGATATTGCTTATCATTAATAAGATAATGTTAGGACTGGACCACCTGTTGTCAGGATAATGTGCCTTGGTGAGACATGATACTATATGTGTGCCGCATGATGCCCGAGTTATAGACATCACTATAAACTGAAACATTGCAGACATCGTAACGACATGATTAAAATTGTTAAAGCTACGTTGGCAACCCAAATAACACTAACACAAAATACACACAGATATTAAATGTATGATACAAGCAATATCACATATGTGTTTTAAAGCAAATAACTGAATAGTTTAAACGTTGCCAGATATTGATCTGTGCTAATGTGTGAAAGAAAGGATAGCAATAAATTTTCTAAACACATCACACAATCTTATCTTGCACAAATTGAAACAAATGCATTGACTGCTTTCTGTGCCTAATTTTGTACAATGCATGCAATGCTTAAAGTGAATTATTAGTGAAACCAAGGTGTTAACATAAACATATTGAAAATATTGAAAATAAATTAGAGTTCAGAAGACAATAAATAAAATAATATACATCATTCAATGAGACATTCTGAAACAGGCAATCGAAAAATTTAATATACTATCAAATGAGGCCAAAATTGTCAGCACACCGGAGACGGCCTAAAATTTTAATTGAATACTTAATAGAGTTCATCTACCATTTCATCCACCAAAATTATCTACCATTTCATCCACCAAAATCATATACCATTTCATCCACCAAAATCATCTACCATTTCATCCACCAAAATCATCTACCATTTCACCCACCAAAATCATCTACCATTTCATCCACCAAAATCATCTACCATTTCACCCACCAAAACCGATATCAAATAAATGACAAAGTCATATATACGTGGCATAATATATATTTCTTGGTATATTTTCAGGAGGGTTCCCGATTGCATAATTCATGACCTCTCGTCGTTTATTTAATTATTAACATTATAAGCTTCTGGACCATTGGAAGTTTAAACTGAAAAAAAGTTTTAATGGAACCAACTACTCTTGAAAGTTTGAAGAAAAATACAAATACCATTGTTTGGTCGAACAAAAACCCTTTAACCAAGGATGCTGTATACATTGCAGGTCAAGGTTAAATAAATAATCACAATTTTCGTAGTGTTATTTGGCTGATGGGACGGCTTGTTTACAGCGTCAAGTGCCTATCCTGGTATTTTATAATGGCCCTCACAATCTCTCACAATTAAGTACGCGTCGGATAGCCTATATAAAGAATATCTTTCTTTAACCCTATAATTGTTTATATACTTTATAGTTGTTGAGATTATTAATGTAAACACTTTGTGCATATTGGAATTTCATTTTACTACGGTTTTATCATAAATTAGATTGAAATAAACTCGAATTAATTTCTGTAACTATAACTGTTTTTGTTTGATTTTTAAAAGCATCGCTGCACGGTATACCGAATTCCGTCCATTGCACTAAAATGTTCCCTGCATGAAATTCTAATGCGAGTGAATGAGATTCACCTTAGAATCTAGAAAGTCTAAAACCCTAATATTTTAAGATTTTACATCAAATGTTAATTATATATAGCGTAGAAAACTCCATAGCAACAGTTCGATAATGTATGCTTTGTTCCCTGCTGCCATTTATATTTATTTTGGATTTTACCGATCAAAGTTTTAAGTGCGCAGCAGAATTGATAATTTGAAATGATAGTAATATTGTACAGGAAATGATTTGATTTTGATAATTTTGTTTGATGTGCATTATCTTTTTGAATATTGAATAAAATCATTTTAATTGTTTTGCGTTTTTATTGCAATTACATCGATGTTGTGGGTAGATCGAACGTACATGACGTTCTGAATTCTGGCTTATAATTTCACTCATCACATGCTTCTTTGCGCTTGGCGCTCAGCATTAAGAGGTTTGTGTTAGGACTGGTTGGCCTGGTGTCAGGAAAATATGACTGGGTGGGACATCATGTCACATGTCTGCGGCATGATGCCCAGTGCTAGACATCACTATAAACTGTCACAACGCAGACATTGTAACGATATGACTGAGAAATTGTTAAAGCTACGTTAAAAATCTAAATTAGACACACATACACGCTTTTTGCAATTTTTTTCGTTCCTGGTCAATTGCGTAAATTAATAAAAAAATAAATTATAATCCACTTTATTTGGTTTGTTTTGTAGACGAAGAATGATGTAGTTAATAAATTAAACTTTAAGAAGATCATATACCAAGAATAAAATTAAAAAACAATTCAGCACCTACATTTTGTTCATAAGTTTACTTTTTCTGCATTATTTTCACTTCAAATTTTTTTTATAGTTTTGTTTATTAATATCGACATAGGTAGCCATGGGAATCATCCCACAGACAACCTTAACCTTCATTTTTACCTACATTTTGTCTTCTGTAATTAAAAGACTTAAAATCTACTATATTATAAGATATTAAAACGGGGTATAGGTACAAGGAGAAAAGATGATAGTTTTGTCAGACCTTGCTTACAATATGCGACAATATTTCAGCACATTAATTCATCTGCAACAAATGCGGAAAATCTTTAAGGATCTGAGCTGTATTTCTTACAAGAAAAAAGCTGACGCAGACTGAAGTCTTCAGTTATATAAATAAATAAATAAATAAATAAATAAAATTATAAAAAATAGAAATTGCTCTAAGTTTGTAAGAAAATTTAACGTCATTTAAACTTATTTATGGCCAGTACCGGATTTAAGCATAAGCCAAACAAGCTACAACTTAGGGCCTCAAAGTCTGAACTCAGTCTGAATGGCCCCCTCAAACTTATTTTATACCAAATATGACCTCGATAGCTTCCCATCGCTTAGGGCCTCGTTTTGTCTAAATCCGGCACTGTTTATGGCTATTTGTTGTAATGTGTTTAATACATGTGTTGAAAGTAATTGTCAAAGTATATTGTGAAAATATATGCCCAATGAAAGGACCAAGAATAAAAATTTTGTTTATTTCACAAAATATGTACATTTCTTGTTTCTACTTCCATCCTCCTACAAATGAGTGATTGCGTTAATACATAAACAAGCATACAAATGTTTGTAAGAAACAATACAATAAATGTATTTATCAATATAGATGATTCATCAAATTTATATAACCGTAGAATAAAAAGAATTTTAAAAACGTATGACTGAATATATGAACAATTGAACAAAATATCAAAATATCAAATCCGTGATGAATTTTTCAAAACTTCAAGAATGTCTACAAAACTGTTAAACATTTAAAAAGACCGATATATTTTTTAAATTTAAATCTAGTGTGCCTTAGGAGATTAGTTCAAGTTGTAAACCTAAATTTTACTTGGACAAAACACATGACATTTGCATAAGTCACATCTGGGGTCCATGCAATGAGCGATTGTTTGTTTTCATGGTCCTATTGAAACATCTTCAAGCCTCACCTAACTTCAAAGGCACCTATAAAATTAGGGACAATATTAAGAAAAAGTATGCTAATAGGTGGTACTAATATAATAGAGTGTATCAGGAAAAGAAATTGAATATGTTTAATTATCCCTTATTTGGGACATCTGGTATATCTGACAACTGATTTGACGAATAATATAAATTATCTGACTGAAGCAAAACGTACTGAATATGCATAGACGAATTATATAAAAACAGGATTATGTCATTAGTTACTTATGTAAACAATATTTGCGCTGATAGGTTTGCTTCTTGGTAGAATTGCTATAAATTTTAGAATATGGAAGAATGCTATTTTTTAATCTCGGTTCATTTTGAACTTTACACTTGTCACAGGTACTTGAGCAAACATACACACAAACAGACACACACAGCAAATTATGACTACAAAAACTAAAATATTATCTATTGTGATTTTAATAAGTATGGTCTTTGAAGCACATATATGTATACAAAATAGTATTAGACGACATCTGTATCTAGAGCTACCCTTTATGTAACATTACACCCTCCCCCTCGCTAATTCTCGCTATATTAAAATAGTTACCAGAACACAAATACTTAGCAAACTTGTACCATCAGTTTATAGCGACTGTAATGGACAAAATATGGACAGACGTGACCTTTAAAAGCGATGGCTACTTGACAGACTCCCGGATACAACTAGTGAATTGTTGACCTTCTTCATAAGTTAGCCGACTAATTTAGTATCACATTTCGAATGCAATAATCTTAGCCACTAAGAATAATACAGCCTCTTTTATCGGACTCTGCCATCACTGGAGATGAATTCTTGAATAAAGTATAGTAGAGGCGTGTTTTGATAAACAAGATTATTTAAGTGACCATAAAGGGGTATATTGAGGTCGATTTATTTGCAGGAAGCAATATCTATCTATTGCAATCCCCAGAACGCCACACAAACAATGCCGCAGTCAAATAATTTAGAATTTATTATAGTACACACAAACATACTCACAGGTAGTGATATATATATATATATATATATATATATATATATATATATATATATATATATATATATATATATATATATATATATATATATATATATATATATATATATAGCTGCATCAAAACATAACGAACGCGAAAATGTGCAGAATATAGAGGCCCGTCCAGAGAGACACTGACTTGCAATAGCTTAAGAAAGACATTATTTTTTAAGAGTTAAACCCATCATGTATTTCAGCTTGCTATTTCCTGTTGAGAAAGACATAACTTTATGAATCAAAGAATCGAGAGATTTATATTGCATGAAAGAGAACGAGTTAATTTTCTTAACCATACAGCAGTCATTGTTTTAGATTAAGTTTAGTGAAAAGAGTAAAATAAAATTAACAACGCTCTTGTTTACATTCTTACAAGGTCCAGAATATATCATATTTTAAAACGTCGTCAATACACATGATTATGTTAAATATGTCGTATCTGTAGCATTGAAGACTGCTTCATTTGTAGTACATTTTGCTTTCCAAAGACTACATTTCACAGTCTGTGAATTTTTATTCCTTTTTATCGTTCGTAGGAATAGGTTTACATCATAAATCCCAATGCCGATCGTGCAATAATTGTTTTTTTATATTACTCTCTCTCTCTCTCTCTCTCTCTCTCTTTTTGCTATTGTAATCTTGTCAATAAAATTATTAATTGCGTCAAAAGAATTAAAAATGTAGAAGACATTTGTAAAGATAGATATCTTTTGCAACATGTTTTACTGATGCGAAATATTTTACATTTCCAACACACATATTGCTTTCAAAAAATATTCAGAAATATTAGTATTAATTTGAAACAATTAAACATTGAATTATCAAATTATCATGACTTTCAAATGTGCAAATAATAGGCAATTTAATTACCCCGAAAAACAATGATTATTCTGTGGAGACATTAGTAATCCTTTTCAGATCCCTCATGTAAAAATGATATATTGCTTTGTGCTCTGTTGGGTGAAACAGAGGGAGCTCAAAATGAAAAGCTCTGTACCCCACGCGTAACTGTCATGCAGGTAATATTACCTAAAGCATTTAAAGCTCGAAAGCTACTCCTAAATAGTGCATACATTTTTAGCTTCCTTGTTGCCAAATATACATAAATATAGATTGCGAGCAGAAGTATTGAAGAAAACTAGGCTATCGTGATTTGTATGCAGCAGAAAAAATAATAAACTAAATAATAATCATTGTAAGGATTGCTATGGTTGGGGTGGGGTGTTCCCGATGTTTATTTAAACCATTATAGAAGTCCCACCCGGCTCTATTTTGTTTGGAAGTTAAATCTACAGAAAGATAAATGTAATGTTCCGAGCCCTCAGTAAGCAATGCAGACGGTTAGAAGGCTAATTATTCAAAAGGATGAGAGTCGATGAATAGCAATTAATAACAATTCAATAATCAAATGACTCAAATTTTCAATTACACTTCTTCCGCTCGACCATTTACTAAGCCTATTACATCACCTGATTAGTAGTGTGAGATCTACTCATTTGTTGTATCCTTTCTCTCTTTTATTTATCCCACTTCTTTCACTTCTTCCTCTTTGACTTTTCTCCAAATTCCTTCCTCTTCTCTTCCGCGACTTTCTCTAGATTCCTTCTCCTCTTCCACTTTCTCTAAAGTCCTTCTCCTCCTCCTAAACTTTCTCTGCAACGACTTCTCTTCTGTCGACTTCGACTTCGACTGTCTCAGCTACAGCTCAATTCCTTCTCCAACCCGAAGTTCCGTGTCCGCTAAAACGATTTCTTATCGAAGCTTTTGTCTTTCCTCAGAATCTACCTCTAAGTTTTGCCGCCAAATAACAAGTGGCTTCTTCTCGGAGTAAATCTTATTGATCCGCTATCCTTTCAGGCGAATACTAAATATGTCTCTTACCAGACTGAAGTACCATTCGGGACGAAATCGTAATCGCAACCTCTATCTCAATTCCAATTGGATATCGCTGTGAACCGATCCACTCAAACTTAGCGGACAATATCCCTCTCGCTATATGTCAATGTTGGGATGGATAATAATACGCCCTGTTCACCACGTTCACTTCCTTTTGATTTTTTGACTAATATTTAACACAAGTGTGATAACTGAAAGCGTTTGTTTAGATGGTGCGATCTCTCACCTTTGCCGATTTAAGATTCAGGTCTTTTCCCGGTCATGTAATCTTGTGTAAGAGTTTAACTCTAGCACATGGCCGCGGTAATTTTCCCATGACAGGTAGATCATAGCTTATACATGACTTTATAGCTGGGCTTAACAAAAATGACAATCATATTTTTCGAAGATTTTAAAACTGGAGTTTTTTGGACAATATATCATGATCTTTGCAAATGGGTTTAAACAATTCATGGAAAATTTCAAATAGGCTGATAAGACACGTGAGATGCATCACATGGACTGACATAAATCAAGACCGCGGTAGAATGCTGCCATCTGTTTAGCCTGGGTTAGATACAGTGGTGTTTCCTTGGGAAAGACACTTTACCTCAATAACATCGGTGCTAAAAAACTGCTCGCGTTTCTGTTCCGTTATCCACCAAAGGCAAATAAAAATAAAAAAGAAAAAGAAAACAATAATAAAAGTCTCTTTGTTATTGTTCAGTTTTTTAACGTAACGTTATGTTCTATTATATACGTATATGTATTTTTTTCTTCTGCAATAAACATATATTTTCTACTAAATGAATATGTCAATGATAAGGTGAACTGCCTAAAACGCATATGGATACGACGTTGGCTCTTATTGAACGCCCAGCTTAAGCGTTGTAAATACAGAATGTCGTGAAGTCAGCGCAAACCATACTCGGTAACTGCTGACATGTTGCGACTCATCCGAATATTAATATTGTCTGTACTTCAGGAGAGAGGATCATCTCGTAAAACTGAAATTTCGCATTATCAGACAAGAACAGCTTGCTTTTGAAGTAGTGTCTTACTATCTGAAGAAGATGAACAATTTCATTGTGGTATCTGGGAACATATGAACCCCTTTTTGTCCATCAAAGGTCGTGACTGTCCATCTTTCGTCCGTCAGCATGAATGATGATAGTCATCATCAAAGAGATGCTTATAATAAGTTGATACATAGGTGTGGGTATACGTGTTTGTTTTCTGTATTGTATTACAAGCACACATATATTCTCAAAAGAAAACATGCAAATTATATTTATCATCTCATGAAGTTTAAATTGATATGAGTATGTGTGTCTGTCTGTATGAATCAAGAGTACTAAATTACACTAATAAAGATGCTCGTTTTGACATGCGTATATGTTCTAATGTCGACCATTTCCATTTTCTTTGCACAATATCTCTATATCTATCTATATATATATATATATATATATATATATATATATATATATATATATATATATATTTGTGTGTGTGTATATATATGTGTATCTATGTATGTATATATATATATATATATATATATATATATATATATATATATATATATGTATGTTTATGTATGTATGTATGTATGTATGTATGTATGTATGTATGTATGTATGTATGTATGTATGTATGTATGTATGTATGTATGTATATATGTATGTATATATTTTTATATATATAATGATGCATTTGTTCATTCATTTCGATGAATAGTTCTTTGTTTGATGTTTCTTATTACTTCTCTTGAAATGATCCTCAAATGGGATCAAATTTTAGAGAAAGTATATTTACTGCGATTCAACAGGCCCAAGTGAGTATAACATTGTTCACCTGAGCATTCAATTCCTGTATATATGTTAAAGCAAATGTATGTATGTAGTGAAACTGTGAATAGGAAAGACGTGTTTGTGGCTTTTATTTACCGTGGTTTATATTAGGCCTAACAAACAGTTAGAATAATTTGAGTGTTTCTAGTTTCTTTGTTCAAAACATGGATTGATTGGTCTGAATCCAATATATTGAACTCAGTTTTCCCTCCCCCATATACGGAATGCAATCAACGGTGGACTGACCTGATTTTATTCCTTTGGTAGAAACCGCTAGTAATACTCAACAACACAATAGTTTCCAAAAATTAAAATATATACTCCTCATGCTAATGCTTCAATAATTTATAATTTGTATTCAAATTAATTTGTTATTAGTTTGAACTTGTCACCGTTATCGAAAGGCAAGCAGAAGAACGTCGAAAGTCATGCGTAACATATTTCCAATTGTTACACGCTTAGGACTATCCATGTCCTCTCCACCTCACCACCAACACCATAAAATTTCTCAAGATAACTTTTTTATGAGCCATGATTACGTCAAACAAACGTGTAAAAAGGACTCATCAGCAAATGTACACCTTGGACATATCAATTTTGAATTTCGAACACAGAATGAAGTTTTCATCAAAAAATTATTTTATACTATGCTACTGTCCAATGTGTCGAGAATAATTTTAAATTCAATATTAGAGTTATCATACATAATATTCTCATCCTTGTAGACTCAATAAGCAACTTGAGGATAAAACAGCAGCATACTGTATATGAGAGAAGAAACCATACATGGTTCAAGCCGTTGAATATCACGTTGGAAATCGAGGTTCATTCTCATCAAGATTGCAACAGGTTTTAATGCACATCTTTTTATGTCAAATGGGCGATATTAAGTCTCAAAACTACATTATGAGTTGAACAAATTAATGGACTTTTTGTGTGCACTTTTCAAACATCTGCACTACTTTAGTTCCCGCATATCTTCCTAAAATTTGGTCGACTCTTTAACCAGAATTATAGGTGTTACTGCAAATTCTTTGCAAGAGCAGTTTCTGACGACTTACTGATCAGTGACAAAAGACAACAAAAAAAAATTTGAGAAGTTATTCAATGTACTTTCAGTAATATATTACAGTGACTGTGCCAAGATTTATGTATAATTCTCACATTCATTTGGTGACAGTTTGTGTACTAATCTTCTTAAAGTCTTTCCTTACAGTAGTTAGGTCGAAGACCTCTTTGAATACACGGGCTCTGACACATAGGAGCAATGGGGTTGGGGATGGCCACTTCCCTGCCTCCTCCACTCAGATACCACATATTAAGGATGTTTTGGCCTACGTCCATAACATTTAATGGCTGACCACTACATGTTTGCCCAAACCCCCACCCCGGACATAAAATTTTGCGGGCGCCTTTGGTTGAATTCGCATTTTATGTATATAAACTATAACAAAATTAACAAGAAATCATTTAGTTCTACCATTGTCCGTTAATCCAGATTATCTGTCAACGGTCCGAACATTTGATTACCCTCAGCAACATTACATATGCGTTATTGTTTGGAATTAATTCACAATGAATATTCCAATAAATACCTAACTCAAGTTTGGTTTTTCACTTCTTTTTGACAAATATGACAGATTCATATTTCCCTTTGGGACTGGAAACTGTGCACTTGCATAAACTCTTAAATGATCTTGATGGTATTGGAGTTGTAAACAACGCTTTATTAGATCTCATCTTAGTATGAAATTAGTTTATATGCCGCGTGGTGTCAGAAAGTGTTGAATCTATCAGAGTTTGTAACGGCTCTTATGCCATAGGGAAGATGGAAGGACGTGTCACCTTCATGATTTAATTTGGATCATATTTGTACCTATCCTCCGAAGTGTTTTCCTCTACTTAAACCTTCTAAGATGTCCTCGTACTTAGGTTAGCAAATAATAATTTTGTAATCACCATTTTGCAAGTATCATGTATAAATAGAAAAACTCAAAACATATTTGGATCTCTTAATAATATTTTGTGTCTCATAAGAATATGTTAGGAATTCCTCCAATTTAAGGGGTTGTGTCGTATAATCAGAAACTCCTCCAAATAACGACTTCTTAATGTGGCATATTTTTTAAAGGAAGGAAAATGGTATAGAAAACTAAAACGATGAAGGAAAATAAAAGAAAAATTCTAGAATAGTTTGACACCGTCTCACGATATGATTTCGTGTTTAATTTGACACAAAATCATTCTGTCATAAAAAATCTACATAATTAAGAAATGAAAAACGTGAAATAGCAGCTGATCCCTGTGTCTTTGTAATTATTTGCTATGATCCCATCTATAAGGGGCATGAATTTTAAATGAAACATAATATACATACATGCAGTAGAGTGATTTTGTACTGATAACAGAATGCTTAACTTTTGGAGTAGAAAGTGTGGATTAACATGCTACAAAATGAATCACAGTGAATGATGACATTTGTTTAAACATTTTTGATTGTTACATGCTACGTGTGACCACACTAAGAAAAGGAAATGAGACTTCAATGAGGAGATCAAAACACAGTCCATGGGAGATCACTCGTCATGTTTTGTCATACATGCAATGGAGATTGTCGTTGAGTGTTTATTATTATTATGATTTTTTTACCGCATGAAATTGTTCAAAGAAGAGCATGTAAGGGTGTCTTATAAGTATGCCATTTAATGCAGTATTTATATTAACATTGACTTAAAAATACCTTATGGTCTCGTTTGCATTCCTAAATGTAGAGCCATGCTCAATGCTTAGCTTACTGCGATGGCTGCATATGTCTGGCAACATGAAAATTAAAGATCTAAAGTCTTAATAACTCTTATATAGTGAGGGCACTTCAAGAAGTTATAGTCGACTCATCGCTATAAAAAGTTTCCAGTTATTTGAATCGCTCATTATAACGAGATAATCATTAAAACAAAATATTCTCGTCCTGTAAAAATTGACACTTTATTCCAATGTAATTGTAATTTCATCAAGGAGTTATTAATGTCAATATCCGTTGGGTGAGTTTTAAACTGTATATCGATCGAAACCCATATTCAAATATTCATCCAACATAGTAGTAGAGGAAAACCAGGTTTTCAACTCACTTTGTTTTTTTACCCTCCAAACAAGTATAAATTATAGTCCTAAATTATCCCCCACCCCACCCCTTTTTTTTCAAAATAAAACAGGGTTTTGACTCACCCTCCCCCACCTCTTTTTTTCCCCCTACTACTACCTGTAAACAGGTATTTTGTAACCAAACAAAATAACAGGTGTTGGAATGCGATAAGCTCTTTAAACAGAGGTGACTAATTTGTTAGAACAGCGCATGTGTGGAATACAATTATTCTAAAGACGGCAAACGGGTTTTTACCACAAGATAACAGGATGAAAATTAAACTGTGTTAGAACGTTTCAGTTAACAAGGTGGAAATTAAACTAGCATTAGAATGAAAATGATATTATTTTATATCTCGTTACCAATGATTAATGTTTCAACTGTTGATATTAAAAATATTTCACTATCACGACTATAGATACTAAATTTTACTTTACCACTCACACAGCGACGGGACTCAAACAGATCTTTCATTTCTGGTTTGTTCAGAGGATATTTTTTGTTGATAAAATATACCTTTGACCGATCGAGATCAATTGTGAGTTTAGTATAGTTTTGTTGGCTAATGGGGCTGTGAAAGTTTTTAAATTCCGCTAGCAACTTTTGATACAATTGTTCGAGATAATTGAAATACATGCTGTTATCAGATCTGATGAGCGAAAGTTTTAACTTGTCACATGTTCCATTAAAACATATACCTGATGTTTCATTATTAAATTCAACTGTCAATTGTTTACCGTCCATCATTAGATATTTGATGTTACTATTGTAGCTATTTGTCATTGTCAAATTTTCAAACATTATTTTATAAGTTTAGATAAAATTTCAGTTGGAAAAGATAATGTCGAGTATAGATCTATCATCATAACAATACCCAAGGGCAAATGTATCTACCCCATTTTCACAATAGCGTTTGTCATCAAAATTATACAATCCACGTTTGATAATGACATCTGTTTCGAGTTTATGATGATTAGTTCGAATTGCCATAGCTCTCATAAAACTAACACCACCATCAAGCGCATACCTGTAGTCATCAAATTTCATAAACTTTTTAACAAAATTACGAGGCAGACCTTTGGCTTTTTTCGTTATTTTATTATTATCTAACAATACGGCATACATTTTACTACGTAATCCGATAAAGTATTTGATAGCGCTCGAGTTCATTTCATCTTTAAACTTACCAATAACCTTTTTATTTGTGTCGTCATGAAATTTACTGTCACGTGGATAATCGGAAAGATCAAACAGATGTCGATTATTGTACATGTCCTGATAGATGTCCTCACATTCAATTTCATACACGAGTGAATCAGTATCAGTAAACAATAATCTACTAGCCGGCCACTGATTTTTAACAAAAGTGTAATGAAAATCGTACATCATCCACTTTGATAAATCTAACACTGCAGCTCCAACATAGATCGGCTTGTTTAGTTTTAGATTTGTTTTTCTTCTTTGTATCGCAACAAGATTTTCATTAAATATTTTCATGCTCACAAAATCATCGTCTGACACAAGTTTGTTTCTGCGATTGACATCATTAACTATTTCAATATTTACACGTTTCCTAATATTCTCCATCGTCTTACCAAAAACGGAATTGTTCATCAGTTTAAAGAAGTTTTTCTCAAACTCTGTTTTCGCTGCAGCTCTTCTTGTAGTGTTTGAGTTAATATAACCTCTCATCCACGGCGACTGATTAAATTTTAGTACACGATGAACTTTTCTCAACACAAGACCAGCATCGACTGCTTGTTTTAAAACTTTGTAATGCAAAACATAATTTTTCTTATCAAGTAAATTTGGTACTAGTTTCTTGACCATGGAATGTTGCCTTGGTGATGCTAACGCTTGTTGTTCTTTTGATAACAAACTATAATCTATAACCATCGATTCCGCACAGAAAGGGTAATCGTTATGTAATTTGTGTAGCGAATTTGGATAATCAAGATCAACTTCAACGAAATAGGAAACATCGTCAGGTATCTTTTTTTCTGTCTCTGATAGAAATCGATCAACCGTGATCCAATGAAATCCGCTAAAAGGCATTGGTTCTGCCATCGAACCACCGTAAAGATTATTACAATCTAGATAAATTATATACTTCGAAGGAAGGTCAGGATTATACTGTTTCAGGTATTTGTTGTTTGCTTCAGCATATTTTTTTGTTATCACGCTAATACCGCCTCGGATACCTTTTTCAATAAAATTGAACATATCCACGTCTGTCAGTAATTCTAACCTTACCTTACTAAACTTTAGCAAAGCATCCCATGACAACCCAGGGGCAGAATAATACCAGCAAGGATCTAGTCCATAATTATTATAACTCACTTCACGAAAACTTTCAAAAACATCTGCTAGTAATAACACGTCAGTTTTCAGGTATAAATCATGATAATCACCAAAAGTCTCACAATCAAACTCTTTCCAAATATCTTGTGCATACCTGTACTCATCATCAGTTATATTTTCGTTTTTAAGTTGTGAGTAAAATTTGTCTTTGTCAGGTAAAGATATTTCATCAAATTTACTCCAATCGTCGAGGTATTCGTATGGAAAAACTCCTTTTTTAGCTAGTAGATTAAATTTATCTCCAAAACAGTCTCTTAGGTTATCAAATTTACTACAACCTTTCACTAACTCATCTAACGAGGCTGCCATAAACTGCAGGCTGTCAATAAAACGTAATTTACCTAGCGTAACTGACATGTACTTTTCAAAATTATTTGGGATGCATTTGATGACGTTATCGAGTTTTAGATGAGCTTTTATCTCAGGATCACCAAAAGCTTCTACTATAATATGGCTATCATATCCTCGAAAATTGTGAAGAATAACCGGAATAAAATCTGGAGCATGAAATTTTAAATTACACTGATTATGAGCCGCTCCACGATACTGTCCAGTCAAATGACAATGGTCATGTACTTTTTTATCATCGTCAAAAGCTTTTTCACAAATATGACAAATTTCTGCTTGCTCGTGATTGGATTCTTGTTGAGGTGTTAATTTTAACATTGGCGTTACTTTTTTCAAATGAGTAAATATATTATCAACTTCGTTAATCAACTGCTTGAGAAGCCAAACAGCTGGATTTTTACCACGATATAATTTGATTGATTTAGATAATCTAGAATCAGTACAACAAACTACCTTATACGCTACTCCACACGGAACATGATTTTGAACTTTTCTTGTACTCGATTGATTAGGATTATTTTCTACACCAAGTACAGGTTGAAGTAGGCATTCGAAATCAGCGTATATGACGAAAGGAATTTTTAGTTTGTGATTATGATGGACAAACTGTAACACTCTATCTTTTTTAGATGGCATTGTTATTCTTTGCACATCACTACAGTACTGCAAATGCTTTTGCAATGTTTCATTGCTTGTACAGCCATGCAAGCAGCGGTAACAAAAGAACTTTTTGTTCTTATCCTTATTGTACTGTCTACCAACTAGTCCGTTAAAGTTTTTAATCCAAACATAATGATTTTTGTAGTACAGTAAATTTATAGTTGATTGTGAAGCTTTTTCTGAAATATATCTCGGATATACGTCCTCCTTTTCATCTAGTCCGAAAACGTTAATTGAAACATTATTCTGCTTTTCAAATTTTGGTATTTGATTTTCTGCCACTGGAAAGTTAATATCTTTAAAATTTAATCTAGACACATGACTGATATACCTTTCAACACGAGTAGCGTTTTTTTCTGCTGGAAATAGTGCGGAAAGAACAGCCCATTGGAAACATTTGTTATCTACGTTTTTGATGTTTATACAACATCTTTTACTTTTTATTTTTGGTGGCAGGTCGACGTATGAACTACCTCGTAATACATTATATTTCATCGTGTGAAACAATATTCCTTTGATCATTTCAAACTTCCAACCCGAACCTAATTGACTAAATTCCTCTATTTTTTTTCCAATTTCTTGGTGTATTTCATCAGATAGTGATAACAGATCAGACCCAAGCAAAACACGTCTTGATTTTGCGTTCATATAAGGTTCTGCAATTTCCTTGTTAGTTAATTCTTCCATTATAACTAACTTTGAAAATATAACATGATATTGCACAAATAATCTGATACTTTTGTGTTTTTCGAGCTCACGTTTTACAATTGTCTGTAATAGGTGGTAAAGATTAGTTGCAGTAAAATTTACTAAAACAATTTGATTATCAAACTGATAACTATTATCAAAACCTGCAAAAGCAGTCGCTATTTTATTAGGTTCTCCCATAAAGCTTCTCTTAGCTATATCACGCAATTTTAACATTATTATACTATAATGTAATATCTAATTGATAATTTTTTCACACTGCGCATGCGCTAAAAATCAATTAGAGATAAAAAAATATCTCCTATAATATAATGACAGCAAATCTAACAAACACATGTGAGCAAGAAGCATATCAAATTCACCCAAAATATAACTTTATCTCACACTGCGCATGCGCTAAAAATCAATTAGAGATAAAAAATATTACCTATAATATAATGACAGTAAATCTGACAAGCGCACGTGAGCAAGAGATTTATCAAATTCACCCAAAGTATAACTTATACGCTGGAAATGTAATTGGTTCGGTTATTAACATTAAAACTAGAATACCTGTTGGCAAATTAACGTCAGCGGGTTATAACATTAGTGTAAAGGGAGATAATGCTGAGAGGATTACAATGTTTAGAAAAGATTTTATTTACACATTGTTCTGCGATGATATTCCAGAGGGACAGCGTGTATATCATTATAATGGTAAAGTCACTGATGATAATATTGAAAATTTATCCTTACAAGATGAGTTTCAGCCGCACCCAGTATTTGATTTATATGAGGCTAACGATCGCGGTATTATTAGAAATAGAAAAACTAAAAAAGTTCTTAGTACTATTAGCAATATGGGATATATCAGGGTAACTGTTAGAGGAACATCAACAAATCAAGTTCGTTATCTTGGTCATAGGTTTGTTTATGAGGTGTTCAATGGATCTATACCCAATGGTCTTGTTATTAATCACATCAATAATATACAAACTGATAATCGATTGGAAAATCTGGAGATAGTAACGCAACAGGAAAATGTGAGAAAAGGAAAAAATAGTAATGGTATTAATTTTAGATGCCCAATAAAACCTGTTATTTCAAAAAACCTCGAAACGGATGAGGAGATCGAATTCAAATCGATTTCAGCTGCGGCGAAATATTATAAGATAAATCCCGCAGTCGTAAAAATTATAGCTGATGGAGCAACAAAATCAACTTTTTCAAGAGAATACGATGCTAGGATTGGTTTTAGATATGATATTTGATAGCTCGGTTTTAGTCAAGCAATGATGAGCAAATGCTATGATATCATCGTGATTAAATTTTAACGTTGTTACTGCATTTTCATTAATTTTATCTTTTTCTGCTTCTGTTAGTAATATTTTATGAGAATCACCTTGCATTACAATAACATCAACACTATAACCCAACAAACATTTTCTTACCGCTTCAGCTAGTTCGTTATAATTTACTATATTAACTTTTTGGTGATATTTTATCTCATCGGTCATCTTATAATAATAAATTAGATAAAAATATATTATAATAATGGACTTGATGAAACGACTCGCTGAACTCTACGAAGAAGATACTAGTGATAAGGTCGTCAGTGATAAGGTCGTCAGTGATGATGTCATACATAGTATTACATTTTCCAAAGATTTTATAGACAAATCTGTTGGTTATAGCGAAGATGATATTTTATATAACAATGAATCTGATGATGGTGAAATAGTCACTGTTGCTGACAGATCTAATTACAGCAGATCAACAACTAAACGGTATAATGTCAAGTATCACATTGCTAAGCAGCTAATTAAATTTAATTTTACCGTTGCCGAACAACAACAACTGTTCTGGCAGTTAATCAAACCTTTTTTAAATATTAAGATTCCAGGCCGACAGAAAAATATTAAATTTGATTTCATATTTGTCAAGATTTTTAATCTAATGACGATCTCTAACGATCGTAAGCAGTATCTAATATCATTATGTAAACCAGTAAAATGTAAATCTGTCAAACAAAAGTATGAGTTAATTTATAATAGCATTATATCATAATCTGCTTGGTTGGGATCCAACTGTTAAATTTATCACTATACCCACGCCATTTGACTAAACTTTTATCCCCTTTTTTTCTAATCACTTTCTCGATAACAAAAACATCCTGATCAGTTTTCTGTAGTTCTTGTTCATAAAAACTACCTACAATCGGTTCCCCTGCCAGATCTTTTAAAAACGTACGTTACAGGTACTGTTAAAAGTACCTTATCAATTACAAAAACTTCTTCGCTCCAGTTCGGAGTAAATCCTTTTGCAAACACCACCTTTTTCATCAAAGAAATTCTAACTTTATCACCAACCTTAAATTTATGTCTGCGGTACATGTTTTCATTTGCTAATATTGGATTTTTAACAGCTTTTTTAGGTGTCATTTTGATGGTTCGATGTTTCGTGTTATTATATTCGCTTACGATTTGAGAAAGGTCATCGATGTACCTGTTGGTGTTTTTAGCTGTCATATGTTTGTGTATTTTCTCGTTTAGCGTGCGATTAAATCTCTCAACAACAACGCTTTTACCCTCATTTCCTGTAACATACCTTTTTATATTATTTTGTTCTAGAAACTGTTCAAACTTTTTGTTAAAAAACTCAGATCCATGATCAGTCCAGATTTTGTTTGGTTTTCTTTCTGTGCTGGTTATTATCTGCTTTAGCGCATCGGTCATTGAAGTTCCTGTCTTATCTGAAACAGGTATACTGAAAGCGTATTTGCTAAAAACATCTATAACATTAAACAAATACCTTTTTGTGCGCCATCAGCGCCAACGTTAAACTGAGCTAGATTGGATACATCCACCAAATCTATTGCCCAGATATCATCTACACCATTAGCGACAACTTTACGTCGTTGGAACTTTTTTTTTTAGGTCTGTGTAGTTCGACTGCAAGATCATCATATACTTTATTTCCCCGATCGTGAGGTGATTGACGAGACTCTCCGAGTCCAAGTTTATATTTTGCTCCAATTATTCCCTGAACAAATTTTCTATCAAACGTTCTCGTAGATTTGTTGGCTCCATATCACGTAATTCGTCTAACATTACTTTATCACAATCTAATTTTGAGTTTTCATGATCACGATAACAGATATCATGACGCATTGCTATTGCATCCACTTGATTGTAAGGCTCTTGTCCTGGCAATGGATTGTCGTTTTCATCTAGTTGTTGATCTAGCGGATTCCATGGACCAGTATACCGATGCCCTGGCAATGTCCAACCGCCTTTTGGTTTTGGTAATTTTCCAATTAGTTTAGTTTATGTATATCTATACCTGACCCTATTATTTCTCTGTTGTTACAACATTGACAGTATGCGACAATTTTATTTTGCTCAATACACAAATCTCTGTCAGAATCACAGTTGCATATCATTCTATATTTTTAGTCGTCGACTAAAATAATATTAGGATAACCAGATCCTAGCGACGTCGCTGGAGATACTATCGCTGGGGACGTTTTCTTTAAAAATGTATTTTTTCTTTTTCCACAGATTGCACAAATACTTTTTAATATTATCCTGTTGTTTTTTGTTTTTTCTGTTGTTTCATTAATACCTTCTGTTTTAGTTTTACACTTGAGACAGTATGTTGACATTATTATACTTATAAGTTTAGATAAAATTAATTGCGATCTCATCATTAGCGTGAGAAGGTTGCTTATCAAACTGTAAAATAAATTTTAAAAAATTAAGATTTCTGCTCATCTGTCGGATAAACATAATACAATAATATCCGCAAGCAGACGTTCCAACCAACAGGTTGAAGTTGATTTGACGAATAATATACTTTTGTAAATTTTTTTTTCATATACTTTTTTATTACATCGCTTGGAGGAAGTCCAAACGAGTCAAAATAATTATTATTATAAACTGCTACCCAATGCGTACCAGATCCGTCATTAAAATCTTGTATATTAATAACACATGAACTTACAGCAGATGGTGATTTTATTGCTGCGAGCTCATCTTTAGAATAAACTCCGTGAAATCCAGGAACCGCTTTTAACTTATCAATGATATCAAAATTACTCAACGGGGTCGACGAGTTCCTGGTAATGTTAGACCACGTCCGATTCCTAAAAGATTTGGCAGCAGACTTCCCGCTAGTCCCGCCAAAAGTGGAGCGAACGGAATAATTCCTCCTTGTTTTGTTTGATTGCATATGCATTTGCACTTTGGTGTTGGTGATTTTGTTTTTATTACTTTCTTTTTTTTTGTTGTTGGTGATTTCTTTTTCTTTTGTGGGTGGCATTATAATATATTATTTACATAAAATTTACAATTTTTTTATTCCACTTCCACGAATGATACCATTACCTTTGACTGCTTTCTCCGTTGCGCCAGATATTGCTCCAGACGCTGCTGCTATTCCTAATGTGCCTAAGACTGGTAAAATTTTAGGTATTATTGTACTAGTTAATACTGATAATGCCGGACCAAGAAAACCACCTTCTTTTGCCATCGCTGTCATTTGTGCAGCACTCAAATTTAAAACAAAAGTTTTTTTACGATCATACTTTGTTACTTGATTTTTTGTTAGCATTAATTTTGTTAAAACACCATCAGAAATATTAGGATTGATTTTTAATGATACCTGTTCTCGCTTTGCAGTAGCAGCTACTAATTTTTTAACTTGGCCATCAGTCAAATACACTTCTTTTACAATATACTTTGCCATTTTATATAACAACTGTAGATTAAACTTGAACTGTCATTTTACCTCCAATAGAATCTACCGTAATCACTAATGCGTATACGTATAACGGCGCTACTGGAACCGCCCCAAGTGTCCAGGTAATTTCAATATCCGCTGTGCTGTCTACAGCTCGCTCGTTATGTTTACTAACATCAAAATGAAATATAGGATAAAGCGTACGAAATTCTTCTACTGATATTTGAGTTCCATCTTCAACATCTTGATATTTTTGTATTGCGTCAAGCAGGTACATGTACGGTCGAGAAATATTTTTATTAGCATCATCAGCAAAATTACACTCGATAGCTCGTTCTGGATATTGCTTTGAATTTAATCTAGCGTATATTCGTCTGACATCAGAGTGATCAAATACTGCATTATTTTGTTGTTGGTTACCTCGTCGAGCTTGTTGTTGAAATACGACAAAGATATTTCTCGGCAGTTGTTCGCTTGATGTTGTTGTGACCCTCCACGTGTAGTCAGTAGTATTTGGAACCGCTGTCTGATATACCTTATGCTGCTTAAAGTAAATTCTGTTTGTATTGTATGCTTATCAAGCGTGTTATTTAGTTCTGACATTTTAGTGATTGATGGTGTTATACGTGGCATCCACAAAGAAAGTTTGTTTATGATAAACTGTACATCAGCCCCTCCAGATCTAAACAAGCAATCGTTTTGGTCTGCTCGATCTAAAATAAGAGTATGTTTTACTCCGCGAAATACTTTATCATAATCGCGACAAAAGCCGAAAATCATGCTTAGCGGAAGCATCATTGTAATTTGACGTGATCCTGCTGCAAGTTTTCTTCGCCTAGCAAAACCTTCGTTATAGCGTGGATTTCTCACATCAAGTGTGTTAAGAAGTAAATTTAACATCGCAGTACCGTCTGCAGCTGCAGCTGGTGGTGTTATATTTAGATTATTAAAAGCTGCTGTAAGAGAAACTCTTGTAGCGTCTGCATTAGCAGCTGCACCTGGTGCAACAATACCTAGCGCGTCTGCATTAGCAATGAGAAAATTTCTCACAATTACAGCATTGCATTTGCATCAGCATCAGCTCCATGTACTATAGCGCCTCTCTTTAAAAATTCTGTTGATTCAGCTATACCCCGTCCAGTATCTTTAAACCACATCATATTAGTTGCAGTTGATCTCGAGTAATCGTCGGAAAACGAAATAATATTTAAAATTGTACTTGCAACTTGTAGGTGACTCGAAATATCTTCTACAGTTTGATTAGCCAGTTGATATCTAGCACTTTTGAATAAACTCCAACCGTTATTTATAAGAGCTACTTCTGCTCCAACTGCAAATGCAGCAGGTGGATTGGCTACTGTCATAATCTGACCACGAACTTCTAACATAGCCTTATGTGGCAGTAGAAATACATCTTCGTCTCTGGTGTTAAAGGTTCTAATACCAGTTTTATTTGGTTCGTTAGAATTTTCATCAAGGTACTCAACAAACTCGAATTCTGTCACATCGTTGTCGATGTCATAAGTTTCTGTTAACTCGAGATAAAATTTTTAGTAGACATTTTATTTTATTAGATTATATAAAATTTTATTGCGGCATTGTTACTTTAGATATTAATTTTTGTATGATCTGCTCGCCCTTTGGTGATAATAATTTTTTTGTTGTTGTTATCATAGCTTTTTGAGTTTCTTTTGTTGGAGCGATTTCTGAGATAGCTTGTTTTATTTCAGATGCAGTCGGTGGATCTCCTTTTATTTTATTAGCTATTTTTTGTCCCACTGCAGTCCCAGCGGCAGATGCAGCCCCAGTTGCAAAAGCTTTACCCGCGTCAATAGCAATTGGTGCAACTTTACGCGCTAGTCCTGGAATATTTTTAATAACTTTAGTGAATATATTTCCAAAAAATCCTCCTACTATTTTTCTTCGATAAACTTTTTTTCTTTGTTTCATTATATTTGATGTTTCATAATTTTTACTTTTGCTCGCGTAGATGTAAATAATAAGTTACAATTTCATTACTAACATGTAACTGTTTTCCTGATTGATTGATCTGTCAACTGCATCCTTATACTTGATATTTGATCTTCAACGTTTAAAGGATAATATATAATATGTCGTGGAGTTATTTGCATGAGAGAACCTGGCGGGACTTCTGGTGAGAAACTGTAAATCGTTTGACCTTTGCTACCTTTTGATGTATAAGAGCCAGAAGCAGTAGAGCAATTTACTAATATTGTATTTACTTCCGTTATATTTGCTGGCAGTTCACTGTCATATGTAATAGGCTGATCAAGTGCAGTGTAAGTTTTTTCAGTAAATCCTAACAGTTGTGCAATACTTCTTTCTCTTGGTTCAAGATTGATTGCTATATTTTTCAAAGTTATCCTAGTTCGCAATGTGTTATAATTTGCTGCTAATTCAAAATTATCAGCCACACCGTTAGCTTTTGTTATGAGCTCTTTGATCGTCTTGTTTAGATCTTCAATATTATAAGCTCCTTGCGGAATTTTTATTTTTTTTGTTGTAGATATTGGAGAGAGATGTTGTAATCATAGTAAAATACATTTCATCGTTAACATCATTTTTCACGTTAGGTATAGCATTCCAGCAAGTACAAGAAATTAATCCAATTTCATATTGTTTTGCAGGATCTAGTTCTATAGGTGGAATATAATTTACTGAAAAATTTGCGCTATCTTCTGTAGACTCGCTAGAGTTTAGTAATAATGTTGTTTGCATTCCTTTAATATTATATCATTTTACAAAATTAAGTCGCCGCGATTAAGTCGCGGTGTAAAGTTTCATATTCGTCAGATGTTAATAATTCACTCGATCTTAGATGATCAAGTATGTCAATGATTTCATTATCAAGTTCAACACTAACATTCCCAGCTTCCTTTGATGATATTAATAACATTAATCTACCTATCATTTCAGTAGTTGAAGTAAATACTTTTACACCAGTTCCTGTTTTTTCTTTTCTATATTTTTCTACACGAGATTTATCGAGTTTATCAAATTTTCTTTTAAAACTCCACCCTTTACCAAAAGGTTTTGCTCTACTATTTTCTGCTGTTTTTTTAAACGTGAGAGCAATGACACCCTTTCTCATTCTTTCATAAAGTGGAATCATATTATCAATCTCTGTAACCGTGTTTAATTCATCTTTAGCAGCAGCTCCGTCATTAAATATTACATCTAATTTATCGATTAATGCTTGATATTCTGCATCAGTCCACTTGCTTATATCATCAATACCCCTTATATTTTCTTTGTTTAAAAAATCATCATATTCACTACCTTTTATCTCATCATTTGCTCTTTTTGTAAAATAAAATCTTTGATCTCCAACTTCCATAAACTTTACAGTAAGATCACCGACTCTTTGTTGCTCCTCTCTGATATCTTTTATGTCTCCTGATAAATTTGTTATAATATTTGTTATTCCTTGCGTTGTTAACTCTGCTAATCTTCGCTCAAGTTCCAGCGGATTGTTTATCAATCGATCTGTTTCTGCTTGTCTAGCCGCAGGATCAGCTATATTTGCTGTAAGTGCCTCAATCAGTTTTCTCTTTTCTTCATCAGATCTAGTAACAAGTTTTGCAGCAGCTGCTTCCTGTTGTTCTCTAACAATTCCAACCAAACCTTTTTCCTGTAGTTGCTTAAGTTCTTCTTCTGACAGTGGTTTAGTTTCAGGTTGTTTACCTAATAATGCTTCAGTAACCGGCTTGAAAATTGTAGCTGTTGTTTCTGTAGCAGTTACTTGCCCACGTCGTGCTTCTTGTACTTTTTGCTTAAGTGATGCCTGAGATTGAGCAAGTTTTTTTTAGGTCTTCTATGTGTTGTCTGTATCTTGCTCGTTTGTCCATTATTATAATTATAAATTTTATAAAATTGAAACGCTTTACTGTAAGTAACTGTTAATACAACAGCGAAACATTTTAGTTGGATCATTTGTAAGTTTATCAAACAAGAAAAAGTTGTATTTATCTTTTGTAGCATTACGGTAAAGTTCAATAAACTTATCTTTTGTCACGCCACCGCATTGCTCGCTTGCAATATTTCTAACGTCAACATTATCCAATCCTGGAAATAAAATAAAACAACCCGTATTTCGCCTAATAAACCTGTCAACATTATAAAATCCTTGAGCGAGATAAATGGAATTACACTGTTTGTTACGGGACAGTGAAAAATACGATCTTATTTTGTTCATCTCCATGTTGTTTAGCGGAATATCATCAAAAACTACTATCTTATGTTCATCTGCATCAAGTTGATTAACTGGAATAAGATCTTCTAGCTGCCTAATTATAAAAAAATCTTCACCAGCTTTAAGATCATCACGAAGCTTGTTATTATACTCGCTTAATAACTCATACTTATCTTGCTGTGGATTGATTGTGTAAATATAAACTCTATCGTAGTTAAAATTATCACCAAGAAGCAAGTTCATAAGCAAATTTGTTTTCCCCGATCCAGTTCGCCCAACAATAAGATAATGACAATCAGGAAGTTCATTGTTATGTTTATGCTTCACTAGTCTCTCTGTATCAAAGTTTAGTATCGACGATTTTGCCATTTTGTATAATATTAAACTAGTGTTGATAATTTTATCTAGGATAGTAAATAATGAGCTACTATACAAAATTTGGAACACTATTAGAAGATTTATCCACAAAACGTTTTAAAGGTGACTTATCCAAATATGCAACTCTTGATCGGCTCAAAAATGAAATCAATAATTTACTAAATCTTACCAGCGTAGATCCAGATGAAGTTGTCATTTTCCAGGACAAAGAAGGACGATTAAAGACGAGTAATGTAAAACTGTCAGATGTAGTTGTACGAAATACTGCTGCGATTGCTAATAATATCGTTACTTTTAACAATCTAGGTAATATACAAGATTCTGGTAGGTCAGTTAATGATTTTGTTAAAAAAGATGGTGATGTATTTAGTGGGAATATTGTTATGAAACAAAATAAGATTACAGATCTTGGAAACCCAACTGAGGATGGGGATGCTGTCACTAAAAAATATGTCAATGATTGGGACGCTTCAATTACTAATGAAATCACAGCGCTCAAAACTGATTTTACCAGTCACGTGAACACATTTTTAAGTTTTCGCAGAAGCATAAACAAAATTAGAGATGAATTTTTTGGAAATCCATCAAATGTTGGCATTACACTCGCTAATATTAACACAAAATTTAATGATATTAACACAGAACTCAATGATATTATTAGTGGAATTCCGAATATTGTTGAGAAAACGAGTATGGTTAAAATTCCTCACAAACAGATTAAAAATATTGTGTATACTGTTGCATCTGGGTCTAGTACATGGACGAGGCAAAATAATTCTATCAAATACACTGCAGAAGTTACTGGTATGTATAGATTGTCAGTGCTTAGCAGTGCAAAGTTTAGAATATCTACCAAATATCCATTTCGTCATCCAAATGATGACTCATCTGGAGTATTATCTGTAATAATAAACAAAAATTCTGAAGAAGAATTTGTACTTGAACCAGTTGATAAAACTTTACAATTAGCAATTTTTCTCTGGTGTTTGGAATTTATAGTTGAATAACCAGCTCTTATTATGGATTAACCAAACATAGGACTATGTGAACTAATATTATAATGAAAAGAAGTATAGTTGATTTCAATCATATTTCAAAAGATATTCCAAAACAAGATGTAGACGCATTAATACAATATTATAAATATTATCATAGAAAACTTTGGTGTGTGAAAAAATGTTACAAATACTACAACAAGATCCTTCGAGTAATATCTTATCTACCCTTGTTAATGACTAGTTCTGGTATAATTTCAAGTGGGGTATCATTAAATCCTTTTTTGTTAATCATATCCGCTATTGGTGTTTCACTTACAGCGGCGTGTAAAAAAGTAGAACCAAGACTTTTGATAAAGAAGCACGGTTGTTTAACATCAATTAAAACTTACAAGAAACTACTTGATCACATCCGGTCTTACCTACGAGGAGTTAAATATAATATGGATGATTTATTACGTGAATTTCGTATTATTGACAATATGTTAACAGACATTCTACCAATGAGGGTTAGCAAGTATGAAAAAAAATATCATAAAAAATATGAGTAACATAAAATTTTATCTAAACTTAAGATATAATATAACTAAAATAATATCATTTTCATTCTAATGCTAGTTTAATTTCCACCTTGTTAACTGAAACGTTCTAACACACAGTTTAATTTTCATCCTGTTATCTTGTGGTAAAACCCGTTTGCCGTCTTTAGAATAATTGTATTCCACACATGCGCTGTTCTAACAAATTAGTCACCTCTGTGTAAAGAGTTTATCGCATTCCAACACCTGTTGTTTTGTTTGGTTACAAAATACCTGTTTACAGGTAGTAGTAGGGGGAAAAAAAGAGGTGGGGGAGGGTGAGTCAAAACCCTGTTTTATTTTGAAAAAAAAAGGGGTGGGGTGGGGGATAATTTAGGACTATAATTTATACTTGTTTGGAGGGTAAAAAAACAAAGTGAGTTGAAAACCTGGTTTTCCTCTACTACTAACATTAACAAATCCTTTATTGTTCCACATTAGACTATCATCCTTGAATCGCGATGATTCCCCAAATAAACAAGCTGTCTAACTTGCTCGCATTCATCACTGACGTCTCACAGATATCCGTAATGAAATCAAAGAATTGAATCAAAAGTTCCTGATTACTTGAATGTTTTTGCAGATAATGTTTTAGCCAATTTACTGATAAACTTTAAGACATACGTAGTTGCTATGGTTACAGAGTTCGATAAATAAAGGCACACTGTTGTTTCAAATTAATGAATTAATGAGACAGGGCATTACTGACATCATCCTGAATAAAAAAAGAAAGAAAATCATTTTTAGAAAAAAAATGTACTTTCGATTTGACTGTTGTACAACTCTGATGTCAGATTCAGTAAAAATGGTTTTATCCTAAACTTCTGACTTAAAATTGTTTTAGATTCATTTTGATGAATCATGCTCTCAATATTATTCAGGTCATGTGACTACCTAAAGATGATGTTAGAGAAGATGGACTATTATAAAAAAAATGATAACCGTATGCACTCGTTTAAAAGCAAGCAACAAAGAATCGGTTCATGGCAAAATCTAAGAAATGTATGAGTTTGGTCTACCGCTTATTTCAAGCTTGTATCATTCAGCACAATTTAATCCATGGCATTTTAAATCCATCTTTGATATCTAGAATGCTTGTGTTTTGTTGCGTACTATATTTTTAGTATAATAGCGCGAATTTTTTGGGACTAGTTGAGCTCGTCAGAGAAATAAATATTCACATGTAATCCTTTCTCAAATCATCGTAAAAACATGTTTTTCTATTTCATTTACGTGTAGTACAGCAGTTTCATTTTTAGTAAATATCAAATTTATTCTTTTCTGATGGCAGCTTTATATACTTTCCCCGTGTGCCAAGTACAAGGATGCGGATGAGTTTTAAAAGGGAATTTGTGCCCTATTATAACTTGCATTACTTTATGGTGAAGTGTCAGTTGTGGATAAAATTGAAACATGAACTATGTCCATCTTCCAATATAGGATTGTAGTAAAATCGCTTTCAGAGATAAGTCGTTAGTTTTAAACATGTGCTTATGCAGGATTTGTTAATGCTACTCACTTCCAGACTGCCGTTTTAGATGAAATGGTGTTGGTTTTACCTCTATTGTCAATGGCTTGTTAATAAGGTGTCTTGCCACATAATCGTAACAGGGCAAAAGGCCCTATATATATATATATATATATATATATATATATATATATATATATATATATATATATATATATATATATATATATATATATATATATATATATATATATATATATATATATATTTAAAAGACAACAAAAAAACAAACAATGAAATTGGCGAGTGTCATGGACGAAGCCCACAACATTTCTGGAGTTTTATCTTAAACAAGGTGAGGGGAAATTTCTGAAAGATTGTTTGAGAAAAAGGTGAATGAAGTATGCTAGGTTGCATAAGTTGGAATGGCACATAATCAATATTTTCTTCATCTAGTTTCTTGGAATAATATTTGCAGCCTCTCTAAAGAAGTTATTTACTTTGACCTTTACTTTATTTCATAGTTTGCTGACTGTGGCACATTGTACATTTTATGCTTTTTTCTCGAGCTCTGCCTCCTCTCAAATCACCAAACTGGGTGATTGCACGCATCTCTGGTAGTCTCATACCCGTACCACACAAAGTATGCCAACGTGACCAACATTTCACATTTTAAGATTTCACTTGGGTTTAATTTTTACATTAAGCTTATGCCGTGAAAATAGTTAGCATATTGCATTAATTTTTTCATCAATACATCAAAAGCTATTGAGGAAATGCATAATAGGGAGAACTACTCTCTCACAAAAGCAGGGTACTGTGACGCATTTTTCATTTTTAACCGACTTTGCTTAAATATTTCATGTTTATTTCTCAAGGTTAGTTTAAGCTATTATTATCAAATTAGGTAAATGTAGGCATGTCTGTCAGTACAAAACTTTTCCATAAACAAATGATGTGACCTACATTAAGCTAAGGCTTATTACACCATGTATTTCGTCAAAGCGATTTCCAAATATCATTGTATAAACTAAAGATCGTAATTAATTCTGACTGAATACATTACCACGATTACATTGTTGTAATTACGAAAAGGAAATATTACGTAACATTCTACCACTAGAACAAGTCCTGTTTCTATTGTGTTATTAATTTCATCAAAAATGTACGTCCGAAATATCAAAATTGTATTTTGAATTATCCACGTAGATAAGCTGTTGTAAAGCTGCAGTAAATATGATAAATGTTACAAAATCTATATTAAACACATAACTGTTTACCTATATTCATCACTGCTACAAAAATGGACACATACACGTCGCCAGTGTCAACAAATGGTCACCTATATGTCGCTAGTGTCATAAAAATAGTTACGAAATATCCGGCCAGTGTCACAAAAGATATATCACTATAATTGTTAAGACATTAAATGACGATTCGAAAACGTATTCATATTTAAATCCATCTTATGCATTCTCTTGTCAGTCATGAATTGCAGCGAAAACTCAAAGACTCTCTCTCTCTCTCTCTCTCTCTCTCTCTCTCTCTCTCTCTCTCTCTCTCTCTCCAGTGACTACCAATAAATCCATGAAATGAAGAAACGTACGTAGTACATATGTCAGCATAGCTTGAAGTCAGCATCAATACAATAACAATTTCGACGACTGAGTCCAATGTCACAGATATAGTCAGTCTAAGAAATTCGTGTCCCTTTCACGGTATATTAACCAAAAGTTTTAGTTCTAAAATGTTTATTACTTGAAGATGTGAGGACTTAAATAACATATATAGTTTCTATAAACATGACCATTTACCTCAGAAGTCACCAAGGCAATCTCATAGTAACATATTTTACCTCAGTCTCAATTATATGCCCATTTTGCAAGCAGTAATTGAGGGCGTCAAACCGCAGTAAATTATTTTTTCTGCGTTCAACGTTCGTAGAGGTGATATTAAATACACATTTTGGGCACAATCATTATCAAAAAATTACTAATCACCATCCCCAATTTTCTGCTATGCACAACATAGTACAGACAGTCATCACTATTATATATATATATATATATATATATATATATATATATATATATATATATATATATATATATATATATATATATATATATATATATATATATATATATATATGCATGTATATGTTTGTATGTGTTTTGGAATTTCATCCATCAATAAGTACATACATGCATATAAACATAACGTTAGACATACAGACAGACATATTTCATGTGTATGTGATTTGGATTTTTAACGCAGTTTTAACAATAATGTACCACTGTCACATTATCCAAACAATAGGCTGACCAGTCATAACACTAACCTCTTAATACTGATTGCCTAGCCAGGGAGCTGTTAGTACCATTTTAGAAGTCTTTGTTATAACTCGGCCGAGAATAGAACCCGCAACTACATGCATCCGAAGCGACTGCTCTAACCAGTAGGTTACTAGACCGGTCATGCTTATAAGCATTATATACATAGTGATTTATTTCGTGCATGGCGTATGATGTAATATAAGCAGATACTGTTCGTTTAAATATTTTCAAATAAATCGAAAACAATTACAAACCATTTCTGATGCATGTACCCAGGTTTCGTGTAAATATATTGAATATCTCTAAATGCAAATGTTGATGACTAAATGAGAAGCAAATAGGATCAGGGGTCTACTTGTCTAATAAAGTAGACATTTTTACGAAATGCTTGATAATATTTATTTTCAAGGAGTCATACATTATTTTTATTTATAGCTTCTCCTTAAATATTTATTTGCTTATCACACTGTTATAAACAGGAAGCTATGAATTGGTGAAGACACAAACGATTTCAAATGACAATTGTCGTGACCTAAAATGTTTTCAAGTGTATATACTTGTGCAATAGACGTCATAACGTAAGGAGACTGATGTAGGAAATGTAAATGTAGGAACACTAACTCCGAATATATATGTAAAGATAAAATTGATCACTTCAGAGAAATTCACACAAGCAAAACTTTCCAACAGATTTAAACTGAAGAAAGACTGAATGCAGTTTGCAATGGGATTTCGACATAAATCAACAGTCTTCTTTTTATCGTGTATCTTACTCATCCAAAAGTTTCATTCGAAGGATATTTCATCCAGAATACCGGAACAAGGTAAACTAAAGCTACTTATAAATAAGTGTTTCTTTGTTCTGTATGTACATTTATCGTTTGTATGTTTGTTCTGCTTTAGCCCTTTCTTATATTACTCAACTCTTACCATTGGTTTTAATGAATTTATTCCTGGAAGATGATTGTAATTTTCACGAAAATGGGTTTTCGTTATGAAAAGCATTATCCTCTCTTACAAAACATAAATACGCAATATCGACTAACCAATACTATTTAGATACTATTAAAACTGAAGTAAATATATGGAATGTTTAACTGATGAATGGGAACACTGCCTCGAAGGTTCAGCAGCGTAATTTTCTTATTCATAAACTTCGCAGTCACAGCTCTCTAGACTGCCTGAGCAAATAATATTTCTGAAAGCAAACCATATACGTCGTTGAACCAATAAAATGTAAAGATGTTTCTACATATATGCTCCAACACAATCCCATGCTGTATGAACACAAAAGTTTATATAACATTGTGTCAAGTATTTATAGGTTCCGTCTTGTTTGGACAGTTTTAGTTATATAATTATAGCGTTGTGTCAGTTCAATTAAAAATAACAAGGTTTCGATAGTATTTATGTAACAATGTATGCAAGAGTTTCGTTATTGTTGTTGTAGGGTTTAACGACATTTTTCAGCACAACTTAGGCTGTACATGGCGGCCAGTATTAATGGTGGACGAAGAATCCTAGAAAACCTCGGGAAGAAACACCGACCCACCAGAAGCTACTGTCAGGCTTTCTCACTTACCCACGTTAGCCGAGTCTGGACTCGAACTCACGCAGAGGTGAGATGGCAGTGATCCGTAACGATCAGCGCTTTAGACCACTCGGCCACGCGGGGCCCCACCAGAGTTTCGGACTACCTCCATGAACATAAGGTAGTAAGAAATGTGCAAAAGCTGTGTTTTCTTCTGCAATGCACTAAAATGGAAATTGACTGTGCATTTAGATACAGTAGCAAGGAATGTACGCTTGCTATTTTCTTTTCTTTTTTTTCATGCAGTTGTCGACTGTTTAGAGCGAATAGTAATGCTTAAGCAACACCTCAGTTAAGTATGCTAGAGTACTGGTTAATGAAGGTATGCTAGATTAATGGTTTATGAAAGCTGTCTATCACTATGTACGTGGACAACGCCGGAAACGTTTCTACTATTTTCATTTTAACTTGTGAGGGAACTGTTTCGTTAAACACCTTCTTGTGTGCACGAACTATGGATTTATTCAATCAGAAATATGTGAAATGTCGGACATCTTGGTGTCCAAACGAGTTTGATATTAATCATTCTTCATGATATGATAAATTTAAGGCCACGAAAATCGTCGTTTCAATTAAGTTCCTGCAAATATGCGTTTTTATCAGTGGAGTCCAAATCAACACGAACCGTTCAAGTGGCCTAGTGGTTAGAGCGTCCGCGGGAGGTCGTG
>JAEAOA010001990.1:0-21205 GCA_016746295.1 Potamilus streckersoni
CAAGAGGCAGTTAAAATATCCAGATCACCAATTCTGTTCTTAATTACCAGAAACTGCTATTTGCATACTATTGCTAAAACTTTGAAACACATATCTGTATGTTTTATCATCATGGGATAGCATGTGGAAATCAGGCAGTGATACTATCTGATAGCTGTTATCTTATTTGGGATAGGATTTCAATCAGCTATCAAAACACATGCCTATGAATGTGCAAGAGTTTGTCAGTATAATTAATATCAAAACTAGGCCTAGGTATTGACCGCTTGATGAATACATTTTACTTATACATAACAGTATAACTAACCTGGCTGCAGGGAGAGGGCATCTAAAAAAAGTATTGTTAGTCTATGTACCCCCAAAAGACATACAGGTCAAAGTCATTTTTACTTTCTTAAGAGAAGAAGGTGAAGTTTACATTTTTTTTGTGACTTAGTTGCTCACTTTGCCTGGTAGCATGACCCCTGTGTTGATCATAAAGTTATGATTTATATTTCAGTTAAATAGTTAAATATCTCAAAATTTAAAGAGGATATAATAATAAGACAAGATCAACATAATAAAATCATCTTCAGTTTAATAATTGATAAAAAATGGCAATGTTGTGTTGTTTACTAAAACCTTAGAAGACATACAGGCATAATTTCTGAATATGAACTTCTACATCAGATCATATCGATGTCAATTATATTAGAAAAATGAGTGATAACAATTTTGTTAATTTAAATTTCATCATACTCGCTCTCTTCAAAAACATCAAAACTTTGGCTGGCTAGGCATGCTTCATTGACATTTGAAACCTGAGATCTGTGTCTGATTCACTGTCATTGTTGGATTAAGAGCTAAGAGATTAATACTGTATGTTCTGGGACCTTTTAAACATTCAAATAATTACATGTTGGAAAATTCACTCTAACTTAAATTTCAATTTTAAAAAATATAAATCTTTATACCTGAGATAAAACTCTTTAATTCATTGCAGCACAATCTCATCAAACCAATCATTCTGCACATGTATGATCCATCATTTAGGTGTAGGAATATATTTTAGCTTTTTCATGCCATGAAAAATAATCATTAGAGGCATCAAATCTTCTGTAGTGGAAACTGCAAGGCTTAAAGTCAGATTTTTAAAAATCTGCACCAATAGTGCTAATACGTTTAAATCCCCATATTATTGACAGTCCTCCAGAAGTGAGACTCAATTACACTGGAATTTCATCTATGCGAAAAAAATTTTAACCCAGCCTTCTGGAATGTTTAGATCTGAATGAACATTTTTTGTCGGCTATTTTTTAACTCAACTCGAAAATGGAAATTGAGGCAATATCATATCGGCTGTCTCAATATGGATATGCTACTCTAACAGGGGTTCATTTTGTTATGTTTAACAATATCATCATAAGAAAATGGCATAAAACTACAAGACTAGAACAACAAAAACGAATAAAACTAAGGGATAGCGGGGTGCATCTATTAGTAACAGATATAGAATCCACCGTATATACAAGCGTGGTTTAAATGTTAACGTAACGAAGTAAACAAATTCACTTCTGTTCGGAGAATAATATGGACATGAATGGGTCTCCTGACTGACAGATCTTTATCCAATCACAGCATCTTTACGTAGCAGATTTGGAATGAAAATCAGACACAAAAGTAAATTTGTTGACATCTTCTGTACAGTCTATTTTTCAAATCAAAGACTACAAATATCAGGTCACAAATGCATTGCAGTAAATGTAGGACTTTTTGCATCCAGTAATCCTATTTCACATGGAAATCGCAACAATGTAACATTTTTTTAAACACACATTTTACTGTCGGCCTGTTGTACTGTGTACCGTAAAACAATGTGGTAGCATCACATGGCATTTATAATTCTGTTTTGAAAAATGATTTTGTGGTTACAACATGTTCTGTTTATTCGGATGGAAGCTTTTTCTTTGATTTATAGTTTGTAAAACAATACAATATAATTTTACCAGTTCCGCTTCGTTTGGGACTATATTTTATGCACAACAAATGAAAGGTACACAGTCTGTCAGAATGAAGAAAATTATTTGGTCTTCTATCTATCTAAATAATTTCCATTGAAATAAAAACTATATGATAAAAGAATCTCAAATGGGTAACGATTTAATATTAAATTTATGAAACTCGTAGAATAATGTGTAGCTTTTGCGAGCCTTGGCTAGCAAAAAATTGACATTATTCAATTTGTTTCATAAATTCAATATTAAATCGTTGCCCATTTGAGATCCTATTTCTCCTTACTAATGTCCACTAAAATAACTCCAGTTCAAAAAGTTTTATCTCACATTACCATTTGATTATTTTGGAATTATGTCAATGTCATATTTTTCTCTTAATGAGTTTGACATGTTTTCAAGATGAAGGAACTACATGAAGTGTAGACATCTATCTACCTCGCTCACTACCTTGTTAATGTCCTTTGAAAGGTGTCCAACAAAAACAGAGTAGGTCTTCTGAGAAGCCATGCTTGCATGTCCACATTGAATGTCACCTGGAGAGAGGTCTGAAGAAATTCAGTCAGGATCTGGAAATTTTTTAACAATGACTTGAGAACAGAAGAAGCATTTAGCTGAAATTGCAGATCAAAAGATATTTTATTAATCTACTAAAAACCATTGGCTAGTGTTATAATGACATTTACCGTATTTTCCGCCCATTATAACAAGAAGTTTAGGCCTTCAAGCCCCAATGAAGGAGCCAGATTACCGATTATAAGTCGCTCCTCTGCACTTACCGTAATCACGTCTTTGATACAGCTAGCCATTGCATGAGACTTGGTAATTTCCAACTTTGTGTAAGAAATATTATACAATTATTTAAGAGTTATATAAAAGTCAGTATTACAATAGACTTTGACTTTGCCTTGAATCGTATTTGAATTGTTGAAAGTCCATGACCTGCAGCACGCTGTTCCACAATCTGTTTTTGTAGATTCTCCTTGAGAACTGGCCAACTTGCTATGCCACTACGATTTCCCTTCTTGTTTTTTTTTGGTTGACCTTAACTCGTCTTCTTTTTTTACGCCAGTCATGCACAATCTTCTCGCTTATGCTGAATTTTATTTCTGCTGCATGATTTGTTTTCTTTTGCAAATGCTACGATGTTTAACTTAAATTCTGCATCATAACTTTTTCTTGTTGTTGGTGCCATGATAAATGGCACGAATTTAATTTAAAACAAAACTGTCTTGACTTACACTAATATAACAATTTTAAATCGTACGTTATTGTGAAACTATATTTTATTATTGCTCCATTTTATGAACGGTACATATTTATATATCAGTCATTTCCACAACCCAAGCAAACTTCAAAGGCACTTTATACGCTACAGTGATTTTAATAAATTAATGAAGCCATTGCGAATTTCTATTAACAATTGAAACTGTTTGCCAGCCTTCCAGTTATTTTTATTTATTACCGGTACTTTTAAGTTCTCTCTATGAAGCCAGTCTTGGCTTAATCCAGAGTTTAAAACTAGTGCAATCATCAGAGGAAATATTCATGCTGTTTTTTTTTATAACAAGCCATTGCAAAACCAACCGAAAAAATGATTGTGTGCTTTTATAAACTACTATTGAAGTAAATTATGAAGCGCTACCATAGGTCTTGGAAACGCTTTACAGTTACAGTTTAAAATAACAAAATAATCCCAGTTCTGCATGCTGTATTTATTTGAGTACATCAAAAGGACATGACGCAAAAGCTGGGCGGCAAGTTTAAAGGACTCTGACTAGCAGCTTGGGTGGGAAAATGTGCTGAAATTTACGACTGAATTTAGAGACAGAAAGATTCTAAGATGTACATGCCGAATAATAAAGGAAATACAATGGCAATCATTATTTCAATATTTTTTTTATTTATTAATAACAACAAATTTTAACACATATATAACTAAATATTATTTGATTATTTAATTTGATTATCTTATAGTCTAATACTTACATGTACCGTATTTAAGTTTTCTGCCATTGGCTTGCCGGTATACCGGCAGATGCATTTCGCTAAAGCACAGCATCACTGCGCATCAGTCACAGTTGTAAAAAAATTTATTTATCGTATAAGTCGCTCCTGCATATAAGTCGCACAAGTCAATTTTAAGAAAAAAAAAAAGTAGTGACTTATACCCCCGAAAATACGGTACTCATGACAATGTAGTGCAATGGGATTTTGTTGGGAGACAGAATTTAATGATTCAGTCAAAAAATGCAATTTTAAATTTTGTAAAATCATACTTTACAAGGGTCAAGATAGACTTAAATTGTAGGGAAAACAGACTTCTCCTTTTGGTCAGAATAGGGAGAAGTGGGAGTTAAATGCTAAACCGGAAAAGTGAGACCAAAGCAAGAAATGCGATATACATATATATATATATATATATATATATATATATATATATATCTGCATTATCTTATTTATGTGCTCCATTTCTCAGTATACTTTTATTAGTTTTAAACAATGCCTTATTTTTAAGTTTAAAAATATGTCATATGTTTATCAACCCATTTTGTACATGTATAAAAATTATTATATTCATACCCATTCTATTCATACTTGTAGTATATACAAGGCAAATTGGCCATATGGCTTAAAAGGCACAGCAGAAGCTATACATTGTAATTAATTTTAAGTGGAATCAGTAGCAAGATTAGAGTTTTGTAATTGCAAAATGGTAAAAGTGCTTAATAAACTACCACTTATTTTATTTTGTACGTTTTGTGTAAAATTGCAGTCAAAAAATATTTCTAGCATTCTTTGAAACAACCCCTAATTTAGCAGTTCAATAAGTACTTATCATCAAAAAATTTGACAAGGAGCAATATATACTTTTTTAGATTAACTGGGGTCTTGTTATATATTTATATATTTTCACATAATCCCTACAATATTATGCAGACTGAAAACTCAAATCTAAGAGAAGCATGGAGTCAAATTTTTTGTGAAATTTGGAAATCAGATGTTTCCTCATCAACAATGGAGACTTTTAAAAACTTAAAACAATTCTTAAAATACTTTAAGCTAAATAACGGTTGTCATATTTAGCTAAAATCTGTATCTGATCTTTTCTTATGTATGGTAATTTGAAGTAAATCATCCCCCGATTGTATAGTAGAATTCACCTTGCTTTGATTTACTCCAAATTGAAAGCATAATCCAAGTAAATCAAAGAATCTAAATGCATGCTGTTATTCATTTTTATAATTTCATAAGCTTTCATACCTGAAAACAAAGAAGTAAAATAAAAGTTGTAAAATAATTCAACATATCCAAAGATGCAGAAGATCTAGTAATTGTTCCGAACACAGAACAAAATCTGTTTTCTTTTATTACTAGGGAAATTTAATAATGCGGACTGCGTCAATTAGTTGAATTTGCTCACAATAACAAATGCATCATGAAAATGTTATTTACAGTATTATATTACTATTAATTTCGCAGTCCGCATTATTAAATTTCCCTAGTATTGAAAGAAAACAGATTCTGCTCAGTGTTCGGAAAGATTATTAGACCCTAATGCATATTTACTGCAGAGCAGAAACTAGTAGAAATTGGCTATTTCCTCAAATGGTTTACTTTTCAAGGGTTTGTGATCATAATGGTGAAAAAAAAACAAAAAAACGTTAATTCGCCGGATTGGATTCATGCGATGGTCGTTTGAGAGTGATGCGAAGGTACGTTACTGTTTTTTGAATGCATTTGTGTAGTTTTTATGTCTTCGTGCGATTCTGAAGGGATAAAAGACACGTGAAAAATTCGAATCGTGCGGAGGGTTATGGTCACGCTTGCATTCCTTGTCTTATTTTATAATACCGTTAAGATGATTTCATGTCAGAAATTTCGTTGTCCTTTATTGATAAAACTGTTGACTCCTCTGGTAAACGAAACACTAAAACATAAACAACATGTGATACGTCTTACCTTGTTGGACTATTACCTGTTTAGTTCCAGCAGAGTTATATCCCTTATATGCAATAATGTACCTGTCGTTTTCAAATTAACAATCTAGCATTGTTCTCTATGACAGTGGCATGCAAGCTGGGGTAGGATAGAAAGTATAGTTATTACACCAAAACATTAGCATTGAGGTCTATTGAGAAACAATTGACATCAAAACGTCAAATATCTTGTGCAAACGCTGACATGGGTTTCTTCTCTATATTTGCATGCACCGTACAAATATGGCAAAGCAAATTCACACAGTAGTAATTTACCTTTAGGCTGCATTCTACGCAACTGCGAGGCACAGAAAACCCCGATTAAAAGTGTTTTAATATACTCAGCACATGTCTCCCGCTTTAGGTTTACCAGACTGGTCCCTGACAATAGCTTTCATCACCCGGAATATATCAGTTTTCATTGCAATGTGATTAAAAACGTTTTGTCCCATACTGACATCTTCACTCTGTGTGTGTGCAGAACCAGTCTACTGCAGACTATTGGACTAAATCAGAATGCTTGAATATTGCTTCAAATGATAAGTTGAAAGGTCACAAGATATTCAGACTGCCTGTACAAAGGACCTAAAAGTCCGAGACACCACAATTTTTCTGATTTGTGACAAAAATATTGGTATTTTTTAATTTGGAAATATACATCTAAGTCGCTGTAAATCAAGTGTCTTTAACATATAGATGAAAAGGAACCGATACGTATGTGCTGTATATCATTCGTTTAACTATTGAATGTGATATAAAATAGAGCAAACTATGGCAATGGAAAACGTCTGTACCACTTATGTGTATTTTAATTTTGTAAGCGTATCACTGGTTACTAAGAGATAATAGTTTATCATAATAATTTATCATACCGAGTGTAAAAAACAATTTCTTAAGTTTAGCAGTATTGTTGTTCTTCTAATTTTATAACAACATGAATGAGATAAAAAATATTGCATATTACTCTTGTTACATACTTAAATGATCTGGTATAAAAGAAAGCCACTGATATATCTTATTTTAGCAAACTATAACCGGTAGTAAATTCATTAAAAAAAAACAATTGTTAAGCAGCAGAGAGGCTGAACAGACAAATTTGGATGAGAACTTATGTTTGAAAATTAAGGGTTCCTACGAAGGCTGAGAAAAAACGTTTTTGCCTTAATAGTTAAACTTTCTTTAATTGACCAGATTTTTTGCTCGATTTATTCACGATGTGGTCACTACAAGTATGTTTTTCAGCCTCTCTGCTGCTATGAATTAACCAACGATTTTATCTAAATCTACACGATACCTTGATCTAGGATCATGTAAATTTATCGTGCAACTTCTATGAAACCGTCTGATGCGATCACAAAATTATATACCGATAAAACGTACATCTATTTCTCAACCAGTACTAGGGAATGTTACGGTTAGATATTTATACGAACCTGGCGAACTCGAAGGAGGCAGAAAAAGGGCAACTGATCCTATTTGGAGTGTGACCACACACAAAATATCCAGCGTGGTAAGGTCCACAGGTAGACCTGCAATCTACAGATTAGATTCAGCTGCTCTTCAACGTGGATTTGTACGTGAACAATTACAAATAATTTCTGAGGATACGCAATTACCACCGAGTACACTGTTATAAACTTGCAGATCCTCGACGTCGATTACACTCCAAACAGGTCAGCATCACATTTTCGCGCGAGTGACCAAGACTATTATTAATTCTATCAACGGTAAATTGTCTTGAGTTATTGCTCGAATACTGCCACAACATTGTTGCGTTGCAATTTGCGCAATGATTATTTTGTCGTTGTTTTAACATCATAATAATATCCACATCTATATCAAACTTGCGATTATTTTTTGTCACACTGCTTATAGCTGCATAATTTTTTATTGATATCGACATTATTAGTGATTTCTTCGGTTATTACGCAATCCATGATAACCCGTTTTAGTTATGATATTCTTCTAACTCGAGATACTGAGAGATAAACTAAATTTGACCACTCAATACGATCATCGACTATCCAAACTTTAGTATCAGTGATAGTTAATACCTGTGACGAATGAATCGTTATAGCGTACCCTAACGTCCATGGCGATTTATCCATGTTTAACGCGCTCTCGACAACATCAACAGCGACAAGGACAATATCATTTAACACAAGATTTTGTATTCGGACACTTTGAGTGTCTGCACTAGGAATCTTAACATCAACATTTTGTATTCTAGTATCTGCAGGGCGATAAGACAACATTACCGGTAACTTTGGGAATTTTTCCTTGTATAACGCATATAATTTCTTTTGTAGTTCGTTACGAACTATTTTTCTACTGGCAACTATCAAATCAGCAGGTTTCCATAGGGTCCAAAAATCATTCATGCATGTTTCTGGAATCATCTCACGCATTACTTCACATTGTATTTTATCTGGTTGTAGTCGTATTAATCTTTTGAATTCTTTTAGCGACTCATCAACAGTTCTATGATCATCCAATATTTCTTCATAATAATCTACATTGTTCTTTAGCCACTCATGTGGAGACTGCCCAACAAAGGGTGATGTTTGTCCATGATCGCCACACATAATCACAGCAGTATTCTTTAGTAACAACCAATCAAGAAATATTTGTAATACTTCCAGAGGCACCGTGCATATCTCGTCCCATATGATAATTTTAGGTATATATTTTTCACCCATTCGTGATGGGGTCCATGTATCTCCGCACCATCTAAAGAAACTATGATATGTACACGACTTTACATTTCGTTGCTTTATTTCCCTGGCGAGTTTGTGCGTTGGTGTTAAGACAATCATATCTAAACTCATGAATAAGTTAATCGCGCGTGTTGTTTTACCTGAACCTCCACACCCATTAAGATAAACGGTCTTATGTCTACATACAGGATCATAGACGGATGGCGCAGATGATTTTGATACTTGATTATTTCTGTAATATGTTTCCTCAATTTCAACATCGGCAGATTCACAATAACTAAGTATATTTTCTTGTTTTATCCTCCACGTTCCCCATTCACCATTACCGAGATTTAATGAATCTTTATATTTTTGTGTACATAAAATGAATCTGTCGCAACTCTAACAGCGTAACGAGGAAATCTGTTTATCATCGATAATAGATTTATCGAAACATAAGCTAGCATCGAAGATCTTAGATGAGTAAACTGCGGTGAAACGCCATCAGTATAGCTCACAATGGTACCTAGTTTTGTTTTGTCTGATAAATAAGCATTACATCGACTTATAAATGTGTCTTTCTCCATCGTATCAGCGATTATGAAATCGAGTTCAGCATCGTCCATGATCAATCTTGTACAATTTCGTTTATGATCATGTTATCCTCCTTGTGTAAACTTACCGATTATTTTTCTGCCGAGAACTTTTGCAAATTTCTCATCGTGTTTAGCAGGTTCTGGCAACCAAACTTGATTTTGCACGCGAGATATAATAGCTTCAGATACTTTCAACGATACTAAAATTCCGACATCGATCATATACCTTAGCAGAACTATTGGAGCCCAACATTTTTCTGAAAAGTGTTTTCCCAAACACGCATAAAAATCATATGGAGACCTTCTCTAAGCTCGAATGATTCTACATGAGCAAATCCTGTTAAATCAAAATCTGGTAAGGGTCCGTTTATCACAACCCTGGTCATGTCATGTGTGGGATGTCCAAATCTATTAAAGTATTTAGATCAATCTCCATATCCAAGAAAACTTCCAGGATAACACGTTACCATATCAACTGAGATAACGTCTTTGTAATTATATGTAGTATTCCACAATCCACCGTGTCCGTATTCTTTACAACTTTTTACGACATCTTCAAGAAATTCTAATCGTGTCGGTTTCCACGAGTTTTTTTCCTGGGCGAAATGAGCAGCAACCGATGGTACGGTAAAATAATTACTTAGTAATTGTCTTACTTTGACATCGTCAGAAGTATATTACAGCGGAAGGTTTTCCATTTCTTTATAAAGAGATTCTGTACGATTAATATCACCGTTAGACCGTACAAACGGATCATAATAATCATATTCAGAACTCTGAAATAACCACACTGAAACAGGATCATATTTACTAATATCACTGATAGCATCGAATACATCATCTTGGTAAAATTTAACCATTCTTTCTCTTGGAAATACAGTTACAGCATCAGTCCATGCATGCGCGTTATGATCAATAATATTTATAGGAGCTCCTCTAGATTTATATTTTGTTTTGTGCAAAATCTCTCCTGTCAACGTCTTCACTGTTATTGGAAATCTTAATAACTTTTCTAGCTCAGCAACGTCGCTGATAGACGCTCCAGTGTATTTAACTTTTTCAGCCCACATATTTTTTTACGCCTTAAATCTGTTAAACGGTTTCCCGTATCGCGTTTGTGAAGTGTTCTATAACTCGCTGAGCCACACAGTTTATTCTAGTCAAGGATGACACTTTCATTTTCTTGAGATCCTTTACGTCAGGTTTATCATATAATGGATAGAGCGCGTACACAACAGCAGTTACTGGATAAGATCGCTCATAATACGGCTTGTCTATTCCAGTCAGTATTCCTGGTTTGGAATTTGCACCGAGGATAATATTATTCCCTGACTTATGGATGGATTCGCGCTTGTCTCGGATGATCCAAATATCAACCTCTATATTTACAATAAATTTTACTAAAATGATATATTTCCGAACATCCAGGTAGTCAATGATTTTTCTTGCTCGTTTGTCATTCATAACATAGATATTATTTCCAATCCTGAATGTGGACCACACATGAACCGCACCATCGTGGCGGAACTCCTTCTTGGCTTCACTAATACGTCTAGTTATATCCGCATTTGTTAAAGCTAGATCTTGCATCGAGAAAGTAAATTTGTGTAGTCTGTCAAGATCAAATCTAGCTGCGGCAGACGCAATTGCGGATAATTCCTGCATATTATAATTAAGGCAAATATGTATCTAAATTGCAGTATTAATCATTTATATATGATTCAACCAAATCACAATTGCCGCTGGCTTAAGATTGGTTACACGTCTCCGTGTAACAAAAATTGCGTAAACGAGTTCTCTAGTTATCACATGCAATGCGTTAGAAATGGGAGTCTAGGACCTAAACCGTGTATACGGTGTGGTGTTGGTGTGCAAGGAAAGACCCACCTTTGTGCGGTATGTGGTGGTAAAAGATACAGGGAGTTGAAAAGATATTACGATAAAAAATATAACTCTGAATCTATTATAAAACGCGAAGAAGATTATCTAGCTAGATTTTCAAAACAATGATTTAAACAAATAGTATATACTATATAAATGGAGCAAAATGAGTTTGTGTCACATCCAATCATAACCAATTATGAAGCGAATCGTGATGTCATCATCAGGAATTTCAGATTGAAAAAAAAAACAGTAGGTAATGTTACCAATACTGGTTATCTTGCGTTTAAAGTCAGCGGAAAAAATCTATCACACAGATTTGTGATCGAATGTTTTTTGGGACCGATCAAAGACGGGTATGTAGTGGACCACATCAACAACATTAAAGTTGACAACTCACTTCAAGATTTACGTATTATCACGCAAAGTGAAAGCTGTAGGTTTGGAAGAACTGGGGGTGCACAATTTGCACAAGCTATTAAATCTGTGAATAAAGAATCTGGAGAAGAAATTATGTTCAAGTCAATTTATTCCGCTAGTAAATACTTTAACATTGTACCACCCTCAATTAAATCAGTTGCCGAAGAGGTTACAAAGTATGCTTATTCCTTTAAATTTGAGCAAAATATTATGTTCAGGTTCTTATATAATTAAGCGAGACTGGTACAAGCATTAAACTTTTCAGTTATTGTAGTTGTTGTTATTATTTAGTTTATTATTCAGAAATATAAGATTGTACTCCACAAAGATATATAAACTATATTCTATATCATGAAAAATTCTCCATTTAATCAGATTTAATTATTTTTTATAAAGTTTTTATTTTGTTCGATTTTTATCAAAATTTATTGTTTATTACGCTATTTTTTCAGGCATTTTAGTCGATTTTATCATTGTTTATTGTTGAGTTTACTAGTTTTAGTTGGGTGAAATCCCCAGGAGTGTTAACGGGAATTAACATTAAGTTTTAAATTTGTTGACCAAATACTAGTGATTTCCGTTTTTTTAAAATAGTAATTCGGTCATAAAAATCTACACAATACGAGCAAAAGAACTGGAAAGAACCTGTATTTGACAAACAAATTTAAAACCTAATGCTAATTCCCGTTAACACTCTTGGGGATTTCACCCAGCTAAAACTAGTAAACTCAACGAAAATCTTTGTTCGCACACGTATAATCAGATATATCATAATTCTTTGATGGAGAATCACTATATACTAATGATTGATAACATAGTAACGTTTTACAAACCTACCAGTGGTCTTTTCAATGCTAATTGGGCAACGCATTCCCTACTGATACAATTATACTTTACCCATTGTTTATATAAAATACGCGTAATGCATGGTTTGTTTTTGCATTAGATCCACAGGATTCACAAGTGTATAGTCAATTGTGGTTAGCTGGTCTAAGCTCGCTGTATAATTAAATCCGTTATATCGATTTTATCGTAGTTATTTTTTACCTGTATTTTAATAGCATTTACTCACTAATCACATACAAAATACTAGCACATCTGAGAAAACAGTACATAAAATACGAACAGAGAAATCTCTGTTTAAAGAATCGGTTATACATATTTCACATATATGTATTTTTATTGCAATTAAATATACTAGATTCTAAGCTCGCTGTTTAATTAGGTCTGTTCCACGCTATGCGTAGTAGAACGAATACAATATATTTCACATTTCTGAACCTATAATAGATGCGTTGTGTACAATAAATACACTAAATAATGCGTATGCAGATTAAATGTGACTTTATTATTATACACCACAAAGAATGCATCAAACAATATGATGGATTCTGCATTCTGCCGTATTTGTGGCCCAATTCCTAAGTGCGTAAAGTTATTTTAAGAACATCCGGTTTTGACCTGGTAAAACACAGAGACTTTAACAGTATCATTTATGTTATGCAGAATTAAAAATATATCTATAATGTTTGGAAACTGAAAAAACAAAATACCACAAATTGTAATTTATGTTAAGAAAATCAAACACTATAGTTTTTAAAATTACTGTTGTTTAGGTAAGTATATATTAACTAATTCAATATATTTATATAATGCGAGGTAGCTCAGTTGGTTAGACGTAAAGGTTGCGGAAATTGCGATTGGCGTTCGAATCCTATGAAAGGCAGAAATTTGTCTGTGGGGGGAGAGGCGATTTTATGCCCACGAAAAATTTTATATTTAGTGGGGGGGATCGGCCGAACCCCTATATTTGTGAACAGAAATTATTTCACCCACCCACAACGTCAATACGTTGTAGTGATTGTTTTCACCCCTACGAATTTGATATTTGGGGGTGGGTGTGCTAGTTTCTGTTCACAAGTAGAAAAGGCCATCATTTTCATCATATCATATATCATGATCATTACATCTTATATCTTGTGTGCCGTCTGTTCCGTCCAAAGATAGACCAGTAGGAGGTTCTTTAACCCTGTAACCCGCTAATGGGTATCCAAACAGGGGTTATTTAAAACAATTAAAAATAACCTATTCAGGTTTCAGGTCACAAAGACCATTAGGCCTTCTGAGTTTCTAGACTTTCGATATATAAATAATCTGGGATCTCTTTGCGAGGGCAATAAATGGTCGCAAAATAAAACCTACACCGCAGACAGCACTCTGAAGTTTCTAACATTTCGTCTTATAATTAGATACTTCGTCTTGGAGTTAATATCTAAACAAAATTCAAAACCTCATTAGGTGTATCTGATCAACTAAAGGTTCCCCACCTTGTCCCTAATTAACAAACCAATCACATGACCATCTGTAAATATTCATGTTCATCAATCAGTTTATGTAACTGTGCCGTCCCCTAATTAGTAAATCAACCACATGACCATCTGTAAATATTCATATTCATCAATCAGTTATGTAACTGTGCCGTCCCCTAATTAGTAAATCAACCACATGACCAAATGTAAATATTCATGTTCATCAATCAGTTTATGTAACTGCCGTGCCTTCTCCTAATTAACACAAAATCAATCACACATCCAAATAATCATTGAATATTAAACCATCTTCACATCTCAAAAAGTCTTCTATATGAGGACAAATATTTTTATATTAAATATATATTTATTATATAATGAATACTGAAAATATAAATGCCATTGTTTCTGCTATTAAAAAAATACAACATAACGATATTAATGTTGACATTTTTAATACTGAAAAGATTTTATGTGACTTTGACTCGTTACAACAACTGAAAAATCAAAACAGATTTACTCTTTCGTCAGATTACACATTTTTAAAGGATATACAAAGTGGAATGTTAAAATCACTGGCAAAAGTCACTGATAATCAGGTAAAATTGTTTGTACCTCTTTCAAACGCTATTCAAAAAGATCAAGTTAGAATTATCTCATGGATACGAACAGAAAAAGGTTATGAACTTTCGTATAAGACAGTTATGGAACATTGTGCAAATACCAGTGAAAATGAAAGTGAAAATGAAAGTAACGAGGGGGGCCAATAACTGTTGTAATCGCAAAACAAAAGCATTGGGAAAACTAATGCATATTTTGCCTTAGTATATATATATATATATATATATATACATATATATATATATATATATATATATACAGATATATATATATAAATATATATATATATAAATATATATATACAGACATAGATACATATATATATAGATACATAGATAAATATATAGATATATATATAAATAAATATATATATATATATATATATATATATATATATTTATATATATATATATATATATATAGTAACCTACAAACTATTAACAAGTATACTTACGGACCAGCTATGCATTTGTGGATATACTTTAATATGAAAGAATACGGACCAACCCTTTATGTATCAGGTACTATAAACAAGTACTAAAGATATTTTTTTTGTTCCGCATTTGACGCATTACGATCTCACATACAGATTTATATTTATAATTTCTTTTCTTGTGTCCAAGATGTGATTATTTTGGTCTGTAAGTTTGAAGTGTATTCTTGATAATAACGGATTATGAATACGCAAGTATACGGGGTTTATAGGTACTGATACAATCAACCACCCGGGTGGATCGCGCGGTGAAAATGTGTATAATATGTATCCTTGCTGTACCTGGGTAGACTTTGAAAGATCTATTTGAAAACTTCCATCCACAACGTCGCAAACGAGATTGACAGCGACTGTTGTTGTTATGTTTACAATGCCTGGTGATATGTGTCTGCCAGCACCAAACGGGTTGTTGTTATATTTTATTATAGACGGTGGTGGGGCTAATTTTCTCCACGATTCAATTACTCCCGGATAATATTATTCAATAAGATCACTTAATGATTTCTTCATTTCAGCGTTATTAAAATCTGGTATAATAAATGTTCGTATATCATTTTCTTTTATTTTATAATGATTAAGAAGCAATTGTTTAATTTCTGGAGTTATGTAACAATGTCTACTAATATCAGTTGCAACCTTTATACTGCTTCGATTGGCGAAGTGTAAATCAAATAAGATACCATTTAAGTGCTTTATTAACTCGATCATTTGCTGCTTTACATTATTATCATAATGCTGTGATAATGAAATAAGTAAATTTCTTTATCAAAAAACGTTTTATCGTATTCAGGCTTAAGAGTATTTAAAAAGGTTTGGAAAAATTCTTCATCAACAATATCTATATCCCGCGATCAAATGCTGATTATTCATCCTGGGTATTCTTTTACCGTCAAAATTGGGAAAGTAATTATCATTATCGTTTGGATCAGATTTAAATCTTATTAAGTTCCATGGATTATTTTTCGATATTCTGGATCTATAATGAATTTTTCTTCACTCGTTTTAAACTCGTTTTTAGTTGGTTCTGAAACTCCGTTATAAACCGGTGCGACTTCAGGCCATCCTAACACTGATGTGATCGAACTCTGATAGATATCTTCGAGGTAATCAGTGAAATTTACTTCAATTACTGATAGTGTTGGTTCGTAAACAGTAATTGCTATCTTTGATTCTTTACCTGTGATTGATTTTATTCTGCGTTGAAGCTCGTCATTAATCTCCTCTATTTGATAACTACCCGTTGAAATTCCAACAACTTGCCAAACAGGTGTTCCATCCGGTTTATTCTTATAGCAAATACCAGTGAATTATTTGCTGGTAATCCACCGAATGGTTTTGATCTGATATTTGGCCAGCTATTATAAACGCGTAGATGAGCCAATGCAATTTCACTTGCTGAAATTGCAGTTGGAAAGTTAACGCTAAATTCAGGATTGGTTGAACATACCGATATCATAGTAGTTTTAGATGGTGTCGTATTAGTGACGATCTGTTGGAATAATTCTCTTGACGATGTCAAGGACTCTGACATTATTGTTATCGTTATTATTTAATTCTCAATCTTTCCGCTAATGTCCCTAGAGAATGCGTTGTTTTCTCTCACGAATGCTTCATCGTAGGTTTTCATTATCGTTACGAACTCCTCATCAGATAGTTTACCGTCACTGAGGTAGAAGGAAAGATGTGAACATAATTTTGTATAGGCGGTTGTTGCTGTGTGTAATTTCAACATGTACTCGCGTAATTTATCGCTCGCGCATGTAGATATTTTCTTAGCGATAATACTAAGAATACCTGCACATGTTGTTGTCGTAGAAACGATAATCGTTAAAACCGCAGGAGCAGTCATAGTTAACGTTGATAATAATAATCCGGTTCCAGCAACAACAGCAGATATCGAGTAAACAACTATGTCAATAACAACTATGCGTCTGCGATATTTTTTACTTTCAACGTGTTTTCGTCAATGATATTTTTTAGTTTAGTCTGACACTTATACGCCTGATTATATCTGTGACGTTGAACGTCAATCAGTGACTCTGTCATCGGATTCGTTATACTTATGACGTTGTCATTTAATTAAGTAATAAAAATGGGAGCTTTAGTTAAAAATTCCTGACACCACCAGTAATTAGCGGATGCCAAATTTCTATCCGACGATTCCAACGTGAACGTTTCTTCAGAATCTTTATCCAACATTACAGATACAGTTTTAGACAGATTATTAGCTAATGAAGATCTGGTAAGTATGTTAAATTCTACAACACTAAACACAGACAACCTATATATAACAGCGACCTCTGCGGTGTGTTTGATGGTTTTATTTCATTGTGTCCATGTAGCTGCGCCTGATCCGACGACGAACACGATGTTAATGATCTGTTTGTGAGTAATGTTAATCAGGCTCTTTTTCTGAATAATATCCGGAACTACACTAATAATATCGTTGAGTTTTGTGTTAATATCAACGAGTTTAATGTCGACGGTTGGTGGACTTCCAAAAAATGCATTAATGGATCTGTTTATGTTTCTACGAAAACTTAGAAACGTATTCAAGTGACCGGTAAAATCATTTCTTATTGTGGTGATCGTTGTTATTGCTGTCACTTGATCGTTATTGCTATCATCGACGTATTTTTTTGTTGTTGCGTCGTTATCCGGGATTGGGTTTCCGAGGTAAGCAATTTTTTCCCTGACATTATTATGTCACCAGATAATGCGTCGCCGGTTTTCTTAACATAGTCGTTAACCGACTTACCGGAATCCTGTAATTTACCTTGATCAGCAAAAGTAACGATATTATCAGTAACCGCGGTAGGAATTCGTATAATTACATCGGGTAGTTATATGTTGCTCGTTTTAATTCGTCCTTGTTTATTTTGAAAAACGACGACTTCATTTTGATCCACACTCGTGATATTTAATAAATCATCGAGTTCATTTCTAAGTTGATCAAGAGTTGCGTATTTAAATAAGTCGACGATCTTATCTTTTTTTGTCCGAGATCTTCCTTAAATATCAACCATTATGTCATTAGTGTCTGTTCAAAAGCGACATCGTGGGATACTCATGCACGACTTTATGAGGTGGTTTTGTTGATTTTGATATAGCATCAAGTACATTAAGTACTTCTCGACCACATATTGGAGGATCAGTTATTGTTTGTGTTGGTAGCGTTGAATACTAGATGGGAGAAATTTTATTGCTGACATATTGAAGAAACTTCTTTGGTGGCGCTAATCCTTATGAATCAAAGTAAACAATTCCACGTGGATCAATTGCATACGCTACCCAATGCGTGCCAGGTCTAGAGTTTTTATCAAGATTAATAATACCAGTTTCAATATTGTTAGGTTGTTTTGGTAATTGATCGCGCATAAAAACTCCTCTGAATTGTTTTATATTTAGTCGCTTTGCTGCATCGAGTAAATCAAAATTTGATAGTGGAATTATCATCGAACTGTTCTTAGTCTTAGACCCTTTTCGTACCACGAGGGCTGTGTTCCCGGGAGTCTTAGACCTTTCCCTTTTTTTGATTCCTTGTCCTGTTGCTTTATTTCACGCCATTCCAGCAGCGGTTCCAACAGCGCCTAACGCAACAGCTTTTGCAACAGCTGGGGCTGCAGCGGCTATTAATGCTGGTATAGCTGCGAGAAGTGAAAATATACCACCCGATTTAGCGATGTGTTTAATAACCGCTGCAGAAAGATTAAGTCGTAACCTAGTCTTTGATCGCTTGGCTTTATTAAAGTGATTATACTGACGTTCGGTCAACGATAGCTTATTCGGACCACCCGCGAATTGTTCTCGCTTTAGTGATACTTTTGCCGCACAATTATTTTTTGATGATGATTGTAGTTTCTTAATCTGACCAGGAGTCAGACTTACACTAGCGTGATGATATGACATTATTAATATTATGAGCGATCTAATTACATGTTCACTACTGGAGCATCAACGACTCTCATTCGTCCACCTGCACCTTCGTGTAACATTGATTTATCGCTAAGTGTAACAAAAATTGCTCTATAATTTACAATGACTTCAACATCTCTATCAACACGAGCTCGAAAATGTATATCAACTACTTATTGTCTAGTTAGATCTAAATGTCCTAGTGAAAAGTAATAAATCGGATACAGCGTTATAAAATCTAACTGCGATATTTGTAAACCAGTATCAACGTTTAGATCACGCCCCATGAATGTCATAAGACGATGATACGCACGTGCTACATGATTTTGATCGAAATTCAAGAATATATCCTCGGATGGTTCTTGATGTCCATTTATTCTTAGTGAAACCTCAGTAATACCGAGTTTGTCAAATACCATAATATTTTCATTTTGATCGTTGTTCATGCAGCATCTTGTAATACAATAAATATGTGTCTTGGTGCAGTAACACCCTGCTGTGAAGCTTTTTGCCATGTGAATAAACCGTTGATATTACTCTGGATAACATCCGTAGGCATTGTTAACCATGACAACGCTGATATGCCACCTTGATCCATACAGGAAAGTAACAGTTGTTCTTTAGATATCGAGGAGGTCATCACTGACAGCCATAAAGAAAATTTTGTAAGAATTACTCAACCAGGATCACCAATAGGTTTCCATATTGCATCATCGTCTGTGCTTTTTCGTACTAGTACAACTGTTTGTTTAGCTCCGAAAATTATTTTCCTAACACTCCTACAAAATCCAAAGATTCGTAATAGTGGATTCGCACATGAAAATGTTCTCCTATCACCTTTTAACATCGCTCGACGTGTTGCAAATCCTAAGTTGAAATCTGGATTTATCAATAATACTGCAGGGGCATCAGCAGCTCCTCCTGCAGCTCTCACATCACCAATATTTACGTTTCTACTTTCTGGATGGTCAGTTATATCCTTTGCAAACATCATTGATGGAAAAGGTGATCTCGAATAATCGTCGCTATATCTTGCAAGACCAAGTATTGTTGTAGCAACGTCGACGTCTTTCTGTATTGATTCAATATTTTTTCCGTCGATCATGTACGTAGCGCTATCAAATAACGCCATAATACCATTATTAACAAAACCAACTCTAACATCAGCTGCATATGCTGCTGGTGCTAGAGGATTAACGTTATTTAAAATTTCACCTTCGACTTCAATAAATGCTTCATTTAAATAAACGTCTCAGGCAAAGTTGTCTGTTCACCCTCTATGCTGCTCCTACAGTGGCTTGTTATATCATGTATAACATTTCATAACATAAACATTTGCTAAAACCCCAAGACAAGAACAAGTTGTCTGTTCACCCTCTCTGCTGCTGTAGAAGTAAATTGGCCATATTCAGACACACGAGGCCATTTTATCTCCAATTCCTTTCGTGACTCGGATTAAAAAAAGGCTACCAAAATATCCATTGAAAACAACTCATTCCAGAAGGCGGGGTTAAAAACGTTTTCCCACGATCGCAGCCAATCAGTAAAGAGAATGCTTCACAATAATTTCATGGGCTTACTTGGACCAATCATAATCACATAAAGTGATATGTTAACATAATATAATATCAAGAATATTAAATTGTACACAATATAGGCAAATTTTTCCGACTGTGTGATAACTCAGGATTTAGACTTTGCATTCATTTCATCACAGCTTCAGCAACAATATCAGTGTATTATTGATAAACTTTGACAACATACCAGAGTTTTGATTCACCGTATTTTACCGATATCTACAGGGAATTTTACTACATCACCTCGCAGCTTCAAACACCATTATGAATGTGTCCTTTAGATGTTTTAAGTTTTCCAGTTTGATATTTACAAATCGCAAGCTCGAGAGAGTCAACATCAACAGCAACCAATATGGTACACTATATCGTTGGTTGGTTGAGCGTCCGTAAGGCTGGTGAACGAAAAAGTGCGTGCAATTCTTGAACAACAAGATGTAGGCATGTGGAAATATCTAGGCCAGTTTACAACGACAGTATTGAATAAAACAAAGGTGTTGTCCAGAGCCTCTGATTATATAATTAACAACTTTACCTGGAGGTGCTTGTCTGTACTAGTCAAAATTTAAAAGATGTTTAGGTGTCATGCGAGCTACCAAATGGGTTCCAGGTCATTTTCTTGGGTTAAGCTTGATGCCAGTTTCGTTTTTGCCGAGAATTCATCCACTGTGAAGACAGATCAAAAAATATTTGACTCATTATACCATCGAGAGTAAGTAAATCAACTTT
>JAEAOA010001991.1:0-158964 GCA_016746295.1 Potamilus streckersoni
GCCATTGGCATTCTGAGGCTTTAATCAATTTTGTCGCAAAAATTTGTAGGGTTCACCCTCCCTGCTGCTCCTTCTGATTATAACTTATATTTAATTTTGTAAACATTTTGAATGTTCCAGACATAAATTTTCCATTAGGTAATAGTTTTTAGTTGAAAATGCTAAATATGATCTGAAATCAAGTAGAGGACTATACTTTTGTCATTGGACATATTTATTCATGTTAAGAAAGTTTTTAGAATCATTTGCATTGTTGTTCGTGTAGAGTAGTTCATTTGGACTGGAATTTATTTCTTTAATTCAGGTTATTTTTCTCTGGAAATACTGAAAGCTAAAAGAGAAATTTTTGGACAGATATATTCAATGGGATTTCTAGTGAATTCACATGGAATTATATTACTGTAATTCAACAAAAGACTGTTCCTACAATACCACAATGCAGGCCACCATGGTCTCATCAACACATTCAGCATTGAATTTAATAGGATTTCCACTAAAGTTTATTCAAATCTGTTATTATTTGGTCATGTATCTGTAATCTATGATTATTAGGGATTTAAAGTGCAATACCATAACATTTTTTAACACTTTCACATTGAATTCCAGGGAAATTCTATTGAATTTTTTGAATTTTACAATATTGTTGTTTTTCACTCTTATTTGTAACTTATCTTAAGCGACATATGGATTCACAAATGTAATATGTCATGTAGACAATATAGATTTTTAGATATTTGAATCAATATGAAGCCAAAGTTGTGTCTAGGTAAATAAGTTTTGCGTGTTACCTTTACTTATTTAATAAGGATTCGTGTATTGCTTGTAAAGTTAGATTAAATATCAAAGTAACCAAAAAAAATTGAATGAAATACAACAGATGACCAAATTCTCTGAGGATAAAATGTTCATCATGGTTACCTGATATTGAATTTTGTAATTAATGATACAATTATAAATTCATTAGGCCAATTAACACTTATGTAAACTAAGTCTCACACCAGTGTTACCTGTTGTAAAACTTGACCTATAAGTTTCAACATGCATACCTTCGCATGTTAGGTAATTACATATTATAGCTCAGCTGCTTGATTGATGGCGACACTGACCTGAAACAGGGCATCATATTTTTATATCAAACAAAATGATGGGTGGTATTGCATACAAATATGCATTATAAGCCTAACACGGTTCCATAAACACGTTTTCAAATTCTGAATGTTTTCTTCCAATGATGTTGGGCTTACTTAGGAGCAATAAAGTTATAAATATATGTTCCGTAGATATCTGCAAAGTTTATAATAACAAGAATTAGAATTGAGCTAAATTTAATAATGACTGGAAAGTAATAATAGACTGGAAAGTAAGTTAAATTTCTATTGAATGTAGATCAATTTAAACGTTGATGCGTGTGCATTAGCTCCGTAAAAAAATGGAAAATAAATTTACCATACCAACTAGCGGCAATTGCAGGTTTTTGATAGACTGTGTTGAAGATCTGCAGGATTAGATAGTGTGATCTGTGTTTTATCTTCACTACAAGGAAGTGAAGTACAAGATGATTATTTTAGTCTTGTAAATCAGCTACCAAACCTTGTTGGTTGTTTTGGGGTTTGATTTTACCTATGGTGGTTTGGGGGTCTAATTGTACTTATTTATAAAACATTGTCATTATTGTTGACAGATTTGTCCACAACAAATCAGTGAACATACTTGCCATTTTTTTTGTTTTGCACTTACCTGTGTTTTTGCAGCTCACAAGTTATGATAGCTTAAAGATGCCTTTCAGCCAGCATATATCAAATTTGATGTTTGACAGCATGTACATCCATGTCAAATCATATAAATGTAGAATTAGTTGTTTTTTCAAATTACATTTACCAGGATTTAGTGGCAGATAATCGGCTGTTCCATCAATATCAGATGATCAATAACCTGCAACATTAGTTCATTTGAAATCATAATTAGACTGTTTTGATCATGGTATTCAAAAGTCTGTGCAACTGCTATGATTGTTATGTGATGAATATATTGTCAGGTGATATTATAGTTCAAAACAAGGCTCCAAATTACAAAATGGATCCTGCCTCTAATGAATATGATTTTTAGAGATATAAAAAACTCATAGTATAATGATAGAAACTTTTAGATATATGTCACTGAAATCAGAAGAGCAAGTTACTTATCATGTTCATACAATGTTCAACATATATGCTGCAAACGCACTTGGTTATGTTATTAAGATAAAATCTAAACAAAATTGTTGGCATATCAACAACACCAGCTGCGATGTTAATTTCAGTAAAAGACGATAGCAGCAGGGAGGGTGAACCCTACAAATTTTTGCGACAAAATCGATTAAAGCCTCAGAATGCCAAATGGAGCCTTCCTACGAAATCTCATATTTTAACCAAAAAAAAATTAAAGGCCCCATTTTACAAATGGAGCCTTAGCGATTTTGTCGCAAATACATTGTCATAACCACCCTCAAATTGCTGCCATCTACGTCTACAAATTTTTGCGACAAAATTGATTAAAGCCTCAGAATGCCAAATGGAACCTTCCTACGAAATCTCATATTTTAACCAAAAAAAAATTAAAGACCCCATTTTACAAATGGAGCCTTAGCGATTTTGTCGCAAATACATTGTCATAACCACCCTCAAATTGCTGCCATCTACGTCGCAAATATGTTGTCATTTCACCCTCCCTGCTGCTGATTAATACAAATTAATTAACCAAATATTTGATCAAGTCCAATACGATATCGTGACCGAGGGTCATGTAAATTTATTGTTATAAATCCATATGGGACAGACTGAGCATGACCGAAGTAATTTTTAAATCCATTGAAGTCCATATCGGAACACCATGTCTGCCAAATATTTCGTAGCGTATGTGTATCAACGCCATTGAATACAGCAAGAATATTACAGTTATCGCGAATCACTTTTGGAATTTGAGTATATCGTTGAGTGACATATATCACGTCAGTGTTTTTATGCCTACCTCGGGAAAATATTCTAGCAGATTTCTTTTGACTATCTAACATTACATCATCGTACACTACAAGATTGTTTATGTCTCCATCGAGATCTTCTACTGATGGTGCATCATTAATATCAGTAATAAAGTCAATTACACTTTCACCTTTAATTTCTGATGCATTTTCATTATAATCTTTTAGCACTTCATAGCACCGTTGATCATCTACGGATGGGGCAACTAAATATAATTTATCCCACTTCATAAATCGCATTATCAAATTAAGCAGCAATTGTGTTTTACCCGATCCAGATGGTCCGATTATAATGGCACGGACAGAATTCGGAAGCGCTGCGTGGTGTTTTACCGGTTCTCTTCTTTTAGTCGCTGAAAAATCAATTATATTCATAACGCTATATATAAATTATGGATCTATATTGTGTTAAGTGTAAACAGCGTACTAATACAACCGATCAGACAACCATTACAACTAAAAACAATAGACTAGCGCTTACTGGTAAGTGTGTAACATGTGGTACAAAAAAAATTTCGATTTTTAAAAAAAAGCAGCTCGGAGGTGATATTGCCGCAAAACTTGGAAAACTCCCCGGAACCCCATGGGCAAAATACCCCGGAGAAAAACACCTTCCAGGATATAGCTACTGTGGTCCCGGAACGAGATTAGCTATCAGACTTGATGATCAAAATCAGCCCCGGCCTGGTGAGTATCCGATAAATGCTATTGATAAGGCATGTCATGCTCATGATGTTGCATATAAAAGCAATAATTTGCAACAAAGACATCTCGCGGATGTAAAATTAATTCATGCGTTAAATGCTATTCCCGATAAATCCTTCAAAGAAAAATTGGCTTCATGGTTGGTCAAATCAGCTATGAAAGGCAAATTGGTGTTAGGTGCTGGTAATTAAAAACACTAGTGTTTTTTATAGTATGGAATCTATTTATTATTCTCCGAAAGGATACTGGAAGGGTAAAGCAGCAATTAGTAAACTCGCTAACGCTGCAAAAGTGAAAAAATCCACTGCAAAAGATTGGTTATCCAAACAGGCTATATGGCAAATTTATCTACCACCGCCTAAACAAATTAATTATTCTCATTTTGATGTTACCGTACCCAATGAAGTTCATCAGGCTGATTTATTGTTTTTACCACATGACCATGGTTACAAATACGCGCTAACTGTAGTTGATATTGCGAGTCGATTTAAACAAGCAGAACCATTGAAAACAAAGTCAGCTTCTGAAGTCGCTTCTGCATTTGAAAGGATTTATAGACGAGGTCCTCTAAGATGGCCAAATCTATTACAAGTTGATCCTGGCAAAGAGTTTCAAGGTGCTGTTCTATCAACAATGAAAACTCATAGTGTTACAATACGACGGGGACATACTGCGCTACATCGTAATCAGGCAATTGTAGAACGATTTAATCGAACTCTTGCAGAACGGTTATTTGGATATCAATATGCAAAAGAATTCATCCAAGAAAAACGATCTCGTGAATGGGTCCAAAGGTTACCGAGTGTAGTTGCAGCGTTAAATAACGAGATTACTCGAACTATTAATATGAAACCAAATATTGCAATAAAAAAAGAATATATTCCCGAACAACCACAGCGGGTTAGCACTCAGCCACTTCTCGGTGATGTTACTGTGAGATATTTATACGAACCAGGAGAACTTGAAGGCGGTAAAAGAAGAGCTACTGATCCTATATGGAGTGTTACTACGCATAAAATTTCAACCATAACGCGATCAACTGGTAGACCTCCAATCTACAGATTGGATTCAACTGCACCTCAGCGTGGTTTTACACGCGAACAACTACAAGTCATTCCGGACGATACTCAATTACCGCCACATGGTCTTAACTAGCTCCGTTACGTCTATTACACTCAAGACAGGTCAACATCACATTGTTTCTGACATGACCAAGACTGTTATTTTTTCTGTCTACGGTGAATTGTCGAGGGTCTTTATCCGAATACTGCCAGTGCATTATACAATTGCAACTGGCGCAGTGATTATTCTGTTGTTCTTTTAATGCGATTATTACTTCAACATCAATATCAAATTCTCGTTGTTTTTTTTGTCCTGCTGTTTGTAACCAGAGAGTTTTTTATTAATGATGCTAATATCAGTGTTATCATCGTTTGCATTAAAATCATCATCGAAAACAATCCTTCGTAGTTGATTTATTCGTCGTACTCTGGACACTGCGAGATAGACTAAATTTGACCATTCAATGCGATTATCAACTATCCAGACAATTGTATCCGTGATGGTCAATCCTTGTGACGAGTGTATTGTTGTTACATAACCAAGCGTCCATGGTGATTTATCAGCGCATAATGCATCTTCTACAGTATTGATATCAACTAGCACAATATCATTTAACACTAGAATCTGTTTCTCCGTCTGGCCAGGAATTTCAACTTCAATATTCTGCTTTCGTGTATCCAATGGTCTATAACACAACGGTACTGGAAACGTTGGAAATTTTTTCTTGTGTAGCTCAAACAACTTTTTCTGAAGTGCGTCTCTGACTATCTTTCTACTTGCTACTACAAAATCATTTGGTTTCCATGTTTCCCAAAAATCATTCAAAGGTGTTTCAGAAATTATTTCACGCGCTACTTCACATTGAATTCTATCGGGTTGTAATCTAATTAGTTTTTTAAACTCACGTAACTGCTCATCGAGTGCTCTATAGTCAGTATCAATTTCTTCGTAATAATCAACAAATCCTTTTAACCAATTATGTGGACTTCTACCAACAAATGGTGGTGGTTGACCATGATCGCCGCACAATATAACTTTTGTATTATTTTGCAATAACCAATCAAGAAACATTTTTAATACATCTTCTGAAACAGTACATGCTTCATCCCAAATAATAACCGCTGGAATAAATTTCTCACCCATTCGCTCAGGAGTCCAAGCATCGCCCTTGTATCGAAAAAAACTATGATACGTGCAAGCTTCAACATTTCGTTGTTTGATCTCTCTCGCTAGTCTATGAGTTGGTGTGAGTACAATCATGGACGTTCTCTCTCGATATAATTCTATCGCAAGTGTTGTCTTTCCAGATCCACCACAACCGTTTAAATAAACTGTTTTATATCTACAAATTGGATCTGATATCGGTGGTGCTTTAGACATAGAAAATCCTTCCGATTTTTCACTGATAGAATTATCGTTCTTCAGGTAACTGCTTTTAATCTCAAGGTCTGCTGATTCAGAATAATCGCGTTGTATTTCATGTTTAATTCGCCATGTTCCCCAAGTCTCTTCGCTATTAGTAAATTTAGTTATCTCTTTGATATATTTTTTATCGACATACATTGAATCAATTGCAACTCTGACTGCTATACTAGGAAATCTATTTATCATTGCAAATAAATTGATAGATGCATAACCCAGCATAGAAGCTCTCAAATGTAGATATGCAGAGCTTTCTCCATCACTGTAAGTAACAATTCTACCTAACTTTGTTTTATTGGACAAGAAGGCTGTTTTACAATTTGCGTATCTATTTTTCTCTACTGCATCTTTAATAACGAAGTCGTATTCGGCATCATCTATAATCAATCGTGAGGATTGTCTTTTAAAGTTAAATTTTTTCCACCTTGTGTAAATTTACCGATTATTCTTCGGCCGAGATCCTTTGCTTCACTATTTCGTTGATTAAATATCTTTTTTGACCATTCAATGATATACTCCTCGTCAGCATCAATATGTTTTCTAGACTTATCGATTATACTATCAAGACATTCTGGTTCTGGTAACCAGACATTGGTTTGTTTTTGATATGAGATAATCGCTTCGCTGACAATCAACGAAACTAACATTTTACAATCAATCATATATCGCAATAACACTATTGGTAACCACATCCTTTCAGCCATGTGTCTACCAATCCAAACATAGCAACACGGATGAAGTCCTTCAGCGAATTCAAATGATACTACGCAAGCAAAACCGGTCAAATCAAAATCAGGCAGTGGTCCATTAATAGCAACGCGAGTCATTTCATGTGTGGGATGTCCAAACCGTTTAAAATACTCACCAGCGAATCCATATCCTAGAAAACTTCCTGGATAACAGGCAACGATATCAACTGATATCATACTTTCACGATTGTATTTAACGTTCCATAGACCGCCATGATAATATTCCAGACAGCTGGATTGAACATCCTGTAAAAACTCTTTTCGTGTTGGTTTCCAATTATTTTTCTTTCTTGCAAAATGAGCTGCAACCGATGGAATTGTAAAACAATTTGTAAGTAACTGTTCGTAATCTTCGGATTTTTCATTAAAAACGCTAGCGTTTTCACTGAGACTTATTGCTAGATTTTTCATCCTATTATGTAGACTTTCAGTACGATATAATTCACCGTTAGGTTTCACAAATTGATTGAATTGACATTCTTCATCTTCAAAACTATGAAGTAGCCATACTGATACAGGGTCGTTTTTACACAAACTAGCAATAGCATCGAATAATCTTTCTTCAGTGAGAATGCCATCCTTGGTGAATTCTTCTGGGATATACTTCACTGTTCTGTCTCGCGGGAATATTGTAACCGCGGATGTCCATGCGTGTTTGTTATGATCAATAATTTTGATTGGAGCTCCGTTTTTATTGTATTTCGATTCGTATAATATTTCGCCAGTTATCGTTAAAACGGTTATCGGAAATCTCAACGACTTTTCCAATCTAGCTATATCGGAAATAGTTGCTCCGTTCTCTTTCACTGTTAGCTCCCATTGATCTATTTTTTTATGTCTTAGATCGGTTAATTTATTCCCACGGAGTGCATTTGTAAAGTGTTCTAAGACTCTTTGTGCCACACAGTTGAGTGGCTTTTCCACTGATGTTGACTGTTCCATTGGTGCTAGTTTTCCAATGTCAGGGTTATTTAACGGATACATCCCATAAACGACTGCTGTTTCTGGATACGCTTTTTCATAGTATGGTTTATCAATTCCAGTTAACAGCCCTGGTCTGGAATCACGGCTAACAATGACTGTTGTCCTATCTTTGAGAATTGGTTCAAACTTGTCTCTTATAACCCATTCGCCCGATTCTAAATTGATAATGAATTTCACTCTGAGAAAATACCGTTTATTGCCAAGTTGTGATAGTATCATAGCTGCTGTTTCATCATTCATTCTAGCATCAACAACACCATCAATTTTAAATGTTGACCAGGTGTGTGATGCGCCGTCCTGTTTAAACTCATTAACACAATCTCGTATTTTTCTAATCAGACTTCTATTATTTATTCTCTCTTTTGGTACGTCTTCGAGAGTTCTATCAAGATTGAATTTAATATTTTTCCAAGGCTTGATTGCCGATAATCTCTTGAATTCTTCATTCATATAAATAAGACAAGTATTTAAATAGAAAAGTTTGTTTATATATAATGAATCACTGCAAATGGCTTATGATCGGATCAGTAACCCCATGCAATAAATCGTGTAGAGGTGAATTCTGTGGATATCACTTACAGAGTGTCAGAAATAATTCGACAGGCCCGTCCCCATGCATAAATTGTGGGGTGGGTGTGAGAGGAAAATCACAATTATGTATCAATTGTGGGGGTAAGCGGTTTAGAGAATTAAAACGTTATTATGATAAACGAATAAAAAACGCTATCATTGACCCTAACCATGACTCTGTCAAAGACAAAATCATAAAAACCCCTCAAGACTACATTAATAGATTTATAATTAAAGCAAATGATGAATTAGACAAATAGTATTATTATATATAAATGGAGCAAGAATTCAGACCACATCCAATACTTGTTAATTATGAAATATCTCGTAATGGTGTTGTTAGACACTGTAGACTAAAGAAACCCGTGGGATATGTTAATAGTCAAGGATACTTGAAATTTACTGCTGGAGGAAAGGGATATCTCTGTCATAGGGCAGTCTTTGAGTGTTATATGGGACCGATTAAAGATGGCTGTGTTATTGATCACATTGACTCCAATCCTTTAAATAACGCGATTTCCAATTTACAATGCATTTCTCAAAGAGAGAATATATAAAAAGGAAAGACAGGGACTTGTAAGTCAGTTGGAAAGAGACCAGTACAGTCATTTGATACAACGACGAATGAAGAAAGAGTTTTTCATTCAATGAATGCTGCGGGAAAATATTTTGGAATATGTATTCCTTCAGTACGAAAAGTTGCTGAAGGGATTTATCAAACAGCTATCTCAAAGAAAAATGGACACAGAATAAAGTTTTCCTATTTACAAGATAACTCTCAATAGTGAGTTATGCTATTTTAGTCATTTTTGCATGATTTTACCATTCAGATCAATTACCATAGGGCAAAACACTAAAAACGTTTCGCGCGTTAATATCATTGTGTACATATTTTTTTTCAATATTTATTCGCAATATCTACGTATATATGCATTAAAAGAGTAAATGACAATAACTGGAACAGCCGGAACAGCCACATAGTAAATATAGTTATTGTACCGGAACGCGCGCGTGTAACACAAGACACTGGGCCAGGGTTCTATTAATAGATTTTTTAAAAATCCCAATTACAAGGACAGCGTTAACAGCGTTTGTATGAAAATGAAATTACTTTATAATTACAAATTAAAATAGATTCTATGTGAGGGCGAGGTAGTAAAATGCGCTACATGTAGTTTAATTTTTTTAGTGTGGCTACGTGTAATAAAATTCAGAAAAATATCATTCTCGATTCAAGAAATAGCAGGTCCTGAATTGACAGGGATCCCCATGACAGAGTTATCTCGTCATGTAAATCCATTATTACTACGATTATTTAATCGTAATATTATAGAAACTAGTAAAAAAAATGCTATTATTTAACAGTTGTATTTCTTATTTTAATGTTTTATTTAAATACTTAGCTTCCATTGAAATTACTACACAATATTCATTATGAAATGCTAGAAAAATAAATACACACCTACACATTGACACTGCAGTATTAGTTCACCTTATATATAATATGAGCCGTAATAAGTTTGGGGCTTTAAAACGAAGCCCAATTTACCAATCAAACCTCCCACGCCATTGACATGGTGTGGTTGAATTTTTTCAACTGCAACCAGGGTTAATTTCTTGGGTTGCTTTTGATTGGTAGATTGGGTGTAGGTCCGCCCCGTCGATTCATGTTTGTATCGTCCTGTACTGTCCCTATCATACCATCCTATCATTTCATTGTATATATAACCATCCTATCATTTCATTGTATATATAACCATCCTATCATTTAATTGTATATAAAACCATCCTATATGTAATGTACTGTCCCCCCCCCACAACATATCTTCCGGAAGACCTAATATAGCATTTGTTACGTTAGAGCTTCCAATTGGGAGATCTATGTTTGTGGCCCTTGGGCTTATATAATGCGAAGGCACTAAATGAGTTCCAAGAATGTGCTGTCCCCCCCCCTCTGGGCCTCTTTGACGTCGTTTGGCGCGAAAGAGGTTCCAAATGAGGCTTTATGTTATATGTTCAATGTTTGTAAAGAAATCACTTGGATTTCACGTCTAATACCCATATAACCCGCCCTTGAACTCGATTGGGGAGTTAGGGTATTGTATAAGTCTTTAATGTATGCCTGAGACAGGCATTGTATATGTTTTTGTTTGTTTTTTTTGTATATGAATATCTTCGATAAAAATATTTTAAAGATAAGAAAATACATTAGTAATAATATTCAATAAATGGAATTTCAAGATATTACATCTATCATCACAGAAATATCAAATTTAAGAAATCAAGGAATCGTACTTTCTGAATTTTTGAATGAAGACAGACTTTTGAATGAATTTGAACAAATTGATATACAATTGAAACGTGGAAGATATGTTCTACCTAAAATGTATTCACTGATAAAAAGAATCCAAAAAGCGGTTAATGATTCTTTGTATAACAATGATATTAATTTATTCATTCGGCTATTTAGTATAGTTGAAGCCATTAGAAAGAAACTCGGGGAACAGTACCAAGTTCGGTCAGAGATTGCTTTGAAAGTGAAATCTATAAGACGTTTGATTGATGCAAGTATTGAAACCCACAATTGAAAAAACGTTAGCATTTCCAATAATGACATCAGAATCATTAACTACCAGACTAGCCCGTGAGAGGTTAGCATTACTGAAAAAGTTTATACCAATTCGAGATGACGTGCGAGATAAAGTACAACTTAGACAGCAAGCGCAGACTGACTTTTCTATTGGAAGCGAACAACTTTTTGCCCCTGTAACTAAAGCCACTAAAGATATGAAACGTGCAACAGAACGTGCTATATACGGCGACATCCCTAAAGAGGGAGCAGTGCCTATTATTGATGTATTAGGAAAGATTGCTACAGAAACTGAAAAAACTCACGAGGGAATAAAACAGCTTTCAGGTGAGTTACAAACTCAGCGAGAAATACAACAAATGGGTAATATTGATACTGATGATAACCCCGTTGAAGATGCTAGTGATTCTATTGAAAAAGGTTCCACTAAAAAAGTGTTCCTTTTAGCGAGAAATTCACTGATGAAGCTATAGAAAGAATCAGACAAATTCAATTGTTGAAACCTAAAGAATATGCGTCATTTGGTGAATTCGCTGCCGAACGTTATTATAACAGAGAAGAATTTTTAAAAGACGAGTATAAAAAAACACAATAAACAAAGATCAATGGGTGGATTTGTTATTTAAAATTAATCAAGAAATCACCGGCAATTTAAATAAGAGTGACTTGAATTACCTAGCTTTTAAAATGGGAGTTAATAAGTATGGTTTAGATCAACAACAACAACAACAACAACGAAAAGAAGAACAACAACAACGAAAAGAACAACAAAAAGGTCGAGGTCGAGGTCGAGGTCGAGGTCAAGGTCGACAATCTCCAGAAATTCAAAACGTTTCCGAATCAGATCTAAAAATTCAAAACGTTTCTGAATCAGAAAGTTCTTCAGGAGAGGGTTATGGAAGTTCTCATCATGATTCTCATATGTGTCCTAGTAATATCATTAATGATATATCACGACTTGAGGTTCTTATGGGAGGTAAGCGAGCTGGGAATAACTCAGTCGAAATAACTAATGAAGCATTTGATATTTGCAGACGATTATTCCAAGGTGGGATAATTGATATTCATACGTATCGAGAACTCTTGGATGAGTTAATGGACGGAATTCCGGGGGAATTTAGTGGTTATTATAGTGATTGAAATTGCATTTAGAAATTACAAAGTCATTTCAAATAAGATGATAGTACACTATAATCACAATAAACCAACAAACGTGTATGTGGTAAACTCAAGATTGCCCGTTTATAAGGCATACTATGGAGACGGCCTTGGAAATACCATAGCGGGTTTATTCACAAGAACAGCCCCAAAAGTAGCACCAATTGCTAAACAATTAGCGATGAAAGCCATTGATGTTATTCGTAATAAGGGAATTAACGCTGTTGGAGATCTTGCAGGAACGGCCTTTTCTACCGCAAAGAATAGAATAACGTCATTGGTGAAATCTAGATTCGGACGAAAACCACCACCACCGCTACCTTCAACAACAATGATGCCTGCAAATGTCAGTAAAGTGATAAATAACGCAGTGGAACAAAAACTAGCATCATTAGCAATGACTTCACCAGATAGTAGTAATATTGCAAGTATGATAGCGGGAAGCGGTCTTGGAGGAAATAGTAAAAATGTCAGACGAAAAAGAAAATGATTTAGAAAAACGATACGTTTTAGTATAAATGGCATTTAAAAAAATTGCTGATCCAGCGTTTGATATGGCAGCGCCGGTGAATAAAGATAATTCTAAAATTAACTATCAGTATTATGCCTATCCTGCAAGAGAGCCTAATCAACGGGGGAGAGTTGAACTTCAAGTTCAAGATACAAGTAGATACTTTTTGCCGTGTGAGGCGTTTATTGAAGTAGAAGGACAGCTTGTAACAAATGTAGCAGCTAATACACCATATGGGGATAACCCAAATATCCGAGTTGGTTTCGTAAATAATGGCATTATGGCGCTATTTAACAGTGCAAGATATATCATTGATGGAAAAGAAATTGAATCAATAGAACAAGATGTTGATATTGCAACAACAATAATCGGACTTGCGAGATATTCTGATGATTATACAAGATCAGCTGGTCCGTCTATGATGTTTGCTAAGGATACTTCTGATCATCCGAACCATTATCAATTTGTTAAAGTACGAACTGCGAGAGCTACTGCAGAAGTTGATCAACAACTTGTAAATCATCCAGACCGTGAAATTAGACCAGACGCTGAATTTGAAATTTTAAAAAGGGTCAATGATAATTTCAATCTAGGATTTGCAACACGAAAAGGAGCATTGAAAGAAGAGCATCGACGGTTTTCATGTGCAATTCCGTTACATCACATATTCGGATTCTGTAGAAATGTCAGAAAAGTCATCTATGGAGCAAAGCATACAGTCGTGTTAGTGCGAAAAGAAAATGACAATGATGCAATTTGGCATGCTGATGGTGTTGATGATGGGAAAGTCATGTTAAATAAATTGACTTTATGGATACCCGTCTTGACACCAGCAGTTACAATAGAGCAACAATTACTATCGTTTATGGACACAGGTGGAAAATCATTGCTAAGTTGGCTAACAACAACGACTGATACGAAGCAGGATAATGTAGATGGCACATTTACATGGCACTTAGCATCAAAACAAGGTGTTTCAGCTCCACGTCATATCTTTATAGCGTTACAGGATGCAAATCGAGTGGGTCATCAAGTATCTAGTCATATGATATTTGATAAATTAGGGGTAAGTGAAGTTTCGTTGAGAATAAACGGACAACAAGAGCCAGCAGAGATTGTACAGCTTAATTATGAAAACAACAACGTAGCACGTGTATATCATAGAATATTGTCGTATATGGGTCGTGATCAAAATGTTGATACTGGTTTGCAAATATCGCTAATTGATTTTGAAAAACACTATCCGATTTATTACTTTTCATTGGAACATCTTGACATGATGAGACAATCTGTTGTTGATATATACTTCCAAGCTCGGGTACAACGCCCTGTTGCTATAGCCGATTATAGAGCAGTTGCTGTCATTCTCAGTGATAAATCAATGTTGTTAGAAGGAATTGGCGGACGAATGAGACTTATTGATGCACCAGTGGAAAATCTTTGATTTTCCAAACATGTAGTTAGGATTTTCACAATAAGATCAATTGAAAGTGTAAATTACATTTAGAATAGAATGACATATAGTATTGTTAATGTCCAGTTGACTGATGGTCAGGTCAAGAAATTGAAATCAAAGTCTGCTAAAGAATGTGGAACTACAATAACGCTGAAACCCACTCAAATGTCCGGTGGTGCACATAAATTATCATTGACAGATCGTCAAATAAAACATTTCAATGATGCGCTAAAGAACAAACGAGGAGTTCAAATTGATTTTTCAAAAGCAGCAATCGCCAATATGATAAAATCAGGTGGTATATTCCCGCTGTTAGCTGCTATTCCAGCATTGATTGCAGCGGCTGCCCCAGCGGTTGCGAAGGCGGCAGCGTTAGGAGCCATTGGTACTGCTGCAGGAATGGCCCTGAAAAAAGCTACTGGGAAGGGCTATAAAAAAAAGGAAAGGGTCTAAGACTACCAGGAACCCCATACAATTGGTACAAGGGCACGGGCCTAAGAATACCAGGAACGGCTTACTAGTGGAAAAATCCCTAGGATTTTCACCAATGTCCAATTTTGATTTAATTGATGCTGTAAAATCATTATCAATAAAAAACTTTAGAGGAGTTTTCATGAGAGATCAATTACCGTCAAAACCAATGAAAAATGAAACGGGTATTATCAATCTTGATAACAGCAGCGGAAAAGGAACTCATTGGGTCGCATATGCAATTGATCCACGTGGAATTGTCTATTTTGATTCATATGGATTAGCTCCACCAAAAGAATTCATGCGATATGTATCCACAATAACAAAGTCATCTCCAATTTTTTATTCCACGCTACCAACACAACAGTTAAATGATCCACCGATATGCGGTCGTGAAGTATTATATGTCCTTGCAGAGATATCTAAATTTCCAAGGAAACCACCACAAGTTGTTGTTAATGAATATACTAGCAGGCAATGGCAAAAACGATAGCGTTATGATTTAGAAAAACGTAGCGTTTTCGTATAATGATTGATATTTGGGGACGACCTTTATCAGAATAAAAAAAAAACAGAAACCGATAGTAAATTCGATGTGGAAAGTGTAAAAAAAATAATCGAAGATGAAATCGCCGAGACATTAAATTTGTCAAGTGTAGATCCTGGGGAAATAGTTGTATTTCAAGATCGCCAGAGCAAATTGAAATCTAGTAATGTTTCATTGGATGATGTCTTAATACGAAGACGTGACGTTGTTGAAGATACAATAGCGTTATATTCAAATGATGGAAAACTCAAACCAGGTGTACTTGTTTCTACAATCACAGATGCATTAAAAAATTTAAATGAAGAACTTGAAAAACATATAACAACATATACTTCCCTTCGTAGAAATATTATCAATAAATTTTTTGGAACACCAGCGGTAACCTCTCCATCTCTCGCTGAAATTAAATCCAATTTTGATGAAATTAAATCCAATATTAAAAATATTAATGATACTGGATTTAGTATTATTAGAGATAACATTAATAGTATTAAAAAATCTATCGAGGATATTACAAAATTTAAAACAGACAATCTTCCGCTACTTGAAAGAATAAAGATTCCTCATGAGAGGAATATCATAAATATGGTATACACAGTTCTCTCTGGATCATTAGATTGGGAACCTAAAAAGAATACAATAACTCTCACTGTGTCAAAGAAGGGTATTTATCGATTAACAATAGTGTCACTGAATCAGTTTAATATATCATCATCGACTTCATATGGATACAACAACGTGATTTCAACGACTATTGACATGGATGAATACAAACGGTTTACAATAACAAGCACTGATCCTAATTTAAATAAGACATCATTTGTATGGTACATGGAGTTTGTAGCTGATCTAAATTAGAATTTTTAACAATTAGAAACCACTTGAGATTTTAAAATAATATGATTCCGTCATCGCAATATCGCTATGATACCGTCAAAGAGTTCTTAACAAAACTCAAAACACTCATTGATGAATATGAAATAAAAATTAAAAAGTATCGCAGGAGAATTACCGTAATTGATGTTACAGTATACTCGGTATCTGGTATAATGGCCGGTGCTGGTATTATACTATCTTCAGTAACAATGGTAGCTCCGATTGCTGTCCCAATTGCTATTTCCGCGGTGACAACATTTGCTGGAATTGCAAATGCTATTACTAAAAAAATATCATCGTGTTCTCAAGAAAAACTTAACGACTATATAGTAAAACATCAAGCAGTATCTAACGGTTACTCACAATTATCCTCGTTGATGTCATCATCGATTGATGATACGATAATTACTGAAGACGAATTCTCCGCGATGATACGTATTTATGATACTACGATTAAAAACGCTAGCGTTTTTTCATCTATTGCAAAATTAGACATTATAAATAATAATAATAATGTCGCAAGAGATTCAGCTACTTCAGCGGATAGCAGAAAATACCACTCCGCGGAAAACAAGCATGATATCAATATCGTCAACAAACCCTAAATTCAGTGTGAATTTTCCTTCACCTGTTTCAGTAAAGGAAATCGCGTTGGCAAAATTACGAGTGTATCATAGTTGGCCTAATATCAGATCGGTTTCATTTGGCGGTCAGAGACCTAATAATTCTCTGGTATTTGCATATAGGAATAAAAAAGATGACACTCCAGATTGGAACGTTGTTTCAATACCAACTGGGTCCTATCAAATTGAGCAAATTAATAATGAATTACAACGTAGAATAAAATCCATTACTAAAAAAGAATCAAAAATTGCGATAACAGTTCATGAACCAACACTATCATCTACAATTGAAATAGGCTCTCCTGGGTATGTTGTAGATATTTATAACAGTTCAATAAGAACAGTATTAGGATGGCCCGAAGATCCACCTAGAAGTGCTGGTAATTCCACGCCCGAGCCTATAAAATCTGATTATGTCACTGATGAAATAGGACCTGAAAATCCATCAAAAACTTATAAAAAATTCGAGGATATAAACTTCACAAAAAGATATCGATATAAGAATCAATATGGTGAAGATGTGTGGAGAATTCCATTTTTTAATGATTATATCCCACAGGAAGGTGAAATTCTGGAAATACATGAAACAAGTCCAACATTTGTAGACATTAAAGATCACATCCTTGATAGAATAAATAATGATTTTTTGTTGCTATTACCGTCGTTAAGATCTGGCTTTCTTACACAAGCTGAGTTTACTAGTGTAGTCGCTGCGGGTAATAAAATCATCGATGACATGGAAATATTTAATTCGAGGATTACTAATCTCTTCACTGATGAAAATAGCCCGATTTCAAAAACTAGCTCAGCTCAAGATTATAAAAAAAATATAAATGAAAATCCAAATTATAAATTACCAGGATATAATGTTCCCGAGTTAAAGAAAAAACTCAGAACTGCCATCGACGAAGGATTTAATAAAATTTATCAATCATGGAAAGATAGCCAGCCGAAGCCTATTGTCCTCACTTATAATAACGGTAGACATATCGCACCGAACAATGTGAATATTTCATCGGTGATCGCACTTAATTTAACGTGTGATGTAATCGAAGGAAGTTATCAAATTAATATGGAACAATCAAATCAAGCCCGACAAGGTTACATTCTTTATTCATTTTCACCAACAGCACCCCCCGGATTTTTAATTGTTGAGAATCCGACTAATCCAGTCTATATGCAATGTCAAAATGATTTACTAACTAGAATTAATTTTACACTCACCGATCAGTCAAATAATTTGATTGATCTACGTGGTGAAGTATTATCGATTAGTCTGTTTGTGAAAAGCTAACAAATAATTTGTATTAATCAGCAGCAGGGAGGGTGAAATGACAACATATTTGCGACGTAGATGGCAGCAATTTGAGGGTGGTTATGACAATGTATTTGCGACAAAATCGCTAAGGCTCCATTTGTAAAATGGGGTCTTTAATTTTTTTTTGGTTAAAATATGAGATTTCGTAGGAAGGTTCCATTTGGCATTCTGAGGCTTTAATCAATTTTGTCGCAAAAATTTGTAGACGTAGATGGCAGCAATTTGAGGGTGGTTATGACAATGTATTTGCGACAAAATCGCTAAGGCTCCATTTGTAAAATGGGGCCTTTAATTTTTTTTTGGTTAAAATATGAGATTTCGTAGGAAGGCTCCATTTGGCATTCTGAGGCTTTAATCGATTTTGTCGCAAAAATTTGTAGGGTTCACCCTCCCTGCTGCTACGATGATATAGAAAGAACTGAAATGTTTAGAAAAGATTAATTATCCTATGTTTTGCGATGATATTCCAGAAGTAAAACAAGTTTATAGGAAAAAAATGGCGCAGTTGCAGATGATAATATTGAAAATTTATCAATACAAGATGAATTCCAACATCACCTAGTGTTTGATTTATATGAAGCAAATGAACGAGGAATTATTAGATATAAAAAACAATGAAAAGTTATTGTAAGTTTACAGAACAGTGGATATCTTAGAGTTAATGTACGTGGAACAAAAAGAGACTTCGTTGGTTATTATAATCACCATTTTGTATTTGAAACTTTTAACGGAAAAATACCTTATGGTGTAATTGTCGATCATAACAAAATAGTATAATCGTCTAGAAAAATTAGCTGTGGTTAGGCCAAAAGAAAACACAAGACGTGGAATTATTCGTATTTTTTTATATCCAGCCAAACAAATAATTTCTATAAATCTCGAAACTGGAGAAGAAATTAAATTTAAATCATTAGTAGCTGCTGGAAATATCATGAAATTAATTCACAAGCAGTAAAATGTGTACATGACATTGTAGCAAAATCAGCAACGTCATTAATGACATTTGATAGATTTATCTTTAGATACGATAATTAATATTTTTATATCATTCTGAATAAGACAATTATGACCAAATACCGTGATATCATCGCGATTAATTCGTAATGTCATCATTTTCTTTGTATCAAGTTCTATTTTGTCTTCTGCTGTTAATAAAAACTTGTCAGAATCACCCAATGTTATCATAATATTAACAAAATAAAAACCATGCCCCAAAAAACAATTTCGAATTGCTTCAACTAGTTCTTTGTGGTTTAGTATATTAAATCGCTAATGATATTTTATTTCTCCGAATATATTTATTAATTAGATAAAAGATTATTATAATAATAAACTTAATTGAGAGACGGGCCGAGCTATATTCGGGAGAGTTTGTTTCAGTTTCAAATGTTACATTAGAAAATATTACTAATGATAGATTTGCTGCTTTTAGTGAAAAAGATATTTTGAATAACTATGACGATCAAGATGTTGCTAGTAAAAAAAAACTTTAAGCAGACCATGAAATTGACGATATGATGTTAAGTACCATATTGCTAAAGAAATAGTAAAATTTAATTTTACTATTGCAGAGCATTAAATATTTTGGCAACTTATTAAACCCTTTTGAAACGTAAAAATACCTAGAAAACAATATAAAATACTACTTTATTTTGTTAAAATATTTAATTTAATGTCATTCAATAAACAAGTAAAATGTAATTCATTACTAATAAGATACGAAGAAATTTATAATAATATTATTCGATCGCAGTTGATAAAATCGACTCATTTGGTACCAACTATTAAATTTATCGCTATGCCCAAGCTATTTGACTAAACATTTGTTGCCACGCTTTTTGATAACATTTTTAGTACCAAATAATTCCTGTTCTGATTGCTGAAGTTCTTGCTTGTAAAACCTGCCAGTTATAAGCTCACCTAATAAATCTTTCAACGAGTATGTAACTGGTATTGTGATAAAGTACTTTGTCAACTTCTTCGCTCCAGTTATGAGTATATCCTTTTTCAAATGATTTCTTTCGTCATGGACATTTTAACTTTATCACCAACTTTAAATTCATATTTTCATTTGCTAATATTGGATTTGGCTTGGTGATATTTTAATGGTTCTGTGTTTCGTGTTAATATATTCGTCAACAATTTTCTGTAAATTGTCAATATATTTACTCGTATTTTAGCTCTTATATATTTGTGGATTTTTCGTCAAGCTTGCAATTAAATCTTTCAACGATGACTCTTTTCCCCTCATTTCCTGTAACAAATTTTTAATGTTATTTTGTTCTAAATACTGTTCAAATTTTGTATTGAAAAACTCCGTGATCAGTCCATATTATGTTTGGGTTTTTTCTGTAGTTATTATCATTTGTTTTAGCGCATCACTCATCAATGGGTATACTAAACTCGTATTTGCTAAAAACATCTACAACATTAAAAAGATATCATTTTGGAGTGCCATCAGCGCCAACGTTAAATTGAGTTAGATTTGACATCAACTAAATCTATCGCCCTGATATCATCAATGGCATTTGCAAGAACATTACCTGGCAGATAATATTAGGCATTAGTCCGTTAAAAGTTTCAAATAAAAACGGTGGAATTCCGAACGAGTCAAAATAATTGTTATCAAAAACAGCTCGCAAATTTTTGCCAGATCCGTAAATTAAATTTTTTATATTTATAACGCACGAACCTAGCGTCACTGGAATCGCCGTAAATTCATCTTTAGAATAAGCTCCGTAGAAATGTTTTACTTTTTTAGTTTATCAAGTATATCAAAGCTACTTAACGCAGCCGATTTTGTTGGCCACAACTTCATCTCCGTGGCAATTTTATCCCGCGTTCTCGTCCTAACAGACCTGGCAATAGACTTCCCAACAATCCTGCTAGTAACGGGGCTATTGGAATAAATCCACCTTATCGCTTAGGTCTTGTCTTTCTTTTGGTCGTTGTCTTTATCGCACCGTTTTTCGTTTGGGCTTTATATTTAATCTTTAGACAAAACATTACGATCGACATTCATACGAAACATTAAAATAAAAAATTAAAAGATTTTCTTTATACCATGACTTTTAACTGCCTTTTTCGTTGCGCCAGATACTGCTCCAGACGCTGCTGCTAGTCCTAATGTACCAAGTAGTAGCAAGATATTAGGTATTAATGTTCTAGCTATTACAAATAGTGCCGGACAGAAAAAAACCGCCATGTTTTGCCGTCGTGGTTATTTGTGCAGCATTTTAATTTAAAACAAAAGGTTTTTCAGATCGTATTTATTTACTTGGTTTTTTTTGGTAGGGGGTTAACAACAATTTAGTTAAAATACTTTTGGTGTTAGGGTTGACCTTTAATGATACCTGCCTGTTTTACAACAGCAACTGATAATTTTTTAACGTGACCATCAGTTAAAAAATATTTGTTTTACAATATATTCTGTCATTTTAATAAAGTTACAGATTAAACTTAAAGTGCAAAGCACTCTAAACTTGGATTGATATTTTACCTCCGACAGCGTCAGTTGTAACAAATATTTCGCTTATCACTAACGCATATACATAAAATGGTACAGCTGGAACTGCTCCTAGTGTCTAAGTAATTTCAATATCAGCTCTGCTGTCTACAGCGCGCTCGCTATATTTACTAATATCGAAATAAAATATTGGATAAAGTGTACTAAATTCTAATAATTATATCTGAGATCCATCTCCAGCATCTTGATATTTTTTGCATTGAATCGAGTACATGTACGATTTAGTAATGTTTTTATTCTCATTATCTGCAAATTATATTACATCGTTCGCTCTGGTTTTTGCTTTGAATTTATTCTAACATATATTGTCTAACATAAGCGCTATCAAATATTCCATTAATTTATTCCTGATTGCCACGTCGAGCATGTCTTTGAAAAACAACAAATAATTGACGTGGTAGTTGTTCACTTGATGCTGTTGTAACTCGCATTCACCACTTTGCTGAAAATGGACTGGTCCAGGAACTGGAAATTAGTCTCAAGCATGTCTGTCTATTACATTGAAAACTTCCGTTAAGCATAAAATGCGCAGGCGACGACAATATTATGGCAATTCTACTCACAGTCAGGCTAGAAAATATAAATTTACAAAGTCGTTTACGACAGAGTGAAGTCTAAGATTTTCAGTCAAGTCAGGAAAATGACAAGGACAAAGCAGACTTAATTACAGTCATACCCCTACTTAAATGACAGCGAATCAAGGAGCTAAAAACAAATAACTGAAACCGAAGTTTTGAACAACAGTTGATTTAACAAGGACATTTGCATAGTCGTTATTTTATCGGATTTAAAAGGATATACAGAGAAAATTACCAGTGAACATAACTCGCTAGAAAAGCGAAGAGAGAGAGAGAGAGAGAGAGAGAGAGAGAGAGAGAGAGAGAGAGAGAGAGAGAGAGAGAGAGAGAGAGAGAGAGAGAGAGAGAGCATGGAGGTGCACAAAGCCAACAAACAAGTTACAAGGGAGTTAGAGGGATTTTTGAAAGTACAAAGAAAGAAACACCAGAAGATTCTTTTGTCGAATGTTAATATAGAGAGGGGACACAAGAAATAGAACTGAACAACTTACCAATGGAGAAAACACCAGGAATGGTTGATGTAATGGTGGCACTCAAGATGTTAAATCCTGACTACACAAACCAAATATATTCAAAATAAAGGAAATGGAAGATATTTATTGAGACCAAGAGGAACTAAACCAATACTTCCATAAGGAGATATAACAATCAAAGGATTACCAGCAATTGTTAAAACACCGACTCCCCACAGGAGGAAAATCAGAAAACAAACAGGATAATTGCACCTAACCGATATTCCACTTGAAATACCGATGGAATCCACAAAAGAGAAATTCGAAGAGAAATTCAAAATTAAGGTTATAACAGCACGCTTGGATACAATACCGACGAAAAGCATATACAACGGAACAAGAATATTTGAAATCGAAAAGAGTAAGCTGGTGGAGATAAAAAAAAACAAAAGGCCTTTTATCTTTTTGGTTTTTAACCAAATCATGGTATAAAGGATGTATTTATCACAGGTCTTGCAGCAGATGCGGGAAAACGGGTCATACGCCCAATAAATGCATTAAAAATCAAGAGCAACAATAACAGCAACAACAAAGCCCACAAACAACAAATAGGAGTCAGGAATTTCAACAACGAGATGATCTAAAAAGCTGCAAAAACCAAGAGACATATGAAATACAACAACAACAACCAAAACAAAAAATTCTGAATCCAACAACAAATAAGAATTAACAACAGACAGTAATCCCAAGAAGTCAGAAATCTCAACAACTATAGTACTCAATAAGATGCAAAACCCAAGAAACTTGTGGAAGATCAACGATAAAACCAAAATTACAAAAGAACCCTCAAATGAGCAACAAAAAAAAACCAAACAAAAAAAACAACAAACAAACAAAAAACGCTGAATCCCCAAGCACCACCAAGAAGGAAACAACTAAGAGAATACCAATTTATAGTACGTCATCAACAACAGGAGAGTACTGAAGGCTTGAACCAGAATCTAAGTACAGCTTAAACATTAGCAACAATAGGAACAAGAGAGAACGACCAGTCAGAAGCAGGAATCCAAAGAGAGAAAAGGAAAGCGAGAAGGAGAAAAAATAAAGAAGATAAAGACAGAAAATATCTCCTTATAGGAGACGAATGCCTTCAATAAATAAAAAAAAAATGCCTTATTTATGCACAATAAAGAAAAGACAAATTTTGAATTATAGCACAATCGTCACAGTAAGGCATGAGGGCCTCCCTACATGGTCTGACAAGGTCAACCAGGGAGAGCACTCTCCAGAAGAAAAAAAAAGAAGATATAAATCAATGAATGAATTGAATAAGTTCTTTGCACTTTTTTTTATCAAATTAAATATTTCCGTTATTGAAAGGAGTGGGGGCGAGAAAAAAAAAAAACGGGGATATAGCATCGGACTATAGTCAGTCGAAGGCCGCCGCTATATCATCTCGGGAAAAACATATCAAACGATGGAAACATACTAAACCACCGTTTGCAATTTTGTTTATATTTACAAAATTCGTTTGTAAGAGACATTTTTACAGACAGGAATAGAGAGAGTCAAAATTATAGGAACTTCACAAATTGTAAAAATTAAGTACAGCAAAAATAAAACGATAATAACACGAAGTACGACAATATTACAGCGTTTATAATATATTGGTTAGGCAACAGCGAATCTTACAGAATTTGTTGTTTATTTTTCTCGTAGCTTAAAAAATTAATTTTGTTATGACAAAACATACAATAAAATTTGTTGATTAAGTTGACTTGATATACCAACAAATGCAATTGTCTCGTCATTTGAATTCGTTGACTTCAGACAAGTGGGATAGTGGCATACTAAAAGGTCTTTGCCTAACTTATTAACACGATCCAGGGGAGTAAAACCATTTAAGTGATTTCTTTGTGATAAAATGTTCTGCCAGGATGACAATTTAAGGACGAACTTGATTCCTACAGGAGGAAAAACATTCAAATGTGATTTTTGTGATAAATTGTTTGGTCATAAGGGTGATTTAAAAAAACATACGAGGATACACACTGGAGAAAAGCCTTTCAAATGTGAAGTTTGCGATAAAACGTTTAGTCAAACTGGTGTTCTACGAAAGCACATGAGGATACATACTGGGGAAAAACCATTTAAATGTGGAGTTTGTGAAAAAATGTTTAGTCAGAATAGTAACTTGAAGACGCACATGAGAATGCATACTGGAGAAAAAACATTCCAATGTGTAGTTTGCAGTAAAATGTTTCGTCGGAGTGCACATTTAGATAATCACATGAGAATGCATACGGGAGAACAACCATTCAAATGTGTTGAGTGTGATAAAATGTTCAGTCAGCGTGATAATTTGAAAAAGCATATGAGGGTACACACTGGAGAAAAACCATTCAAATGCAAATTTTGTGATAAAATGTTCAATCATAGCGGTGATTTGAAAAAACATACGAGGATACACACTGGAGAGAAGCCGTTTAAATGCGAAGTTTGTGATAAAACATTTCGACAGAGTGGTCTTCTTAGAAATCACATTAGGATACATACTGGAGAAAAACCATTCAAATGTGAAGTTTGTGATAAACTATTCAGTGAGAGAAGTAATTTGAAAACGCACATAAAAATCCATACAGGAGAAAAAAACATTCAAATGTGAAACTTGTAATAAAATGTTTAGTTGGAAAAGCTCTTTAAATAACCATAGGAAAGATCATACTGGACAAAAACCATTCAAATGTGCATCGTGTAATAAATTGTTTAAGTGCAGTCGTTATCTTGTGAAGCACATGACAGGACATAATGAAGAAAAGCCATTCAAATGTGAAATTTGTAATAAAGTGTTTAGTTGGAAAGGTTCTTTAAATGACCATATGAGAGTTCATACAGGACAAAAACCATTTAAGTGTGCATTTTGTGATAAAATGTTTAGGTGTAGCAGCTATCTTTTGAAACACATGACTGGACATACTGGAGAAAAGCCATTCAAATGTGAAGTTTGTGATAAATTGTTTAGCTGGAAGAGCTCTTTAAATAAGCACCTGAAATATCATACAGCGCAACAGCCTTTCAAATATGCAGTTTGTGATTAAATAGTAGATGTAGTGGTGATCTTGAGAAGCATTTGATGGGACATAATAGACCAATCCCATTCAAATGTGAAGTTTGTGATAAAAATGTTCAGTAAAAGTATTAACTTGAGAAACCAAAAGAGAATACATAATGGAGAGAAACCATGTAGATGTGAATATTGTAATCAAATGTACAGTCAATGGGATGCAAAAAAACAACAAAATACTGGAAAAGAAATTGAAATACCATAACACACTGTAATTATATCTTCCATAATATATTGTTGGTGTATGCGTAGTTCATTACTGATATTTTAATATTAATTATAATAAGATTAACACATACTTTCGTTGCTGCCAACATTTAGGATTATGAGACTGTATCTTTAGCATGAACAGTGTAAAAAAAAATCCATACATACTAAAAATTGAAACTGCATGTAACTAACATAAGATTTATTTCAATACAATTAATTCATCTATATTCTGCTGATCTTTTGGGCATCAAATTAATTATAAGAAACAAAGTGGAAATATAATGAAAGTTATAGATTTTGTTGATTGATTTTGAAAGTGATGACAACGGTGTTTACATGTTAAAAGAAATAACTGATTAATTCACATGATATTATCACTGTTGAATACTTTGTTTGATATGTACATCCTTAATTAATTTAGTTGTCTTTTGTAAATTTAAGAGCTGAAAATCAATCTTTACAAATCAGCCTACATCCATTTTCATATTCCTTCACTGAAGCAAAGATTATATGATTGGTAGCTATTGACTTTGATTGAATTATCAATCTTTTTTTTTTGAATTTTTAGCTGCAGGATATAATAACTTGAAAAAAAATTTGTGAATCACGAGTTTTACATAATCTTGGTAAAATATTTTCCTTGGATCCATTATTCCATTTTTGTGCTGAATTTTCAAGTTGAATATAAACATAGAAGAGAATTTTTTAAATCAAGAAAAGTGTGCACCACAAACAGCAAATTTTATTTTAGTATTTAAGCATTTTTTTCAACTGTAGGATATTAAGTACTGTTGGCAAGAAATACAGAAAGAAAGGATACCTGCATACATACATACATACATACATACATACATACATACATACATACATACATACATACATACATACATACATACATACATACATACATACATAGCATTTGAAAAAAAATATGTTGAATTATGGTAATGTGTTATTTAACTGTTATCTACAGATTTCATGCAAATATTCATGCTAAATGATTATGATACTGTAAATTGTATTTATTTCAGTTAGATTGTATCATTTTTTTATGTATGTATAATGTAGTTAGATTTTATATACCATAGTGTATCATTTGTTATGTATATATAATGCATGTATAATGCAGAACTTTCATAAATTAATATTATATAATAGATTCAATTTAGAAGGAGCAAAAGAAATGAAATTTAAATCAAACAATTGTGGTTGTGTGATATCTTGGTACATATACACTAATTATATTACAGTAGTTTTAAGTATATTGGATATAATGACTATATTTAATTAAACAATTCCTAATTGATCTAGATTCATAATTATAATATCAATGAGAATGATAATAAATATAATTTATAATAATGTATGTGTTATAACTCTATGGTCTTAAACCACCCATATTTATCAGCCTGGGGAATAAGCTGAATCAGCAAAATTTGTAATTTTTTTTCCATCTTTCATTACTGAGTATAAGATGAATTCATATCATTACCTTGGCTTCATCTTTTTCCCTTTGTTTCAATCAGCAATAAAATTTTATGATATCCACTTTGCACTCATTAAATTTTCAGGTCAGCATTATTAAATTTAACTAAAAGTGCCTAATTTGTCTCACACAAAGTATTTTAAATGAATTATGTACTTTTTTAGCTCCATTTAATGATGCCGACATAAAAAAAAAAACTTATTGAGTTACAGATATGATAAAATTCGTGATGTTATGCTAATTGATTTCCTCAGCTATAAAGTGAAAATTTAAAAGAAACTTAGTGTTGTAAATTAAGTATAAAATAATCCTAATTTTAAATCACAAATCCACAATTATACAATATTCTGATCGAATATCAAGTCTTGATTATGCAAATGTATCCAGGGGTGACGCTACCAGGCGCAGTGGGCGATTAAGTCGCTTAAGAAATTATAAACATCGCCTTCTGCTAGGAAAGCAACAAACGACTTCTCTCTGTGATGGGGGGGGGGGGTACCTTGGCAAATCATACATTTTGAGATGACCCCCTCGCCTTGGACGGATTTTTATGCTAACCTTGTGTTATAGCGAAAGGTATTCTTCAAACCATCAGTAGCTAGACCTAGCTTTACTATCAATTACACGGACAAACAAACTCTTGCATATTCACAGGAATGTGTTTTGATAGCTGATTGACTATTAACCATTTTCCAAGTTAGCAACTAAGGCCCGTATTTACGTAAGTTATCCTTCGAGAATAAAAACATACAAAATTGTATTTCTAAACTTTAACAGTAGTGTGTATATAGCAATTTGTGTTTTAAGAATAAAGTCGGTGATCTGGATATTTTAACTGCCTCTTGTACACTATTTTGACCTAAAATAAGTTTTAAACTCTCAGTGTATCAATAACTGGCAAAAATGGCGGACATCGCAATGTCTTGGAAGAACCAGTTTATTAGATTGTCTGTTTTCGTAAATCATCAATCAAATATATACAGAAAAATATACAATTCATAGAAATCAAAGCTAGGAATTATGTTATTTAAGGTTTAACTTTAAAATGCAGTTATATAGGTCAGAAACATACGAGACAATGCTATGTTGCGAGAAAAGTAAGGTCACAGTTGTTTTCTGACGTGACTCGTATTTGTAAAAAGCTAAAAAGTAGATAATATTTAATCGATGCCTAAATTTAATACAAGTACATAGACAAATAAATAGATAGACCATAAATTTGCAATGCTATCATGAACTGTTGTAATGAAGCTATATGAAGTGAGTGATTACATTATAAAAACCCGTCCTCCTAAAAATAGATGCACTCTACGTCTGTGTTGTTTAGGGAGGAAATAGTGGGTTTAGTTCATGTACTCACTATAAAGAATCAATGTATGTAATTTTGTGCATTTTAATGCGTTATGAATAAATAGTTACGGCAATGTTTTATCCACAACAAAGAAATGAGAACACTGGTGCATTTGCCCTCATGTACATGGTACAGGGGTTGTGTCAAGCGCATCTATAAATATTTGAAAGTGTCATTATCGTAAACTTTTAAAAAGCATTACAAATAAACTAAAACAATATTTTAAAAATTGATTAAGAACACTTGATTAAGCATTTTTACCAATTTGCAATTACAATAATGTAATCTAGTTACTCAGTAAAATTTGTTACAATGCAGTTTCTATTATTCTCTTTTGGAGTCATAAGGCCAAAATAACTAAGAAAATTTTCTAATAGAAAATAAAGTATTGCTTAAATCTAATGTTAAAAGTATATATATATATATATATATATATATATATATATATATATATATATATATATATATATATATATATATATATATATATATATACAAAGTTGAGTGCTCCTTTCTTGAGAATCTTGACGATAATTCCTTTGGTCCACACCGTGGGTACTTGTTTTCTCAAATTTCTTTAAACAGTGGTTGTAGAATGGATGCCGCGTGTTCTGGGTCTGACTTGAATGTATCTGCATTCAGGTTATTGTGTCCTTTTGCTTTGGCATTTCAGCGAGATCTAATAGATGCAATGTTTGTTTGTTTTTTTTTTGTCTATAGAGAAGCAATATAAATGTCAAGGTCTTTCTCGGCTCCATTAGTGTCAGCTTCTTCTTCAAGCAGTGGTTGGTTCAGAACTTCCATGAAATGCTCTGTCCAGTGTACTTCTTGATCTTGCAACGTGTCATTAACTAACCTTGTTTAGGAACATATGTCATGCCACTGTACTTGCCACAAATGAGCTTGGTGATTATGTATATATTTCCTTTTTCTCCACGATATGCTACATTTTTAGCATATTTTGCAAGGTCTTCCATGAAACTCCGTTTGTCTACTCTTACTTGCTTTCTCACTTTCCTGTCTGCCTCTCTGTGTTGCTATTTGAATTTTTCTTGAAGTCTGGCTGATATGACATCTGCCAGTATCTTCTTTATGGCACGTTCTCATCAGTGACTTTTCAAGTGGCAGGCTTCTTCCACTCTTTCTATTATCTCTGATGCTCAGTGATTGATCCCCAGTATACCCATATATATATATATATATATATATATATATATATATATATATATATATATATATATATATATATATATATATATATATATATATATATATATATATATATTACACACACACACACACACACATTCAAACTGACGTCGCTTTTAAAGTACCATTACTGCTGGTATATCAAATTGTGATCCGCCCATACCGCAAAAATAAGCATATATAAACATTTTCATTTTTCTAATATTTGCTATTAATTAGAATCAATAATGAATTTCAACTCAATAATCATTAGTCACAAATGTACAATAAACAATAAAAAGTATCAATAATCCCTGTTTCTAAATGAATTGAAAATAGTACACAATTTCTTTGCGATCCTTTCTGTTTTCATTGCCCTTCTTCTCACTCATGCATATGGAAAAAAACACGCAGAAATCTGAGGTGAGAGAGAAAACAAATTTGGGCTGGAAGAAAATCTTGAAACTGAACTTACACCAAGTAACCTACAGTAGTAGATGAAAAGGCTGATTCTGGCGCAAAAGTTATCCCCATCCTCAAAACAAATACAAATTACTTCTCTTAAGACCTTAAAACACCAAAGTTTTTTCACCTACACAAAAACTAAAGGCTGATTCTAGCGCAGATATAATTGTATAAGGTAATTACCTCTCTCAGTAGATGAAAAGGCTGATAATTGTATAAGGTAATTACCTCTCTCAGTAGATGAAAAGGCTGATAATTGTATAAGGTAATTACCTCTCTCAGTAGATGAAAAGGCTGATAATTGTATAAGGTAATTGGTTTCAAATTCTCAATCATCAGTGATTTTCAATGTTTTGTTGATCAGTTCGTTATACGCGTACGGGTAATATTCACCATCTGGTTCACTTTTGATAAATTTTTTGTGAGTTTTGCGAAAATTATTGTTTAATGCTGCTTTTCTCGTTATGCTGTACAAGTAAGGATAATATTCTCCATCTGGTTCACTTTTGATGAGTGATTTATTGGCGTTGATGTAGTGGTTGAGCAGATCTCTTTCTCTTTTAATAAATTTATCAGGGAGATCTATTACGTCAATATCATCTACTGGTATATACCCTGGAGAAGTATATAATTGTATAAGATTTTCAGCATGTTTCGTCTGAACTTCTCGGAGGATTTCATGGAGATCACTTGAAAATTCGGTCATTATATAATATAAAAAATTTTTTATATATCTAATTGATTTTATGTTATATCATACTTCTTTTGATAATCTTTCTCATATTTGCTGATCCTCATGGGTAGAATATCTGTTAACATGTTGTCAATAATACGAAATTCACGTATTAAATCATCCATACTATATTTTACTCCTCGTAGGTAAGATCTTATTTGATCAAGTAGTTTTTTGTAAGTTATAATTGATGTTAAGCAGCCGTGCTTTTTTATCAAAATTTTAGGTTCAACTTTTTTACAAGCTGCTGTAAGAGAAACACCAACACCGGATATGATTAACAAAAACGGGTTTAATGATATACCACTTGAAATTATGCCAGAACTAGTCATTAACAAGGGTAGATATGATATTACTCGAAGTATCTTGTTATAATATTTGTAACATTTTTTAACGCACCAAAGTTTTTTATGATAATATTTGTAGTATTGTATTAGTGCGTCAACATCCTGTTCTGGAATATCTTTTGAAATATGATTGAAATCAACTATACTTTTTTTCATTATAATATTTGTTCACATAATCTCAGGCTTGATTAAGTAACTAGTTGAGGTGTTTCAGCCACAAATTCCAGACAATACCAATATGACGCAGCAGTTAATTTTTTGTCATCTGCTATTAGCATAAAAGTTTCTTCAACATCTTTGTTCAACACAATAGACACGGTTCCAGAGAAATTATCAGTCGAGTGACGCCATGGAAATATTGTAAATATATTAAACTTTGCACTGCTCAACACGGACAATCTATACACACCAGTGACCTCTGCAGTATGTTTGAGAGCGTTATTTTGCAGAGACCAAGTAGACATTCCAGAAGCAACAGTATAGACAATATTTTTAATCTGCTTGTGAGGAATTTTAATCATACTTGTTTTCTCAACAATACTAGGAATTCCACTAATAATATCGTTGAGTTTTGTGTAAATATTATCGAGTGTAATATCAACAGACGGCGGACTTCCAAAAAATTCGTTATTGGTTTTGTTTATGTTTCTGCGAAAATTTAAAAACGTGGTGATGTGATTAGTAAAATCAGTTTTGAACTTGGTGATTTCATTGTTGATATCATCAACATATTTCTTTGTTACAGCATCAAAATCAAACTCTGGTGTTCTAAGATTATTGATGCCATTATTGTTCATGTTGAGAAATGCATGCATTATACCGCCACGCACCGACACGTACTTTGATTCCTGATCATCGACGTATTTCTTAGTAGCAGCGTCATTATCCTCAGTTGGGTTTCCAAGGTATGTGATCTTGTTCTGGTTCATAGCAATGTTTCCCGTAAATAAATCACCTGCTTTTCTAACATAATCGTTAACTGACCTACCCGAATCTTCTATCTTACCTTGATTGTTAAAAGTAACAATATTATTAGCAACTGCAGTAGGATTTCGTACTAGTACATCTGATAGTTGTACATTACTCGTCTTTAATCGTCCTTGTTTGTCCTGGAAAACTACAACTTCATTTGGATCTACACTTGCAACGTTTAACAAATTGTTGATTTCATTTTTGAGCTTATCAAGAGTCGCATACTTGGATAAGTCACCCTGGTAACCTTCTGTTAATAAATCTACTGCTAATGTTCCAAATTTTGTATAGTAGCTCATTATACATACCGTTCTACACAAAATTGTTGGATTAATATAACATAAAATTATACGATGGCGAAGATAATAAACTTTGACACCGAGCGATTGGTGAAGCATAAACATAACAATGAACTTCCAGACTGTCATTATCTTATTGTTGGGAGAACTGGATCTGGTAAAACAAATTTGTTATTAAATCTTTTACTCAATAATAACTTTAACTATGATAAGGTGTATATTTACACCATTAACCCCCAACAAGACAAATACGAGTTACTAAGTGAGTATAATGATAAACTTCGTGATGAACTTGGCATTGGTGATGATATATTTTTGATAAAACAACCAGAAGAACTTGTTCCAGTGAATGAACTCGATTCGTCAGAGCATAAGATAATCGTCTTTGATGATATTCCGCTAAACAATGAGGAAATGAACAAGATTAGATCATATTTTTCACTATCACGTAATAAAAGATGTAATTCTGTTTATCTTGCCCAAGGTTTTTATAATGTTGATAGGTTTATTAGGCGAAATACGGGTTGTTTCATATTATTTCCCGGACTAGATAATGTGGATGTGAGAAATATTGCAAACGAACAATGTGGTGATGTTACAAAAGATAAATTTATCGAATTATATCATCGAGCAACTAAAGATAGATATAGTTTCTTTTTATTTGACAAGCTAGCGCGTGATCCAACCAAGATGTTTCGTTGTTGCCTTGAGACGTTTCTATGATATAATTTTGTAAAGCGTATAAAAATAATGGACAAACATCAACAGAAAATCGAATTACTAAAAAAGTTTCTCGAAACTCGAGCGGCTTTTAAGAAAAAGGTGGAAGAAGCTCGACGTGGACAAGTTCAAGCAGAAGAAGAAAAAACCAAATTTTTCAAACCTGTTACTGAGGCAATGCTTGGCAAGCAGCCAGAAATACAAACATCATCTCCAGAAGAACTAGCAAAAATGAAAGAAAAGGGTTTGTTTGGTTTACTTGGAGAAAGATCAAAAGAAGAAACTGTAAAAATTGTAAACGAACTTGTAAGAAACATTGCTGATCCTGCTGCACGACAAGCTGAGTTTGATAGATTAATAAACAACCCTCTTGCACTTCAGCAAGCTATAACAAGATTGACGGTTAATCCAGACGAGTTAAGAAGTATGATGGAAAAATTATCAGAACAAACTGAAGAATTAACTGAGAAACAAAAAATATTACAAGAAAGTGTGATAAAAATGGTACCTTTTGAAGAATCTATAAAAATTTACAGAAGACAAGCTAGGTTTAAAATAGAAGATGTTGAGTATGAAAAGTTTATGGAAAAATATAATATCACTAATATTAATAGTATTCGAGATTGGTTAAAAGAAAACTATGATAATTTGATAGAAAAATTAGAAAGAATTGTAGAAGATGGCTCACGTGCTGATGATGATATTAAAGATGAAAAAGATGAAAGAAATATTCCAACCTTAGTTGATCATATTAGAGAAGGAATTATGGCTGAAATTTTACTAAAAACATCAATACAATATCGAAATAAACCAGGAGGTTATAAGAAAAGTTGGGATTTTAAAAGACTACTCAAAAAATATGAACAAATGCGAGATAAAAGATTACCGGAAGAAAGAACTGGAGGTGGAGTTAAAGTTTTTACATCAAACGCAGACATAGTCGATCGGCTAATGCTGTTGATATCCTCTAAAGAAGCTGGTAATGAAAGTGTAGAGATTGATAACGAAATTATTGATATACTTGATCATCTAAGATCGAGTGGATTACTAACATCATCCGAGTACGAAATTTTGCACCGCGATCTTATCTAAAATATTAGTATAATGCAAACAACATTATTGCTTGATTCATCACAAATAACAGGAAACAGCGCGAATTTTACAGTAAATTACAACCCACCAATAGAACTAGATCCTGCAAAACAGTATGAGATTGGATTAATTTCTTGTACTTGTTGGAACGCCATGCCAAATATTAAAACTGGGATTAATGATGAAATTTTAATCGTTAATGTTAAACAATCTCCAACATCACAAAAAGAGTTTATTGATATACAATAAAAACTACAGATTCCACAAGGAGCTTATAACATTACTGATCTAAACAGAACAATAAAAGAGCTTCTAACAAAAGCTGGTGGGAATGCTGATAATTTCGAATTAGCGGCGAATTATAACACCTTACGAGCTAGGATAACAGTGAAAAGAACTATGAAAATCATCTTTGAAGAAAGAAGTTTTGGAAAGATGTTAGGTTTTACTAGAGTTTTATACTATACCACCGGTGAAGATAAATCTTTGACATTTGATGGAGAACTACCAGTAGATATTACAGAAGTAAATACAATACTCATCAATTGCTCTATCGCATCTGGATCTTATACGTCAAAAGGCAACCGCGGGCAAACGATCTACAGTTTCTCACCAGAAGTCCCACCGGGTTCTCTCATGCAAATCAATCCGCGACAGATTATCTACTATCCAATAACACCTGAGAATCAAATTACAAGCATTACAATGCAACTCACAGACCAATCTGGACGACAAATAGACGTGAACAACGAGATAGTCACGTATTACTTACACCTACGCACTGCCTAGGCATGTGATTTTGTGTACATAATTTTATAAAATGAGACGAAGAAAAGTTTATCGAAGAAAAATCATAGGTGGATTTTTTGGAAATATATTTACAACAATTGCAGAGAATATTCCAGGAATCGCGCGTAAAGTAGCGCCCATTGCACTTGACGCTGGTAAAGCTTTCGCTACAGGGGCGGCATCTTCAGCAGGCACTGCAGTAAGGCAAAAGATTGCTGATAAGATTAAAGGACCTTCAACAACACCTACGGTGTCTGAAATAAAACGAGTAATATCAGATATTGCGCCAACAGAAGAAACAAAACGAGCTATGATAGCTACAACAAAAAAATTATTGTCGCCGAGTGGTGAAGAAATAGTACGTAAACTTGTAAAGAAAACAGCGTCGATGACCCCTGCTGCCTTTTAATTTTGTGTAACGATTATAAAATAAATGTCAGCTAAAAACTATCTCGACTTTGCAGAAGAAATTGATACTGACGATGCTGTAACAGAATTAGAGTATGTCGAGTATCTCGATGAGAACTCGAACGAACCGAATAAAACCGGAGTTAGAACTTTTAACACAAGAGACGAGGACGTGTTTCTACTACCCCATAAGGCAATGCTAGAAGTGCGTGGTCAAATATTAACTGTGATAGGTGGTGATATTGCAGCTGATGCAGAAATCGCTCTCGTCAATAATGGTTGGAGCTTGTTTAAGAGTGCACGATACCAACTGGCCAATCAAACCGTAGAAGATATTTCGATGCACTTACCCATAGCAAGTACAATACTAAACATCGTTTCGTTTAGCGATGACTATTCCAGATCAATAGGCACAAACATGATGTGGTTCAAAGATACCTCATTAGGTACAGCTGTTTCGAGTGAGTTTCGTACTGATGCTGGTAATCCTGCTGCAAATAACAATAATCTCATCGCCAATCCTGCTGCTGCTGATGCCGCTGCGATAGGTAATTCGATCAGGTTAGCCGTTACAAATATAAGACAACAACGATATAACGAAGGATTTGCTAAACGAAAAGCATTTGCCGCAGAATCTCGCCAAATAACGATGATGCTTCCGTTAAGTACAATCTTTGGATTTTGCCGTGATTATAACAAAGTCTTTCGAGGAATAAAACATACGCTTATATTAGATCGAGCTGATCAAAACGATTGTATAATACACGCCGGTGGAGTGGCTGAGGGACAGTTTTCTATTACAAGATTAGCACTGTGGATGCCTCGGGTTGTCCCTTCATTAGCTAAAATGATGGAGCTCGAATCTTTACTAGCCACCTTTACAAAAAAGATACACTTCCAACAGAACAGGATTTATCAAACAGCCATTCCCAACGCGACTGATTACACATGGCGTGTAACGACCACGCCCAGCGAACAACTACCGCGACACTTGTTCGTTGTATTTCAACGACAAGCACGTCGTAACCATCAGGAAATGAACAACTCCGTATTCGATAACCCAGACGTTAGACGAATATTTGTGAGAGTAAATTCCAAACAGTATCCTGAACGTGCAATCGAATGTAATTTTGCCGTAGACGCCACCAGAAACATCTCTCGGCCGTACATGTATCTTATGGAAGCAATGCAAAAATATCAGAACGCGGACAGTGGATCTCAAATATCAATAGAAGAGTTTCGATCGCTCTATCCCATCTTTTACTTTGACGTATCAAAACATTTGGAGCGTGTTGTGGGATCGACTGCAGATATTGAGGTCACGTGGACACTGGGCGATGTGCCAGGTGAACAGTATAACGTATACGCGCTATTGGTTAGTGATCGATTTCTGACCATCGATTCAATCAAAGGAAGAATGACAGTACAAGTTTAATCTAACAACTTGGATATAACATTATGAAAACCAAATACACAACTCGAGAAATATACCTAACATCTGGTCAAGTTGAAAAATTATCAGCAGCTGTTGCTAAACGCAGCTCTGTTTCTTTGATGATCTCTCCGGAAACTTCAAATAAAATTGCAGTAAAAGTCATGCTAACGCAACAACAAATCAATAAACTCGATCGCAACAAACCTTTTGTGCTGAAATTATCTGTTTCTCAGGTAACTGCAATGTCAAAAGAAGGTGGATTTTTTGGACCAGCGTTATCAATAATAGCTAGCAAAGTTTTACCAGTACTTGGTACACTTGGACTTGCGGCTGCGTCAGGAGCAGTCTCTGGCGCAACGAAGAAAGCAGTCGAAGGTCGTGGTATCAAACAAATCTATCGTTAATTTTATGTAACAGTATAAAATAAAATGCCAACGAAAAAGTCGCCGAAAAAAACAAAATCATCGAAAAAAAAGACAACAACAAAACGCAAACAAACAAAACAAGGAGGAATTATTCCTTTCGCTCCACTTTTGGCGGGACTAGCGGGAAGTCTGCTGCCAAACTTACTAGGAATCGGACGCGGATTAACTCTACCAGGGACCAGACGTTATTGAGCAATTTTGACATCATTGAAAAATTGAAGGACGTTGTTGGATTTCGAGGAGTATTTTCCAAGGATGAACTCGATGACGTACCAACAGGCGGTTCTTGTGTTGTAAATATTGAAAACTTCAATGATGGCTCTGGCACCCACTGGGTTGCTGTCCACGATAACAATTATTTTGATTCGTTCGGACTTCCTCCAAGCGATCTCATAAAAAAATATATTTTTAAAAAATTTGATAAAATAAATTATTCGTCTAATCAACTACAGCCGATTGGAACATCAGCTTGTGGTTATTATTGTATCATGTTTGTCAGACAAATGCACCAGAGTAAAAACTCTGGGAGTAAAAACTCTGGGAGTAAAAGCTCTGGGAGTAAAAACTTTTTAAAGTTTATTTTACAATTTGATGAGCATCCTTCTCATGCGAATTATAATATTGCAATCAATTTTATCTAAACTCCTTGATATAATAATGTCAACATACTGTCTCAAATGCAAAACTAAAACAGAGAACAAGGATGAGATGACGGAAAAAACGAAAAATAATAGAACGATGTTAAAAAGTATTTGTGCAATCTGTGGTAGAAAGAAAAGTATGTTTTTGAAAAAAACAAGTAGGATCTAGCGTTGATAGAGTTATCTTGATCGACGATTAATCTTATGAAACAAAATAAAATAAAATGAAATGCAATTGTGATTGTGACAAAGATCTTTGCATAGAACAAGATAAAATCATTACGTACTGTCAACATTGTAACAACAGAGAAATAATAGGGTTAGGTATAGATATACATAAAATTATTGGAAAATTACCAAAACCAAAAGGCGGTTGGACTTTGCCAGGTCATCGGTATACAGGTCCGTGGAATCCGCTAGACCAACAACTAGATGAAAACGACAATCCATTGCCAGGCCAAGAGCCTTATAATCAAGTGGATGCAATAGCAATGCGTCACGATATCTGTTATCGTGATCATGAAAACTCGAAAGCAGATTGTGATAAAGTAATGTTAGACGAATTACATGATATGGAGCCAACAAATCTACGAGAACGTTTTGACAGAAGATTTGTTCAAGGAATGATAGGAGCAAAATATAAACTCGGACTCGGAGAGTCTCGTCAATCGCCTCGCGATCGGGGAAAAGAATTATACGATGATCTTGCAGTCGAGCTGCACAGACCTAAAAAAAAAGTTTCCGAGACGCAAAGTTGTTGCAAACGCTGTAGATGATATCTGGGCAATAGATTTGGTAGATGTATCCAATCTGGCTCAGTTTAACGTTGGCGCTGATGGCGCTCCAAAGAAGTATTTGTTTAACGTTATAGATGTTTTCAGCAAATACGCTTTTAGTGTGCCAGTTTCAGATAAAACAGGAACGTCAATCACTGATGCGTTAAAACAAATAATAACGAGTACCGAAAGAAAACCAAACAAAATCTGGACTGATCATGGAGCCGAGTTTTTTAACAAAAAGTTTGAGCAGTTTCTAGAACAAAACAATATTAAAAAATACGTTACAGGAAACGAAGGCAAAAGCGTTGTTGTCGAGAGATTTAATCGCACGCTAAACGAAAAATTACACAAACATATGACAGCTAAAAACACCAACAGGTACATCGATGACCTTTCTCAAATCGTAGGCGAATATAATAACACGAAACATCGAACCATCAAAATGTCACCCAATGACGCTATCAAAAATCCAATATTAGCAAACGAAAACATGTACCGCAGACATAAATTTAAGGTCGGTGATAAAGTTAGAATCTCTTTGACTAAAAAGATATTTGAAAAAGGATTTACTCCAAACTGGAGCGAAGAAGTATTTGTTGTTGATAAAGTACTCTTAACAATACCTGTAACGTACGCGTTAAAAGATCTGGCAGGGGAACCTATAGTAGGTAGTTTTTACGAACAAGAACTACAAAAAACTGAACAAGATGTTTTCGTTATCGAAAAAGTGATTAGGAAAAAAGGAGATAAAAGTTTAGTCAAATGGCGTGGGTATAGTGATAAATTTAACAGCTGGATTCCAACCCGATCGATTTTATCGACTGTGAAATAATGCTATTATAAATTTCCTCATACTTTCGTTTGATAGATTTGCATTTTACTGGTTTACATAATGATATTAAATATTGTCTGCGATCGTCAGAGATCGTCATTAGATTAAAAATCTTGACAAAGATGAAATCAAATTTTATATTTTTCTGTCGGTCTGGAATTTTAATGTTTAAAAAAGGTCTGATTAACTGTAAAAATACCTGCTGTTCGGTAACGGTAAAATTAAATTTTATAATTTTTTTAGCAATGTGATACTTGACATTATATTTTCCAGTGGTTGGTCTGCTATAATTATATCTGTTAACGACGGTGACTATTTCACCATCATCAGACTCGTTGTTATATAAAATATCATCTTCGTTATAACCAACAGATTTGTCTATCATATCATTAGAGATTGTTGAGACCTTATCGCTGATATCGCTGGCGACTTTGTCGCTAGTATCTTCTTCGTATAGTTGAACGAGTCGTTTCATCATATCCATATTATAATATACTTTTTATCTAATTTGTTGTTATAAGATGACTGACAAAGTAAAATATCACCAAAAAGTTAATATAATAAACTACCACGAACTGACCGAAGCGGTAAGAAAATGCTTGTCGGGTTATAGTTCATATTCCGTTGACGTTATTGTAATGCATGGTGATTCTCATAAAATATTACTAACAGAAGCAGAAAAAAATAAAATTAATGAAAGTGCAGTAACGACGCTAAAATTTGATTGCGATGATATTATAGCATTTGCTCATCATTGTTTGACTAAAACCGAATTACAAAATATTATTAATCATCATATCTAAAAATAATACTAGCATCATATTTGTTTGAAAAAGCTGATTTTGTTGCTCCATCAGCTACAAATTTTACTGCTCTGGGATTTATATTATAATATTTCGCCGCAGCTGTAATTGATTTGAATTTGATCTCCTCATCCGTTTCAAGGTTTAACGAAATAACAGGTTTTATTGGGCATCTAAAATTAATACCATTACTATTTTGTCCTTTACTCACATTTTCCTGTTGGGTCACTAGCTCCAGATTTTCCAATCGATTGTCTGTTTTTACATTATTGATATGATTAATAACCAGACCATTGGGTATAGATCCGTTGAACACCTCGTAAACAAACCTATGACCAAGATAACAAACTTGATCTGTCGATGTTCCTCTAACAGTCACACTGATATATCCCATATTGCTCATATTATTAAGAACTTTTTTAGTTTTTCTGTTTCTAATAATACCGCGATCGTTAGCCTCGTATAAATCAAAGACCGGATGCGGCTGAAACTCGTCTTGTAAGGATAAATTTTCAATATTATCATCAGTGACTTTACCGTTATAATGATATACTCGTTTCCCCTCTGGAATGTCATCGCAAAATAACGTGTAAATAAAATCTTTTCTAAACATCGTAATTCTTTCAGTATTATTTCCCTTTACACTAATCGTATAACCCGCTGGCGTTGCTTTACCAACAGATATTCCAGTAATGATATCAATAACCGAACCAAGTGCATTTCCAGCGTACAGGTTGTACTTCGGATAAACATGATATACCTCTTGCTCACGTGCGCTTGTCAGATTTACTGTCATTATATTATAGGTGATATTTTTTTATCTCTAATTGTTTTTCTAGCGCATGCGCAGTGTGCGGTAAATTATCAATTAGATATTAGACTATAGTATAGCGATGTTGAAATTGCGTGATATAGCCAAGAAGAGACTTATTGGAGAACCTGTTAAAATAGCGACTGCTTTTACAGGTTTTGATAATAGTTATCAGTTTGATAATCAAAACGTTTTAGTAAATTTTTCTGAAACAAATCTCTTTCATCTGCTACAGACGACTGTAAAACGTGAGCTTGAAAAACACAAGGGTTTAAGATTGTTAGTGCAATATCGTGTTATATTTTCAAAACTACTTGTGACGGAAGAATCTACTAAAACGGAAACTACAGACCCTTACATCAACGCAAAATCTAGACGTGTTTTACTTGGTAGTGATCTTTTGTCACTATCTAATGAAATACACCAAGAAATTTGGAAAAAAATAGAAGAATTTACCGAATCTGGTTCAGGTTGGAAGTTTGAAATAATCAAAGAAATTTTGTTTCACACAATGAAATATAACGCATTACGCGGCAGCGGCTCTAATAGCGCTGGGTATATCGACCTGCCACCAAAAATAAAAAATAAAAAATGCTGCATCAACGTGAAAAACGTTGATGACAAATGTTTTCAATGGGCTGTTCTTTCTGCGCTATTTCCAGTAGAAAAAGACGCTGGTCGTGTTGAGAAGTATATTAGTCACGTATCAAAATTAAATTTTAAGGATATCAACTTTCCAGTGGCAGAAAATCAAATACCAAAGTTTGAAAAGCAAAATAATGTTTCGATTAACGTTTTCGGACTAGATGAAAAAGAAAACGTCTATCCCAGATATATTTCAGAAAAAGCTTCACAATCGACTATAAACTTACTGTTTTATAAAAATCATTACGTTTGGATCAAAAACTTCAATGGACTAGTTGGTAAACAGTACAATAAAAATAACAAGAAAAAGTTCTTTTGTTATCGCTGCTTGCACGGTTGTACAGACAATGAAACATTACAAAAGCATTTGCAGTACTGTAGTGACGTACAACGAATAACAATGCCATCTAAAAAAGATAGTTTATTGTATTTTGTCAATTATAATCACAAATTAAAAATTCCTTTCGTTGTGTACGCCGATTTCGAATGCCTACTTCAACCTGTACTTGGCGTAGAAAATGATCCTAACCAATCGGATACAAGAAAAGTTCAAAATCATGTTCCGTGTGGAGTAGCTTACAAGATAGTTTGTTATGCTGATTCGAGATTATCTAAACCAATCAAATTATATCGAGGTAAAAATCCAGCTGTCTGGCTTCTCAAGCAGTTGATTAACGAAGTTGATAACATATTTGATTGTTTGAAAAGAGTAACTCCAATGATTAAACTAACACCACAACAAAAATCCGATCACGAGCAAGCGGAAATTTGTCATATTTGTGAAAAAGCTTTTGACCCTGACAACAAAAAAGTACATGACCATTGTCATTTGACCGGACAGTATCGTGGAGCGGCTCATGATCATTGTAATTTGAAATTTCATGCTCCAGATTTTATTCCAGTTATTCTTCACAACTTTCGAGGATATGACAGCCACATTATCGTAGAAGCTTTTGGTGATCCTGATGTAAAATCTCGTTTAAAACTCGACAACTCGATCAATTGCATTCCAAATAATTTTGAAAAGTATATGTCAGTTACGCTAGGCAAATTACGTTTCATTGACAGCCTGCAGTTTATGGCAGCATCGTTAGATGAGCTAGTAAACAGCGCTGTTTGCGCCGGTAGTAAATTTAATAACCTACAAGACTGTTTTGGAGACAAATTTAATTTACTGACCAAAAAAGGAGTATTTCCATACGAGTATCTCGACGATTGGAGTAAATTTGATGAAACATCTTTACCTGACAAAGAGAAATTTTACTCGCAACTCAAAAATGAAAATATCACCGATGACGATTACAAATACGCACAAGATATCTGGAATAGATTTGATTGCAAGGTGTTTGGTGATTATCATGATTTGTACTTGAAAACTGACGTGTTATTACTAGCAGATGTTTTTGAAAGTTTTCGAGAAGTGAGTTATAATAATTATGGACTAGATCCTTGCTGGTATTATTCTGCCCCCAGACTGTCATGGGATGCTCTGTTAAAGTTTAGTAAGGTAAGGTTGGAATTACTGACTGATGTTGATATGTTCAATTTTATTGAGAAAGGTATCCGAGGCGGTATTAGTGTGATAACGAAGAAATATGCTGAAGCAAACAACATATATTTGAAAGAGTATAATCCTAACCTTCCTTCGAAGTATATAGTTTATCTAGATTGTAATAACTTGTACGGGTATTCGATGGCAGAACCAATGCCTTTTGGTGGATTTCATTGGATCACGGCTGATCAATTTCTATCAGAGACAGAAAAAAAGATACCCGACGATGTTTCGTATTTCGTTGAAGTTGATCTCGATTATCCAACTTCGCTACACAAATTACATAACGATTATCCTTTCTGCGCGGAATCGATGGTCATAGATTATAGTTTGTTATCAGAAGAACAACAAGCGTCAGCATTACCAAGACAACATTCTATGGTAAAGAAACTAGTACCAAATTTGCTTAATAAACGTAATTATGTTTTGCATTACAAAGTTTTAAAACAAGCAGTCGATGCTGGTCTTGTGTTGAGAAAAGTTCATCGCGTACTAAAATTTAATCAGTCACCGTGGATGAGAGGTTATATTAACTCGAACACTACAAGAAGAGCTGCGGCAAAAACTGATTTTGAGAAAAACTTTTTCAAACTGATGAACAATTCCGTTTTTGGTAAGACGATGGAGAATATTAGGAAACGCTTAAATATCGAACTAGTCAATGATGTCAATCGCAGAAACAAACTTGTGTCAGACGATGATTTTGTGAGCATGAAAATATTTAATGAGAATCTTGTTGCGATACAAAGAAGAAAAACAAATCTAAAACTAAACAAGCCGATCTACGTTGGAGCTTCAGTGTTAGATTTATCAAAGTGGCTGATGTACGATTTTCATTATAATTTTGTTAAAAATCAATGGCCGGCTAGTAGATTATTATTTACTGATACTGATTCGCTCGTATATGAAATCGAATGTGAGGACGTCTATCAGGATATACATGATAATAGATATCTATTTGATCTTTCTGATTACCCACGTGACAGTAAATTTCATGACGACACAAATAAAAAGGTTATTGGTAAGTTCAAAGATGAAATGAACTCGAGCGCTATCAAATACTTTATCGGATTACGCAGCAAAATGTATGCCGTATTGTTAGACAATAATAAAATAACAAAAAAAGCAAAAGGTCTGCCTCGTGATTTTGTTAAAAAGTTTATAAAATTTGATGACTACAAGTACGCGCTCGGCGCTCGTGGTGGTGTTAGTTTTATAAGAGCTATGTCAATTCGGACAAATCATCATAAGCTCGAAACAGATGTCCTTATCAAACGCGGTTTGAGCAATTTTGATGATAAACGTTATTGCGAAAATGGGGTAGATACACTTGCACTTGGGTATTGTCATGATGATAGAGATATACTTGACATTATATTTGCAAACTAAAATTTTATCTAAACTTAAGAAATAATGTTTGAAAATTTGACAGTAACAAATAGCTACAGTAGCAAAATCAAATATCTAATGATGGACGGCAAACCATTGACAGTTGAAATTAATAATGAAACATCAGGCATATGTTTTAGTGGTACCCGTGACAAGTTAAAACTTTCGCTCATCAAATCTGATGACAGCGAGTATTTTAATTATCTCGAACAATTGTATCAAAAGTTGCTAGCGGAATTTAACAACTTTCACTGTCCGATTAGTCAACAAAAATATACTAAACTTACAATTGATCTTGATCGGTCAAAAGTATATTTTATCGACAAAAAAGATCCTCTAAACAAACTAGAAATGAAAGTTTTGTTTGAGTCCCGTCGTCATGTGAGCGGTAAAGTAAAGTTTAGTCTCTATCACCATGATAATGAAATATTTTTAATATCATCAGTTGAAACATTAATCATTGGTGATGAGATATAATATCACTTACTTGTGAACTGACCTGCACCGTTCTGGTACAATTATCAGTCTTTTCATCTACTGAGAGAGGTAATTACCTTATACAATTATCAGCCTTTTCATCTACTGAGAGAGGTAATTACCTTATACAATTATCAGCCTTTTCATCTACTGAGAGAGGTAATTACCTTATACAATTATATCTGCGCTAGAATCAGCCTTTAGTTTTTGTGTAGGTGAAAAAACTTTGGTGTTTTAAGGTCTTAAGAGAAGTAATTTGTATTTGTTTTGAGGATGGGGATAACTTTTGCGCCAGAATTAGCCTTTTCATTTACTACTCCTACAAGAACCTGGTTCGTATTAATGGTATGTTTTTGCTTTCCATGGGATTTATCTGTTCCTTAATGCCAGCAATACAGTGTTGCAATAAACTTGATATTATACGGTAAATATCAATTATTATTATTATTATTATTATTATTATTATTATTATTATTATTATTATTATTATTATTATTATTATTATTATTATTATTATTATTATTATTATTATTATTCACTGTGGGGGGAGGGGCGCGCGCGCCAGCCAGTTATCCTTACCTTTTTATTTTGTTTGTGCTCTTTAGAACCAATCAATGAAGAATGGAACGAGCGACAGTACAATTCAAAAGGTTTCCAGAGTGTGTATAATATTTTAGAAATTTTGTTTTGATTTCAATTTAAGTGCATGCTACCTAATTTAGCATAATATACTTGTTATAATTTGCCTTCGGCCCATTGCTAGACATCACTATAAACTGCCACACTGCAGACATCGTAGCGATATAACTGAAAAATTGTTAAAGCTACGTTAAAAATCATAATCACATCACATCACAATTTGTTGTTAATTTTGCTCATAGTTTCAGCCATTTTTTGTGATGATTAAAACAATGTATTGATTAAATTTATTTGATATGCCTACCAGGCCATCCGTCGGACTGACTATTCATTGTCCATTTTCTGCTGTCAAATGCACTGCCCTCAGACCATGCAGCTGGTGGCATGGTAATGACCTGGAAAACCATTCAAGCGTTTGTTTCTGATATATTATTCCGTTGGAATGTTAATTTAAGGATCCACATGATACAAAAACATTCAAATGTGATTTTTGTGATCAAATGTTCAGTCATCGCGGTTTTTGAAAATCATACAAGGATCAACGCCAGAGAAAAAGCATTCTAATGTGAAGTCTGTGATCACATGTTTAGCCGAGTACTCTATTTCTCCGTTTGACGCAGTCACTCTTGACTATTAAGCAATGGGTAGTGAATGGTCAGAGCTAAGAAAGACAGAAGTGAGAGGGCTGTCAGAAGAGTAATGATAGGAAAGGCAGAAATAAGTTAAAGTGTCAGTGTACCTTTTCGTCCGTTCATACTGCAACCATCCGTCTACTGTAGCGGCATTGAGATTAGGAACCTCAACCGGCACAGCCCTGAGAATCATTAGGTCTTACTTGTAGCTGGCTATTTCATTTGAATGTGATTTGGAAAGCTCCTGATTGCGAGATACCAAATCTGGAGTTTCTGCAATTATTGATGGTAATTTGTTCCAAGAACCTATTGTACATGGCAAGAAGCTGAACTTGAAACAATGTGTAGAAGCTGACTTTAATTTGAACTTTTTTTCATGGGGTTTGCCCTTGTTTGGCTATATGCTATGGTCAGGTATTTGTCTGCTGATATGTCCATTAGGTTCACATTATTGTACAACATGGTGAGCTGGACCTTGGTTCACGTGGATTCGTGTGATTCCCACTGGAGATGGTTCAACATTGCATTGGCACTGATAATGTTGCCATATTTATTTGTGGCAAAACTAGCAGCTCTCCTCTGAACCATCGCCATCTTGTTTATTAGGTCTTTCTTTATGTGGGTTCCAAACAGTTGAGCAATACTCAAGATCTGGTCGAACCAGAGTGAAATATACTGCACTTTTGATCTCTTCATTGTTGATTTGCAGGTTGCGGTGCAGGAAACTAAAGTTACTATTACCTTTTCTCACTATATTATCTGTGTGCCTTTTCCAACAGAAGTCTCTGGACAATTCTTCCCCAAGATATTTTATTGCCAGCTCTTTGGCTAACTTGTAACCTTTAAGAGTATGTTCAGACAAGATTGGTGATTTCTTCCTTGAAACTCGTAGGATGCTGCATTTTTCTGGGCCAATTGGTTAAGGTCTTCTTGTAGGATCTCACAGTCCTTGGAGGCATTTATTTCCTGGTAGACTATACAGTCATCTGCAAAAATGGTTGTGTTGGATTTTACACAAGCAGGTAGATCATTGAACACCAGGAAGAGGATGGGACCCAAAACACTCTAATGAGGTACCCCACTAAAAACCGGTGCTGAATTTGATGTTGTTCCATTTACTATTACTCTATGCGATCTGTGTGTCAGGAAATCTCTGATCCATTTCTCCGAATTACCATTGAAGCCATAACAGTTTAACTGACGGAGGAGTCTTTCATGGGCGACACGATAGAAAGCCTTACTGAAGTCAAAGATAGCAAGGTCATACTGCTTCCCTCAGTCTAAGGATTTGGCGATCTCATCCATTAGGGTTATGAGCAGTGTTTCACAACTTCATCTGGCATGGAAGCCATGTTTGGTAGTCTGTTAGAATGTTGAAATGACCCTCTGCGGGTTACTTCTCCACAACAAGCTGTATACACATTGTTTATTCACTTTGATATCAGGAATTGGTCGGTAATGATCTCCGTGTAGGCTTGGTAGATCACTCTTATCCTCTTGGGAGAAGACTGACTGGTACTGATGATTCAGTATGTTAGCCTTGCCGGATGCCTCTGAATGTAGTTTCCCAGTGGGGCCACACTACCATTGTCTCTGCGTAAGGACTTAATGTAGTTCCAAAATCTCTTCTGTTTGCTTGGTTGTTGTTTATTTAGATTTCTAACTTTTGTCAAGTTTTCAGTATATCTCCAGTAGACATGCAATTCTAAGCACTGTGATTCCGCTCTTGCTTATTTGTAGAGCTTTTATTTTTCCTTTTATCATGTTTTGCAAACAATCTGTTCTGCCTTCTGTGTTGGGCTTTAATGGGTTTGTCTGTCCAAGGCTTGTTTGTTTGTTTGTTTGTTTGTTTTTTTGTTTCCAGGTATGGTCGTAGATGGTATAAATTTATGCATTAACCATTTGATGTTCGCAAACATTCTCTATGGGTCATTTGCAGAAAGGTTATATGTTTTATGTATGAATAATTCTTGTGACGACTTCAGTTCTTCACATATTTGTCCATAGTCTGCATTCCTGTATTTGAAGACTTTTTGAGCTTCTTTCTTCACTTTCATATGTCGTAACCTGGACTCTATTGAAACTGCCTCATGTTCAGCAATTCCTGGTATACCATCACACTTGTTGATTAGTGTTTTGTTCTTTTGTGCAGAACAGATCAAGCAGAATTGAAGTAAATTCAGTTACACGTGTTGCTGTATGTACAGCCTGTTCCAGGAATGAGTCCTTTATAATATTTAGCTTGTGGAAGTGGACGACTGATTCTGCCACTCAATATCTGCCAGATTGAAGTCTCCTTCTAGTCATATGTGTGCACTTTGTGGTATTCTTGTAAAGCATGAGTGAAGGTGGTCTCGGTAGTTTGGTTTGGTTAAGGATTGAGGTTTGTAGAAGGCACCCACGTATAGGACTGATTCTCCTTTAACCTTGATTTTGGACTAAACTAACTCAAAATTATTATCTGCTTTCAGTTCTTCTGGCTCACAGCTGGAATACTGGTGTAATACATGTACTAGGACAAATAAACCACACCATGGGATCCCCCTGGACAATCTGTGTGGTAGGACTTGGAAATTTTCCAAAAATACTTAATTTAATGTTGCTGTTTAGTCATGAATCTGTACCAATAACAATGATGGATTTGGTAGAGGCAATCGTATTGTTTAATAGTCTCCTCTTTCCAGGTCACTTGGAAACAGAATAACAATTAATGACTAGGATTATCATGGGTAAGTCAGTTCTGACTCCAGTGGGACCATGTAGAAGTACTTCTCAGCTTGTGTGGAGATAAAGTAGCAGTTGGGTCGTTAAAGGTTATCTCATTTATCTGCTTGGGTACTGCTACTCAGGCATTGGTAACAGTGTTGCTAGTATTGAAGACAAAAGTGTCAAATAATCTGGTGGAGAGGTTTGGCAAACCACAATGAATACATTGCCAGCTAACATTGTGGAGGGTTTTGAACACAGCATGTGGCATACCCATACCCTCTTGATGATGCCATACTTTGCATGAATCACAGCACATACAATGTGTTGTCTATTTACATACTTTGTTGCAGAACCCGTATGGAAACTTTATGTTTATTGGGTCCGGATTTGATTTTAGTGCTTTATTCAGCTAACAAAATGCTACATAGATAAAAGAGAACGAGTTTGTTCCTACAGACTGGTCTTTACCTTCGTTGTTTTTTTTTTTAGATTAGCAATGAGGTGGGTGGAGAGCAATAATCTTGAATGATCCCTAATAATTACTGATTGTACGTTATTACTGTCATCTGCTGGTGAATTAGGGTAAATATTTTGTGTATAATGAGGGCAAGGGTGATAAAAGATAAGTTAATGGGATGTAACATGTTTTAACTTATGATATCTATCAAGTTCAAAAAAGCGAAAAGAATGTAGATATTTACCATTTAGGGTTATATTGTGGGGATTTGCTGGCGAGTTACCAGCGTTGATTAACAAAGAATACCTTCAGTTTTAAATACAAAATAGTTTGAGCAACATTACTATCATCTTAGGATATGTTTCCCAACACTAGAGTAGTGATGTTGTGTTATAGAACTTGGCCTAATTTTGTGAAATAGTTGAAATAAGTCGTGAGCTAGAACAGGAAATAACCGATGCCCGCCATTTTCTAAATACTATTTGTATTTTCAGGAGCCACATGAGAATGCAGTTACTGAGGGGGAGTAAAAAACATCAATATGTGAAGTCTGCAATAAAATGTTTTGTCAGAGTATTCATTTAAATAATCATATGAGAATGCACACTGGAGAAAACTATTCAAATGTGTAGGTGTATTTTATGGTAAAATTTAGACTAATAGTAGCAACTTGAAAAATCACATAAAGGCACACTCTGGAGAAGACAAAAAACATTCAAATGTGAAATTTGTAATAAAATGCTCAAAGATGATAGTATTATAAAGAGCCACATCAGGATGCATACTATTAAAAAACAATTAAAATGTGTAATTGAGATAAGATGTTTACATGGAGAAGTTCCTTTGATAGCCAAATGAGTGGCCATACAGGGCAAAAGCCTTTTGATATAATGTGCAGTTTGTCATAAAATGTTTTATAGCTGTGATGATCTTAGGAGGCACACGAGGAAACACACTGGAGAAAAACCATTCAAACTAGCTGTTTGTGATAAACTCTTCAGTCACAGCGGACACTTGAAACGTCATATGATGGTGCACGCTGGAGAAAAACATTCAAATATGAACTTTGTAATAAAGTGTTCAAACATAATACTAATTTAAAGTGCAACACCAGGATGCATACTGGAGAAAAACCTTTAAAATGTGTGTAATTTCCGATAAAATGTAGCAGCAGAGAGGGTAAACAGACCATTTGCCTAAGACCTTATTTATGAAAAATAAAGCTTCGTACAAAAATGAAACATGAACGTCAGCGACGTTAAACCAACACTTCTAACTCTGTCCCGTAGACGGCAAAGTTGGGTTAGCTTACTTTTTTTTACTTCGATGATGATTTTTGTGTTTCATCGCTATGTGGTTTCGTTTTTCTTGCTGGTCACTTTTGTTTGTTGCACCCTCTCTCTGCTGCTGTGTTTTTTTTATCCAAATAATGTACGATATATTGACCTGGGATCGTTCAAATTTATTGTTATAAAACCAAACAGTGTAGCTTGTGCGTGTGCAAAGAATTTTTTTTAATTTATTCATGTCCATGTCTTCAGAACACCAAGTATAATAAATATTTCGCACCATATGATTATCAACTCCGTTAAAAACAACTAAAATGTTACAGTGATCCCTGATCACTTTTGGAATTTTTGTATCAAGCTGTGTAACATAAATCATGTCTGTATTATTATGCCTGCATCGAGAAAATATCCTAGCTGGATTTGATTGTTTGTCCAACATAACATCATCATACACTACTAAATTACTAATACTTCAATCAAGGTCATCTACATATGGCGCTTCATCAAAATCAGTGATAAAATCAATAACGTCCCTGACTTCATTTAACAATTTTGCACTTTCACTAAAATCTTTAAGTATTTCATAGCATCTTTGATCATCTCCAGATGGAGTTACTAAATATGATTTATCCCACTTCAGCCTCTCATTATCAGATTAATTGTGTTATGCCTGATCCAGATGGACCTATAATTATCATTCTGATTGAAATCGGTAGCGCTGGGCGATGCTTGACAGGCTCTTGTTTTCGTGTCGCCGAAAAGTCAATTATATCCATATGATAAATAATATGAATCTATATTGTGCTTGATGCAGGCCAGCCATGTCCACTACTGGATTAACAGCAATAATAACAAAACAATAATAAATGCGCATTGACAGGTAAGTGTCAAAAGTGTGGTACAAAAATATAAATTTATTTCAAACATAGCGACCGGAGGTGATATTACTGCTTCGTTGGGAAAATTACCAGGACTTCCATGGGCGAAATATTCTAAGAAAAAAAAAACACTTACAGGGTTATAATTATTGTGGGCCAAGAACTAGTTTAGATATTCGTCTCGACAATTAAGATCATCCTTAGCCCGGTGAATATCTCCTAAATGGAATGGATCAAGCATGTTACGTTCATGATATTGGTTATCTAGATAAAAAAAATTACAACAGTGACATCTCGCCAATATAAAATTAATTCATGCCATAAATAAAAAATAAAATCACTTTCAGAAAAATTGGCTGTTTTCCTGGTAAAAACTGGAAAGGTAAAATCGTGCTAGGGGCTTGTAATTAATTATATAACTATTATAATGAAATCCATTTATTATTCCCGAGAGAATATTGGAAGGGCAGAACAGCTATTAGTAAATTCGCTGAAGCAGCAAAAGACCCACGTGCTGTTGCTGCAGCGTGGTTAGCACGATAGGCAATATGTCAAATATATATACCTCCACCTAAAACTTTCAGCTCGCGTATTTTGATGTCAACGTTCCCAATCAAATTCATCAAGCAAATATTTTGCTTTTACAGTACAATACCATTTTAAACTCGTGGACGTCAATCACGCACATACAAATATATGTTAACAGTCGTTGATGTTGCAAGTAGATATAAAACAGTGGAACCAATATAAACAAAAACAACATCTGAAGTTACATCTGCATTTGAACAAATTTATCAGCGATGGCCACAGTTGCTACATGTTGATCCTGTCAAAGAATTTCTCGGTACAGTATCATCGTTGATGAAACAACATGTCAAAATCAGACGAGGACACACTCAAATTCATCGTAATCAGGCAATCGTAAAAAGATTTAATCAAACACTTTCTGAGCGGTTATTTGGATATCAGAATGCGTGGAAAATGATTTAGGAAGATACAAGATCTGCCGAATGGGTTGAAAGATTTCAAAATGTGATAGCTGCGTTAAATAATGAAATTACTCATGTTATTCTATGAAACCTATTAATGCAATTACAAAGAAACATATACCCCGTAGCGACGGTTACTACGGATAACGGCGTGACTTTTCAAACCAAACAGTATTAGGTAATGTGACTGTCAGCTATTTATATAAACCTGGTGAACATGAAGGAGGAAAAGAAAAAAGAGCAACTGATTCTATCTGGAGTGTGAGCACACATAGCAATTATAGCGTGGTTAGATCTACGGGTAGACCCGCCATCTACAGACTAATGCATCTGCTCCACAACGTGGATTTGTACGTGAACAATTACAAGAAATACCTGGGGACACACAATTACCGCCCCGTTCACGTTCGTAAACTAACCCCACTGCGCCGATTGCATTCAAGATAGGTCAGCATCACTTTATCACTTGTATGACCGAGAGAACTATTAATTCTGTCTACGGTAAATTGTTTTGGATTATCACAAGAACACTTCTACAACATGTGACAGTTACAAATTATACAACGAGTATTCTGTCGTTGTTTTTGCGTCATGATAAATTCAACATCCACATCAAAATCGCGATTACTTTTTTGTCCCATTGCTTACAACTGGAATTTTTTTTATTACGCAAATAACACCTTCGGTCTCTCTAACAGTTTGATTATTATTTTCTGTGGAGTCTATGATAACTCTTTGCAGTTGAGATATTCTCCTGACTCTAGATAGGTAAACTAAAATTTGACCACTCGATTCTGTTACCGACAATCCAGATATTTGTATCAATAATAGTTATTCCTTGTAACGAATAAATTGTTATAGTATATCCTAATTTCCACGGTGAGTTATTTATGTTCAAAGCGTCCTTGACAACTTCAACGTCAACCAAAATAAAATCATTCAATACAAGATTTTGTTTTTCATCTCTCCTTCCATGGAATTTCAGCTTCAATATTTTGTCGTCGAGTATCTGCTGGGCTATAGCACAATGGTACAGCTAACGTTGAAAATCTTTCTTTATATCACAGAAATAATTTCTCTTGCAATTCGCCACGAACTACTTTTCTACTAGCAACTATTAAATCGCTTGACCGCCACAAATTCCAAAAATCGTTTTCAAGAGTTTCCGGAATTATTTCACGCATTATCTCGAATTGTATTTTATCTGGCTGTAGTCTGATCATGATCAGTGATTATTGGAATATTTTGACTAATGAGTATTTTGACTTATATATATATATATATATATATATATATATATATATATATATATATATATATATATATATATATATATACATACATACATATATATATATATATATATATATATATATATATATATATATATATATATATATATATATATATATATATATATATATATATATATAATCTCCCATTAGTGTTTTTACTGTTATTGGATATGTTAATTTCTTTCTTTACTGTTATTGGAAATGTTAATTTCTTTCTTTAGCTTGGCAACGTCATTATTATATGCTCCGGTATCTTTAACTGCTTCTGCCCACTCGTTTCTCTTTATGTCTTATGTCAGTTAAACCGTTTCCGCGTAATGCTTTTGAGAAGTGTTCCATAACTCGCTCAGCTACGCAGTTTAGTCTGCATAACAATTTCATCCGCTTGAGACTACCAATGTTAGGTTTTTCATTTAGTGGATATATCACGTAGATAACCTAAGAAACTTGATACGCTCGCTCATAATACGGTTTATCAATACCGGTCAGCGTACCTGTCTTGGATATATTACATTGTGTAACAGTATTATTTCCAGTATGAGGTCATATCGGTTCGCGCTTATCACGAATAATCCAAGCATCATCATCTATCTATACATCAAATTTTACTAGAATAATATATATCTGATTGTCTAGATAGTGAATAATATTTTTACCTCGTACGCGACTCATTCTAGCATCAGCGCAATACCAGCGGTGTCGTTCATAATCCTGAATGTTGACCAAGTATGAGTCGCCCCATAGCTGCAAAAGTCTTTCTCACCTTCACAGATACGATAGATTATATCACTATCTATCACAGCCAGATCTTGCATCGAAAAATTAAATTTACATTTCGGTAATTTGTCAAGATCAAATCTTGCTGTGCATGGTTCAGTTGCGGTTAATCTCTTAAATTCCTCCATACTATTATATATATATATATATATATATATATATATATATATATATATATATATATATATATATATATATATATATATATATATATATATATATGTGTGTGTGTGTGTGTAATGATCGAACAGCATATATTTTCTCTGTGCAAAAGACCCCAACAAAGCAAAAAAATATCATAAAAACAACTCATTTTAGATACGAACAATGGCTGAAAAACAATTGCATAATTTTTAAACAAAATGTCAAAGATTTTATTGTATAAGCATTTAATCCAAGGTCAGTATTTTCAAAATCTTCATCCTTAAAGTCATATATGAAAACGTTTGAATATGAATATTGGAAAAGATACATAAAGTATTCAAGATATTGAAAATATCAGAAAAAGGAAAATTAAAAATAAGTTCACTAAAAGATATATGCAAGGGGAAAAAAGGATAAATGATGATGGATAAAACGTTATGAGTAAAAAGAAGAAGAGGCACAAGTACCATATACCTGAAGTTTACCGATAATCGCGTGGGTAGTTCAGTCGAGAGTGCATCAGTAAACACTAAAAAAACTGAAAATCGCATGACACATCAAACTCTCTTGAGACTGAGGCATGGGAAAGAGTTGTGATTGCAGAGACTTGGATTCGAGTCTCAGTTGTGATTATCAAAGTGTCCTTAGATCTATCTGAGATACAACACAGGTAAATGAGGTGTGAAATATACAATGCAATCGCTGATTCTTTCCTGATACTGGCACTGCAATCTGCATAATCTGTAAAGGTCTCTTGTTTTCTATCAGTGTTTTATTTGAGTCTTTCTATTAATCCTTAATGACTGGTGCTTCATTTTTTTGTAGGTCAATGTTTTAGCAATGTATGCAAAATTGTCATTGACTTAGAAGCGAACAGATATGGGTATTGTTAGAAAAACTGTCATAAAAAATAATTGCACGTACTACTACTACTACTACTACTACTACTACTACTACTACTACTACTACTACTACTACTACTTCTTTTAATCTTTTAAACGGCCTATTTAAGCCGAGCCTTTTTCTGTCCTGGTCCCTTTTGAAACATGACCTACAGGGGAGATAAATCATTCGAGTGATTTATTTTATGATAAATATTCAGTTACTTTTTTTAAAAAATTTTTTAAAAAAAAACGACAAAAAGAAACATGATGAATATGGGAGAAAAAGAATACAAGTGTGAATTATGTGATAAAATGTTTAGTACCAGCAGTGGTTTGAAAAATCATACGAGGATACACACACGGGAGAAAAATCTTTCTGTTGCGAAGTTTGTGCTAAAACGTTTGGTGAGAGTGCTGCTCTACGGCAACATGTGAGAACACATTGGAGAAAAGCCATTCAAATGTGAAGTTTGTGCTAAACTGTTCAGTCACAGCGGAAACTTGAAAAGTCACATGATGGTGCACGCTGGAGAGAAAAGATTTAAATGTGAAGTATGTAATGAAACGTTTAAACATAATAGTAATTTAAAGAGCCACATGAGAATGCATACTGGAGAAAAACCATTTAAGTGTGAAGTTTGTGAAAAAAAATGTTTGCGTGGAGAAGTTCATTTCTTAACCATATGAATAGCCATACGGGGCAAAAACCATTCATATGTGCAGTTTGTCATAAAATGTTTAGTAACAGTTTTGATCTTAAGAATCATATGAAAATACACACTGGAGAAAAACCATTCAAATGTGAAGTTTGTGTAAGAATGTTCAGTCAAAGTAGTAATTTGCAGACCCATATGAGAATGCATACTGGGGAAAAACCATTTGTATGTGAAGTTTGCAATAAAATGTTTTATCAGAGTGTTCCACTGAAGAATCATATGAGAATGCACACCGGAGAAAAACCATTCAAATGTGAAGTTTGTGATAGAATGTTCAGCCAGAATAGTAATTTGAAGAGCCATATGAGACTGCATACTGGTTTAAAAAACCATTTATATGAGAATGCACACTGAGTAGTAATGTGCAGAGCCACATGAGACTAAATACTGGAAAAAGAAAACGTCAAAGATGAGATAAAATAAGAATTCTATATTGGAGACTTTATAGTCCATACATCAAAACTACAGTATAGATATAAAAATTAAAGTATTTCAATCTTAGAATATCATAAATGTATCTTATTTACAAGTATACCTACACATCTATAACAATGGATAGTGTCCAGAATTGTTAAGGATTAAAATATGTAGCACATTTAAAGAGTAATTTGTTCGATCTACTTATTAGGAGAATTTAAATGAATGTCTTAGTTCCCGAGATTTCAAGATAAAGTATTTGCTTTTAGATATTCTTGTCATTACTGAGAGCACATACTTTCACATCATAAAAAGTGTGTTTAGTGGGATACTCTATGGTAAATGGGACTTTAATGTTAAATTAGAGAGGTTATACCATGCGGAGAATGGGACTTGAAAATCTTGAACATTTATGATGCTCTACAGACAATGGGATTTCTTTGTTAAACTAGGTGGGTTGTACCCTATGGAGAATGGGAATTAACATGTGACTTAAAAAAAATATTGTATCTGTATAGGGACAATATGAATCCAACAGGTGGGATGACTTCACGGTACTGAATATTGGAAACAGTGTTGTAAGTGACTGAACTCAATTGGGCTAAACAGTGACAGTGGAAAAAAAAAGCTCTAATGTTATGTCCTGCTCCGCAAAGCGTGTAAGTTCAGCTATTTCAGCGATGAAACTATACGAATAAAACAATTCTTGGCAGAAATAATGTTTGACAGGGCAGGACTGGATAGACGTGATATAGATATAGACAAACAAAGACACAAACATAACACAAATATATACACAAAACAAATACACACATATGGCAAAGAGAGCAAATCTTTTTGAGGCAAAGGAGTGATCCTGATAAAAGCCTTTAGGTTCTTCTACTTTTTCCAATTCTTCCACCATCTCCTCACTTTATGATTCCTTTCTTCCTCTTCTTTTCATTTTCTGCTATCCAGTAAGGTTGTCCCATTGTTCTGAAATTTTCCTGTACCTTGATCCAGTTTTGATTGACCATGTCAAAGGCCTCAGTTTTCTTTCTTTCTCCTTTCTCTCCTTAGTCCCATTTTCTTTTATCTTCTTCACCTCCTCTTCCATCTCCTTTCTTACATTTTCTTCCCCTTTATTTAAATTCTCTAATCCCCTTGTCCACAGTCATAAGAGACAGATAAGACCAATCTGTTAAAAGTTTCAATTTCTTCTAAGAAACATTGTCACTGTATCAAAAACCTCTTTCAATCTTCCCACCTTAACATACTCTAACTTAATAAAGCCTCTCAACTGCTCTATTTCCTCTTCTATGACATCTCTTCCTACTTTTACTCTCGTCACTTGCCTTGTCACAAATTCTAGAGTAACTGGATAACTCCATTGATCAGCAATCCTTTATGCTACATACTCAGCATTCATTATCCAATACCAACCATCTTTTAAGTCGTTTTCCAAATTCATTTTGAACATGTTGACTAGTCAGTGCTGGAGTAGCAATACTGCTGAACACTGCTTTATATGCTTTAAGCATGGACATGTAGGAAAACATCCCTTACAATAACTTCACATATTATCTACTATCAACTCGGAAGGGAAGAAAATAACCCTAGTATCTACTATCAACACAGAAGTGAAGAAAATAACCCATTATATACTATCCACACCAGTATCAACTATCCACACAGAAGGGAATAAAAAAAACAATATCTACTGTAGGGACAAGTTTGGTTTTTTTTGTTAAGATAAAAAAAACACAAACGTATGTGCACACACACACATGTATGTAAATGTGCACAAATACATGCAAACACACACACACACATAAGTGAAGGAGTTGGTGTTTATAGTGATACTACTTGAAATTCACTAAAATTGGCAACCTGATCAATCTCTCTTTTCTAGAGATCTGGGTAGCCCTGAGAAGGGATTTTTTAAAATAAATTTAGGTGCATCTCTTAATGCTGGCACCTCCCAGGTCTGGCCACATACATGCAATGTCTGCTCCAGTCATTCTTCCAGTTCAATCTTGCTCTTTGGAGTGCAGAGGGATGTTGATTGCCCACATCATCCCAGTTCACACTTGGTGAGATAGTGAAAACTTTCCTTTGTCTGTTTCTATTCCACATCTGGGGATGATAATGATGTCACTGTAACTCTCACTGCATTTCCATCTCCTCCCAGTTTTCTGTCTGGGGGACCTGGAGGACAATGACTCTTGGTACTGGAGACTGTGGCTCATGATGTTATGGTAGTGGTACTGGTAATGGAAGTGGAGACTACCTGACCTCAGATTTGACCTCACACAGAGCTCTAAGTATGAGATGAGGCACAATTCTTTCCTTCTCCTCTTCCTTCTTTGTCTTCTCCTCCTTATATTCTATTCTGGCTGATTATGCTATGGCTTCCTTAGCCAGCTCATCCAAATGCATACTCCAGGTGCATATGAAGTTCCAGTAATTTGGCAATTCTGCTACTCGTGTTGACTGGACAATGTTTGGGTAGACAGACTGGTTTGGCTTTGGATTATAGTCGCTTATTGCCTGGTGGCATTCCTGCAACTGTTTGTGGTCCTGGGCTGGGCGTATGTTCCTTTAAGAGGGCGCTTGGCTTCGAGCTGGGCCTTCTGAAACATTGAAGAGGAAGGACGCGCATCCCATAGCCCTCGGGGAAGAACAAAGAAGAAAGAAGACCTTGATTAGGATTACTATACTTTTTACAACTATTAATAAATATTTCCTAATCACATTCTTTATATGGAAATTATTGTAAATTTATCCTAAGCTTATTGTTATGATTATTGTAACTTTTGTATAGTAGTAGCAATTATTACTTGATTTATTTATTGTTATAGATTGTGGCTAGATGAATTTGTTCTATTACTGATATTTATTTATTATTATTGTTTTTTGTGTAAGCCTTCGTGATTTCAATTCTGATTGGCTGGTTTGTGTCTGCATTTCAATCCTTTCCTAGCCCATTATTGTTTTCCAATTAGATAAAGTGTGCCCCAAAAATTCGGCCAATCAGCTGCGGCCTTATATAATATGCTTATTTAAAGATAGGTTCCGTTTTTGTAATGCGCTTCTATATTTATCCTGGTAAGTCCGACGGACTTTGTATAGTAAAACAAATAAATGCTTTTTGGATCAGAGGTATACGAGGGTTTTGGGGGGTAAAATAAGGTTTATCCCACTTTACAAGGATTTATTTAATATATGTATATCGCCGTTTAGTTTGTTCTGTTTTAACAATAAACCGTTTAATGTTGTTATTTGTAACAGTGGGATTGTATTTGCTTTTTTAATGGATTTGATATTAACTAGGAAAGTAATGGGGTAATTGAATTTATAGGCGAGTGATTTTTCAATAGTCGATTAATCTTACTTTTAATCTGTTATATCTAACTTAAGTTTACGTTATCCTTACCGCCTTTTACATTGTTAGTCCGTCTGAAGAGAATCTCTCCTAATATTTTCCAAATCCAGTTCCGAGTTGCGTTCCTTTCCTTTGTCCTTTGTTGCTCCCTCCCCCGCCTGTCCTCCCTCCTCCCACCTGCTCCTCGCCGGGAGCCCCAAGAAACATGTCCTTTCCCTTCAAAGGCTAGTAGAGGAATGGAAAACATAGCATAGCATTATGATTAAAGTCGTGTGTACACTCTCGTGTTTTACGACTGGTTATAGTCCTGAAAAGGACTAGTGGCTTCACCTCCTTTCGAGGCCGAGCACACCTATGCCATAGTGCTGGGCACTTTTTACCCCGGCGCATGGGTCTGTTAGCCCCCCTGATGGCTTACCGCCATAGCTGGATCGCTATCCGGGAAGGTGCTTAGCCCTTGTCTGGGCTTTTGTCCGAGTGCTTGATTTTTATCGTTGACCTTAAGACCTTTGTTTATTCACTGAAACATTCACAGTGCCGCCAGTCTGGACTCGGAAAAGGCAAAGGAAATTGTCCCTAAAGGGCTTCTCTGGGCCTCACATTCTGTTCGGTGTTCTCGGTGTATACCCCAGGTCCGCAACACAATTTATTGGTAATATATGAAATCTTTTCTTTATTGTGCGTTGGTGCGGATCCGATGCGCTTCCCTGCGTCTCTGCTTCTCCTGTACTGCTTTCCTTGTTCCTTCCCCCAGGGTTGATACGGTGACAGCTGTAGATGTCGTGTATTCTATATTTTGATCGATATTACTCCCGTTGTCTATTGGGGGTGGGGCAAATCTAACTTTCCAAACATGTGTTCGCAACATACGTTTCAAATATACCTGCGTTGTGAAAATTCCTATTTTAATTAGTTGCTCCTTTTTGTATGCAAACCCGTTTTAATTTAGTGATCTTAGGTTGGGTTTTTATATCAGTGTTGTGATAGAAACCAATCTTGTGTCCAGGGCCACCATTTTGAGTTATGTGGTCGAAAGTGGGCTCTTAGCCAAAAGGAGCCCAATGTATGGCAATATTATAAATCGTTTCATTATCTCCATTGTCGTTTTTTTGTGTAAGCCTTCATGATTTCAATTCTGATTGGCTGGTTTGTGTTTGCATTTCAATCCTTTCCTAGCCCATTATTGTTTTCCAATTAGATTAAGTGTGCGCCAAAAATTCAGCCAATCAGCTGCGGCCTTATATAATATGCTTATTTAAAGATAGGTTCCGTTTTTGTAATGCGCTTCTATATTTATCCTGGTAAGTCCGGCGGACTTTGTATAGTAAGACAAAGAAATGTTATTTCGATCAGGTGTACGAGGGTTTTTGGGGTAAAATAAGGTTTATCCCACTTTACAAGGATTTATTTAATATATGTATATCGCCGTTTAGTTTGTTCTGTTTTAGCAATAAACCGTTTAATGTTGTTATTTGTAACAGTGGAATTGTATTTGCTTTTTTAATGGATTTGATATTGACTAGGAAAGTAATGGGGTAATTGAATTTATAGGCGAGTGATTTTTCAATAGTCGATTAATCTTACTTTTAATCTGTTATATCTAACTTAAGTTTACGTTATCCTTACCGCCTTTTACATTGTTAGTCCGTCTGAAGAGAATCTCTCCTAATATTATCCAAATCCAGTTCCGAGTTGCGTTCCTTTCCTTTGTCCTTCGTTGCTCCCCTCCCCGCCTGTCCTCCCTCCTCCCACCTGCTCCTCGCCGGGAGCCCCAAGAAACACGTCCTTTACCTTCAAAGGCTAGTAGAAGAATGGTAGACAGACTGACGAATGCTAGACTTTATGTCTGAGGTGCAGACGTGAAGGAAAACATACCCTTACAACAAAACTCAATATCCTCCTCACTATCCATCACATGGAAAGCTTGGACCTAAAATAAACGCGTTTACTTTTTTCACCTATACACACTATCTGACTAGTCAGAGAATCGAAGTTATAGACACATTTCTGTTTTTTAACTTATTAACACACAATTGGTAATTTGACTAGCATGTCATTTCTCTAGTGTTGGGTAACCCTGTAAAGGGCTGATTTGTTGGGGATTTTGGCAATCTCTTAACATCTAAGATTACATCCCCCGTTTGGCGGCAGGATATACCACACGATAAGGTCCGATTCTATGGAAGGAGAACTCTTCCATATCCACATGGCAATTGGCAAACCCTCTGTCTGGCTCCTGCTGTTGCTGCTCTCTCTCTCTCTCTCTCTCTCTCTCTCTCTCTCTCTCTCTCTCTCTCTCTCTCTCTCTCTCTCTCTCTCTCTCTCTCTCTCTCTCTCCGAAGTCTATACTTTTCCATCCTTTCTTATTGCTCCTTCTTGATTTCTTCTCTGAAGACTTCTATCAAGTTTTCAACCACTTTCAATATCCTGGCATTCTCTGTCTCATCAGGCTTCAGTATGAGGTTTTTGCCTGAAATGGTGTAAATGCACGTACGCTTCGTTTAGCTTGGCTAGTCTTGAACACATATTCATAAGAGGATGAGTCAACAATGAATAGTCAGAGAGAGAGAGAGAGAGAGAGAGAGAGAGAGAGAGAGAGAGAGAGAGAGAGAGAGAGAGAGAGAGAGAGATTATAGTGGTGTCCGCACATCAGTAAATGTGCCAATGTTTAATGCAGTGCAGGATTACCCAACAGGCAGAGTAGGCACTGGCCTATGGGTTCCACAACTTTTAGGAGCCCAGGGACAACATATCAATATAATATTGAATTGATTTGATCTTTACATATTAGGAGATAATTTGCGAGGAAGGGGGGGGTAGATTTTGACTGCCTAGAGGCCTCCACAAGTTTTAATTCAGCACAGGTCTAATGCCTGCACTGCAAGCTGTTAATTGTTTCTGGGGGAAGGAATTAAAACCTTATCCCCCAAGCATTAATTCACACAAATAGTACTGATAATTTAGCCCTCACGTTGAGGAACAGTAAGTCCCAGGCAACCTGAATGCCTGAATAATAGGCTTTCTTGAGCGGGAACAATTTCCACCCATCTAAACACCGGGTGTCATGTTCTGACGCAATAGTCACTGACCAATCGTCTGGCGTCTCATACTGGCTTGGTTGACACCTGGCGCCGCTTTAGGTGGACTGTACAATTAAATCCACTTGGGTATATTCCCGCTCAAGAAAGCCTATCATTCAGGTTGCCTGGGACTTATTGTTCCTCTACGTGATAGCTAAATTATCAGTACTCTGGTTTGATCCAAGTCAAATTGGAATACCTTAGTAAGAGGAAATTTGATAGTTAGCCCATAAAGGGTTGTTTTTTAAACGATTTTTAAAGGTCTGCTGACGGGTGTCTTCTGCGCATGTCTCCTCAGGTGTCTGGTTTTCTCTACCGCCGAGCCGCAGATGCCAATATAGAATTGATAAGAGCTCAACGGATTCTATTAATGTTATTTTCAGGTGTTGCTTGATGCTTCCATGTAGCATTTGTGAAGGGTGGTTTTTCCTGAATTGACATTGCTGGGTTGTAGGTCTCCTGGTCCTGGTCCTGAGGGATTCCCATGCTACATAGGTGTCTACTTTGATAAAATACTTTGTTGTGTATAGGCCCATTGCAGTCTCATGTATCCCAAGAGTGCGTAGGTTTGCAATATCCGGATCACTGTCCCCCTCAACCTCGACTTTTAGATTTCCTTTTAGTGACCTTCTTTTTCCTCGTGAACAGATTTTACCGATCTTTCTATTTTTATAGGAGTACTTGATTCTTTGCTTGGTTGATAACCCAATGGATGTGAGCGAATACCGGTTCGTTTTTGACCTGCTGAATTCTAGTAGGCGTTGATGTTAAGCTTGCAGGTAGTGTCCTACTAGTAGGCAATTTAGCTGCAACACTTGCAAATGTATCCTATGATGATTGTTGTTCATGTTTAGGAGTCGATGGTGTGGGTGGGGGAAGTGGAATGGAGTGGCTAACTTTCCTCACTTCAGTTTGCTTCTCTTGTTGCTGTGCTGTGCCTTTGTTTAAATTTATAGATGCTGTTGTAACCGGCTGTGTAGGCTTGATATGCTCCGATCTCCTTGGAATGTTGAGTCGGCCTATGACCTCCTGGTTGAACTTGGCCTGTTTCTTCTCTGATCACCATTATCAATATATCCTTGGTGCCTATTTGTTTTCTTCTACTCGTCGTTTCTTTCTCCCATATGTGCAGTTGTTTGCTTTTCATACCGCACGAATGCTTCACCCTGTAACAATACTAAGTACTAAATCCCTCAGTGCTGGATAAATGAGTTGCATATCTATCATTCTATGTGATTACATGTTGCATCAACTATGTTTGCTGCATCTAGATCGCTACCATCCGTATCGTTCACTTTGGTTTTCAAATGCAACTAACTGCTGTTCAGATCGATGTAATCTTCGAGCTGTCCTTTGATTTCATACTCAATGGGAGCTGAGGTCGTCAAAAAGGAGATTCTTGTATCGTCATCATAATCGGTGGCATGACAAGCAAATCCAGTTCCGACCTGAAACATGCGTAAGACTCGGTGCATCATTTTTTTTCTCTCTATGTGATTTTATAATCAAAGACGTCTAATTCTCAGACGGTTCTTCCTTTCTTGGTCTTTCTACCACTGGGGATCTGAAGTCCTCAGGAGGAGTGTCTTCGTCGTTGCCTCTTTCTGCCTAATCGTTAGCGTTCGGGGCATTTACAGGAGTTTTTCGTCGGCCCAACATGTATTTGCCTGTTTGAATCAAGACGCTTCGCCTGCTCTCAAGAAACATTATTTGGGATTTTGTTTGTTAATGATGACATTTTGGAGAAATTTTTTGCCGTGCGTCAAAGCGGCATCTGGCATCTTTCAAGGCGTGCAATCCCTGTGTCACCATCTGTTCAAAGCGGGAGCCACCGAACGAACGCTGATTTCAGCATATGTCCTAATATATACCCTCGTTGTCGAGCGACTCCTCGGTACACCGGATGTATTTCTTACAAAGTCGTTAGAGAATCGATTTTGAAAATGGAGTTTCACTGTAACTTTTCCTTTTGTGAATTGAATATATTGTCCGAGATCTTTAATAGTAATGTTGACACTGTTGAAATACGACTTACTGACGGGCAGATAATGATGATATACAAATTCGCGGTGAACGTGATATGTCGTTATACCTTCCTCGTCAGCCATCGTGACAGAATCCACTTTGAAAGTAATGACGCACAGTAACGGCACGGATGTGTGTCCCAGTACGCTTTATTCCACCACATCGGAGTACACAAAAATCAAATTTAATCCTTGGTTTTGTTCTACTAAGAAACGAAAATACTGCCCCAAGAAAGTATTTCCTAAATGATTGGTAATTCGTTATTCTTGGTATTTTTCATTCTCAATTTAACGTTCTGACCCAAAATGTCAAATATGGTTGGACAAAATGTGAATGGACACCAATTTGCCCTCCGAAAATTTCATCAGTAAGAGACAAGTTACCTTATGATATTCGATGATGACACTTTTTCTGACACTCCCCATGGCTTTGTCAAACACTGTCTTGAACATGTCCGCAATAGTGTTCACTAAATGTTGACCACTATTATATAGCCTGGGGAATTTTTAAGTTATAGGTCCACTTTCGAGTGTGTGGGTCCTTCGTTTCATTAGAATGTCTGACAGTGGCATCCAAGTAGTTTTGCACATGCTCGTCATGAGCTTCGACCATAAAAAAGTTTATCTTTTTGATAATGTTTTTGATTTGTGTAGGGTGAATTATTTCCACCAAAGCCACTTCCCAACAAGCGTCCTGATCTGGTTGGATGGCCTGAGGTAATTTGTCCGTGAAATAGCATAATGTGTTTATGGGAAATACATCCATGGAACTGTCACTGGGTAACATTAAGTAAGAAATTGGTTATTCATAATTCCAGAGTTCTATTGACAGACGGGTAACTGGAGGGCAAAGGAGTGTCTAAAAGAGGATTGTTGTTATTGTGACTGTTGGAGGGGTGACTGATGTTAGACACAAAGCTCCCGTTGTTCTGGTTAGAAGAATATTTCAGGGACGGATTGGGAAGAAGTAACAGATGCAGCTGCTCAATACAATGGTCTACAATTGTTCGTCTTCTTGCAAACTCAAATTGGCAATGGCAGCACAGATGACACAATACAACATAAATATGTGGCAGCAAAAGATTTGCATTTTATGCACAAGTTCTTCATACCACACAAAGGTTGTTTTTGTAGATCTTGCACAGAAGAACTGGGTGAAGGAGTAATCACTGCAGTGGTAGCGCTTGGGGCTGTCTTGAAGGGTACGATGGTCACTTCTTTTTATATTCGATGATTTGTTAAGCGTCGATTCAAGAATTAAAACTGGGTGGATATCTTTTCCAAAGTACTTTGACTTCTTTGATACGTCTTTTCCCTACTTTACGGATTCTTCGATCGAGAACGCTTCTGATGTCGTACTTCTGATTTTGGTCACGCGTTGTAACTCGGGTAAGTGAAACTTTCCTTTTGACACTAACCCGTTAATGTCTTCTAATCTATAGACGGCAAAATGACACACGCATCCACTGACACAGGAAACAATTCGGTGGTCCAGTTGGGTAAGTAACCTTTGTCGAAAGTGCCTTTTGGTCTTGCCAATGCGCACCCAATCTCTGCCACCAACACTCCGCCCTTCTTGGGGAGAGCCACAGTCGGGGATGTAACAAACAGGCGCTTAAAGACAGTCACTTCGTTGTCGGGAGTCACTTCGTTGTCGGAAGTCACTCTTGGGGGACACGTCCGCTGCTCCGATGGTAAGATTGATTGTACGCTTGGATTAAGTGCGGTAAAACGTCGATGTATTTAAGAGTGTGTTGATGCGTAAAATATTTCCACATGCGTTCTTTAAAGGTGCGTTGTAAACGTTGCGCGATTCTGACTGACTGGTTTCGAGATCATCACTAGTGAACACATGAATGCCTCGTTTCTTTAATTATTTTTGGAAAGCTTAGTTCAGAAATTCTGTACCTTTGTGGAATATGGTGAAGACAACTTTGTTTCAGCACCAGTATGAGGGTTCTCACTCTGTGCTCGAGTTTTGGAAGTCAATGGCACGATATAGTAAAATTTGGAAAACACTTCGATGACACAAAAAAAAATAATATTTTTAGTCACGATTGTAGGTGGCCAAATGAGAAACATCGGCTAAATCGGCTTAGCATTGATGATCGATGCCCTCCACTAGGATGCCGCTTAAGGTGTACGTGGCATCTTCTTGTAACTATCTTTGAAATTCAGGTAAACGGACACTTTTCAGTCGGTTTGGAAGCACGATACAATTCCTGAACTCTGTAGTAACCTGAAGGGATGGGCTCATAGTAGTAAATGCTGGCTAACACATTTTTCATCAGGAAAGGATTTTTAATAAGTCACCCAATCTTCACTGATGCTAGTCTGGATGAGGCGAAGTGGTGGTTTGGAAACGATTTTACGTGTCTGATGTGTCAAGGGAGTAGAAGTCGAGGGTAGTGGTGGTGGTGGTAACGGAAAGGCTTTGGTCTTCTTTTCGTTTTTGACTTCTGGTTTTCCTTCTTTCTTTTTGCCTTCGGTCGAAGGAGGAATGTACACTATCTTTTTAACCCAGGCGTTAAGTTCTTCTCGTTGGGGTTTAGAGGAAGGGGTCAACAAGGATGCTGTAATCTTACTAGGGATGGGATCTGCTGACGGTGTTTGAAAGACTTCTCGTGCATCCTCTTTCTCGCGCATCAATGGGGATGCGTCTGTCTTGATCACTGGGCGTTTTGGTGATGGTATGGTGACGGATTCTTCATCAAGGTCTTAATATCTTTTGGAGTCAGTGGAGTTGTTTGGTCTAAAGCATTCTGGTTGTGAAATAGTTGCAGTTGTTGCAACAGCTGACCGTTCCGTTGCGACCTTTCCGTTTCTGACAAATCACTCCGATCCATCAACGATTGCTATTCTTGTTGTAATGGGACATTTCGGTCAGATGAGGATTGGAAGGTAAATGCTGGGTCCATTTATGCCAATGGTGGAGTTTCATCACTCGATTGTAAGACTCTAAAGTCAGTTTTCGTCCTTCCATCTGATTTCAATGGTCACGTCTGAGATCTTTTTACCCCAGAGTATCATCTTTAACCTCTTTGTCTTTGAACTAATTGACCTTATGCGAGATGGCAGATTGATCCACCTACTAATTCACGTGGCATTACCACCTGTTAACCTCCGACAAACATGCAGTATCTGGAAAAAAGATGTTTCTGTTAAAGTGATATGTTTATTAAAAACGATTTATGATATTCTTAAAATGTAAAATTACAACGTTGCATAATTATACTTCAGTAAAGAATATTTATATTTGTAGATCAAGTTCGTATAGTAAGAATTTCTGTTTTATTTTAGTAAATAATAAAAGTCAATTCAGAGCTGCTCGAGAACTTATTTTGTAAACGGAGATTTGCTGAAAAAATGCTAATATATTTAGTATATGATCTTATCCTTATTAATTTTATCTAGCTTATGTTTATGCTGCCTTGAAAGTAAATGAATTAAAAATTAATAATAAAATCGTAAATAATTACTTGTTAGAAGCATACTGTTGCACATAATTTTAAAGTTATAATGTGTTCGTCAGACGGAATTTTCAGTGATGTCCCTGATAAAAATATTAATTACTTATTGTTATTTTCATATGATGTCCATCGATTTAATGTGATAATGCTGCAATAATGTCAGATGTTTTATGTTTCTAGTTTTTCATATGCAGAACATGTTTACTTAGGGTCCACAGGTAAACACATTTTCCTCGCTAACATATCGTATTGATCTGCAGTATTTTAAGAACTAAATAAACAAAAGACAAAAAAAAATAAATAGTATGTGGCTCGAGACATTCATTGTGCAACACTTCCAACTCATAGCTATTATTACTTATTTCTTGATTTTTCATTTCCTATGAGCAGCTTGTCAAGCAGTTATATTTCGCTTCGAAAAGCCAAAGTTATCGATGCAAACAAAACACATAATTCAATAGGAAAAACAGCTATGAAATTAAATCTCTATTTACTCTCGAAATACAAATACGCACGTTTGATTGTACATGCCATTTGCAAAATCATTGCTGCTACCACTGTCGACCTTGCTGTAGCTGGAAGTGTAACCACATCAACTATCACATGAACGCAAATTCGATTCGTTGACGGTCTTATCTATTGCAAACGGCTTTATTTTCAGGATGTGCTGGTAAAAAACATAATATCGTTACGGCTGCATTCGGGAATAGATTTTTATTCAGAACGTCTCGCGGTAGCTAAATGCTGCTCAATATAATCAGCAAGCTGTACTTGATGGAAATTAAAGATAAAGTATTTAGCATGGATGAAATGATTCTGGTGGAAAATGGAAAACCAATAGACGATTATAAGCAGTAAGCAAGTGCGAGTGACAGTAAACTTAAACCACTACTGGTCAACCAGTACTACCCTTATGTGATAGAATTTATATGTGAGATTGTGTGTCTATTTTATCCTCCTTTTACATCTTGCCTTATTGTGTGATATTATGTTTGTGTGATTTCTAAGAATAACGAGAGTGTATAAAATCTCCTATCCCATTCTTTAGATAGTAAGAGAATAATGCATCACGAATTTGTTTTATCAACGTAAGAATTTAGTTACAATGTCCTTTGCCAAAAAAGTTTCAAAATGTTTCCAAAAAGAGGAAAATTGCTACTGCAGGAAGAGCTGCGTTTTTCCGGTGCTGTTTCTATCGTTTAAACTGCATTCATTATCACTCTTCCCGTTAATGGAATCATTCAAACTGATCAGTTGTCTGTGGAAGAATCTGGCATTTTTACTGAATATTTTGACGTTCCATATGTATGCAACAAATGTTTCGCCTTAGAGATCAGTACATCTACTTACAACTACAATAAAGGGTTAAATCGCTTGGCAGAGGTAACTTTAATCAATTTTCCTTTAGTAGTGTTTTAAAATGTATCTGTGTATTCATGAAGTTATGAATTTAAATTATTTATTTTCTTAACAATGGCGCGTTTAGGAAGCACTAATTTACGTATAACTTGACAAGTACGGATGTATCCATTTTCATGTATAATTTTCCTTAATGTGCTTTTTCAAAAAAAAAAATTATTTTTGCATTTATGTTATTATTACTGATAGTATTATATGCTTTGACTACTGGTTCAAGCAACTGTTTGGTGTATATTACATTTATGTTTCTAGAGATAATCATACATCATACTCCTATACATTGAAGATAAATCACAACTTACATAAATATGTAAGTTGTGTGTCTCTTATTTAAAACGTGTTCCTGGAAAAAATAGTCTCAATCTAATAATTAGACTCATGGGAAATAAGTGATAGAAGCAAGATGTTAGATAATTGTCCTGATATTATGTTTTTTCGAATTATAATTATATAATTATAATATATTAATTATATAATATAATATAATTATATAATATTAATTATATATAATTAATTATAATTTGTCAGATGTTGTTTATTTAGAGAAAAAAATCTTTTCATTTTCCATAATATCTAACACACCACAAACCATTTTGTCCCCTCCCTTTTAGCTTTTGGGGTTTTTTTTTTACTATTAATTCATTATATGCTCTCATTTTCAATATACGTAAACATATTTCTTAGCGTCTGGGTCATGGTTATTGCAATTCCGCCATGCAAATATACAGCCTACCTGATGTTAAACCATATCCTTATTTAAATTATATAACAAATTGTATCTTGTTGAGAACCCAGACTGTTCTAAACTGGAAAATTCCATTAAGTCATGGTATTTTCACTGAATAATAATGTTAAAAAATTCACACTGCAACTAAAAAGAACAAAACGTTGACCAGGTTTAAATAATTTTATAAGTCCTCTATTTTGTAGTCTTTCAAATCGACAAACATTGCCATTTGTATTAGTTTTATTCAGTAATGACTATCATGGCTAAAACAATTACAAATGTTTAGCCATTCGAAGCAACTATAAATTCGGCGATCTTGTAATAATGGGCTTAATTATTACGGAATGACCTGCTTTCGTCTTTTTCCTCTTCTATGTAAGCATATATACAGCAATCAACTCTCCGTCCATTTGTTCCTCATCTTATTATGTCAATGTATAAATGACTCTGTCGCCACGAGGCATATATCCATAGATGCCGCCAGGGCCAACAAAGCGGGAAGGGGCTGGCTACAGTGAATATATCCCTGGCCAAACAATACTTTTTTAATGTTATAAAAGATAAGTTTTGTTTGAACAAGAACTAGAAGAGGCTCGAGTGTTTCTTGTCCCGTGGCCCGTGATCGCTCTCTACGGCTCTGGATGCCGCATTATATTAAACAAATTCATCTCTTACAATTAAATTAGCCTCGATTTCTTTTCCGCAAATATATTTTATGTCATCGCATGATATGGATTGCACGAACGCTCGTCGAAAACCGAAATATTTGAAAGGGTTATTAGAAGGTGCAAGGCTACATTGAGGGAAAGGGTCATTTTTTTCTTTGTCTAAAGATATCTTAAGTAATGCAGATGTCGTAAGTCACAGATATAGTCTAAATCCAATTATAAAAATTATTTGTTTTGTATTAGTACCGTCACTGTTCCTATCAAAAGCGGCACTTAAAAAAAACACATCTAATTTTGCCTCCCTTGCCCAATTTTTCCGCTCTAGATAACAGGCTGATTCGGATCGTGGGTGATTGGGAACACGATTATTCGGCGTTAATTATGGGATGATTCGTCCCAAAATACAGACTGGCTAAAAGAAGAAAGAAAATCAATGAAACACACATACTTGCTTTATTTTAAAAGGTATTAATGTTTTCGCAAGTATAATAAGAGAATATAAAAGTAGAATTTCATTGTTTAAATTTTTCATAAAATAGCAAGTTTCTAGCTGCAATCATCAAAAATAAGAACTAGTTCACTTACATTTGTTTTACCAAAATGACTTTCCAATGTTTCAATGAATATAAACTTAACTTTTTCATAAATTAGGCCATTGTCAATACTATAAAACAATAATACATAGTTATTGATTATTGATTTCCCTAGCAAATCGTGCTTTCTTCGCATTAAATTTACAAACCAAATTGTATAAAGAGTTACTTATAAAACTGTTAGAATTGATAGAACATTTAGAATGATGTGAATGCATTCACCATACAGCAAGTTTTTATAGTTTATATCTGTATTTTAGGAAAATAAATTTTATTTTTAAATTTTATAAAACTTGCTCGTGTTTGCTCTTTATTGATGCTTATTTTAAGACGTTAGAATCCTACAATAGTAACACCATTATGATGCGTACAATTGCTGTTTCGTTTCCTTAAACGATTTTTAGACATGCTTAACGCACCTGAGAAATAATAAGAAATAGAACATTTTAAACAAGTATAAATAATTTGGGTAGAATCAGCCATGGTTCGCCTATAGTGACTACAGTCTAAGGGTAAATCAGGTACAAAATTAATTGACCAATGCAGTAACTTTTACATTTATGCTGATATGTCTTATGTGTTTCTCTTGTATGTAGTGGAAATCGCTTTACGGCTTAAAGAATCTTCAGCATGCTGCAAAACGTGAGTCAGTCAAGATATCTCACCTCAGTTTCTATGGCAAATCGATAATCCATCCTGCGTTTATGAAAATCGACAGGAATGCACAAAACATCATGTAAACCTGCAAATTAGGCTCGATCGGCATCCTATTAATGACCACTGGAAATGGCAATTGTCGTTCAATACTGCGTCAATCGCTCTTACTGGTGGTGAAAATTTATCGACGCAACTTCGCCTAGGAAGGTCCATAGAAGTGTCACACAATTCCGATACGTACACGTTGAGACCTGATTTCGACCAACTTATGATTCGCTTTCATTTGAAGAGTCACTCAAGTCGTGCTGCGCTCACGGCGAATATTCCTCGATATGGACGGTTATGACTCTATCAACAGTAATTGGGTTGCCAACACAAACACTATATCCTGCAAAGAATGGACCAATTGACAAGGCGCCAGAGGTACTGACGCAACTCTTCTCGCCCAATGCTAACAAAGAACTCTTCACAATATTATGGAGTAAAATGGGGCCAGGTCAACGGCCAATATGGACAGCACACCATTTTGTCCCAGTGTTCAGACATGGTACCAATAAAGATCTGGTTAAAAATACCGAACGCTACAAGTCAAATGATGCACGAAAGCCAGTTACCGATTGGAAAAGGATTGCGTCATTGCTAAAATACAAACGATATGATCATTGAATCCTGTTTGCACACATCAGGCAACAAAATTGTAGTCAACTTACCGACAAGAAACTCTGAAATCTCCGGTTACCACAACTTCGTGATTGAAGAAAATGGAAGAGATACACACATGATTTTAGATGATACTACAGATGAAAGCCCGTTACCTTGTCCGGACAATGTCCGATCATTGCCTTCTGGCATTCATCTGATGAAGCTTACCATATGATCGTTAAACAAAGAACACGTGCACACAGATGTTCCTGCCGAAGACAAATCAAACTGCTTCGTACAGCAGGAATATTGACGGGATAAAGGCGGGGGGATGTGAATTTTTCGACGAATGTGGGATTTGTGACGTTTCAAAAGGTAATACTGTCCAATCAACTTTTGTCATTGAAAATGGAGACCTTAGAAATGTAGCAGTTAAGAATAACAAATACTGCATTAAACGTAGAGTAAATGACCGATTAACTTCGGAAGAAATGTATCCTCTACCCGATGACGACAATGTAGTTATTTTGAGCAGATATTAGGCTACACTTAAAAGTGACCAAGATTTTAAGAAAAGAGTGTCTTATTTTGTCAAAAAGAGCGACTCCAGCACCCGCAGTGTCGCTCTTTATGAATACCAAGGCAATCATCAACCACTCGCAGAATCACGTGGTAATAGGCGAAGAGAAAAACATTTCGTAAGAACTCATCCAATGAATTTTGACAAAATAAAAGGAAAGGATGAAGGAACATATACTTAGAGACAAATATTGTGAATTGAAGAAAGATTACTCGTTAACTGGCGCTCGTGACACTATAGTAATAAGACAGGTCATTAACAATGAAAAGAGGAAGTCCGCAAACAAACGACGTAACCAAGTCAACGTCGCCGACGATATGTTAAAAGTCCTTGAAATGATAAATGAATATCTATTTGTGCAAGCAATAATATACAAAAAAGACCACGTACCTTCCATCAGTTGCTATTCACAAAACCAAATTATTGATCTACAACACTTCTTGACGTATGGTAATAAACAACCAGTAAGTACAGACAAAATATTCATCTTGGAAACTTTTACAAAACCACACTGGTATACAAAAATCAAAGATATCTCTAAAACAGTACAAACGAACATCCAATTTGTATTGGCCCTGTCCTTCTGCACAAAGACGCTTCTTAAAGAACTTGCAAGAGCTTTCTGGAGCGTATTGCTACAGAGCTAGATAGAGATACTAAGTCCGTGGAATGGAAGTACGAGTGTCGGAAAATTGGAATCTGGAAGTGCTGATGAGAAGGGCATAACAAAGGCAATAGAACATGTATCCCTCGCAGCTACACGCTATCTTTGCACGAAACATCTGAAGGATAATGTGAGGCACTACCTTCAAAATAAATTGGGGTGGGAAATGGTGAACTTGATATAGTAATTGCCCAAATATATGGTACAGGTGGCATCACAGAAGCAAATACTACAATCAATTTTGAAAGCCGACCAGTACATTTAGAAACAATCAACAACAAACAGCATCCGACATTTTCACTATACTCTACCAACATCTAGAAAAGATGACCAAAGAAGTACGTTTTTGACCCTAGCCGCAGAAATTCTGAACGCGTGAATTGGACTAATAACAACGCAGAGTCCATCAATAACATTATAAAGATCTTTTGATTGGAAATGAAAACACGCGCAAGATCTAATACATAAATTATTCAGCGTGACACAGCTCCATTTCCTGAATTATAGAAGCGCTCTTCATGACAAAAGGAGAGCACTTTTATAATATACACGACAGCGTCTGTAGGTGCAAATACAAAAAGCATAAGACGGAGATTTTCGCAAAGTTCCTCGAGGACATTAAACGTACGGGGGAAAAAACAACAAAGTGCATCAAACAAGAGGGAAAATATGCCCTAATTAACAAGGCTAGAGGAATTGCACGAAAACATGGTCAGCGAAGAAGGCCTGTCAATGAGAGGACCAATAAACGCTAAACACATACTAACAAATACATTATTTGTGGTATTACTACGTATTAATTGATAAATATTCACGTAACAGTACCTGAAGACGCTTCGTCAAAACGGGAATTATTTCCCTTGGCAACTCCAGACCCCACTACTTTTCATATTACACAAAATAATCGCTAAATATTCGAAGTGTTTGTTTGTTTGCTTTGCTGTTGTTGAAATTTAAAGTAGATATTGTGTAAAGTTTAAAGTGTCTTGGAGATTCTTGGGGTGTCTTTGGGTGTTTAGCGAGACCCCTTACAGGGGAAATAAATCATACGAGTGATTTCTTTGTGCTAAAATATTGTCATTATGTTAATTTCAAAAACAACATAATGCATACAGGAGAAAAAGCATTCAAATGTGAATTTTGTTATAAAACGTTTAGTAATAGTAGTGGTTTGAAAAATCATACGAGGATACACACAGGAGAAAAACCTTTCAGGTGCGAAGTTTGTGCTAAAACGTTTGGTCAAAGTAGTTATCTACGGAAGCACGTGAGGATACACACTGGGGAAAAGCCATTCAAATGTGAGGTTTGTGAAAAAATGTTCATTCAGAGTAGTGATTTGAAAATCCATATGAAAATACATACTGGAGAAAAGATTTTGATATCTTGCGAAGTTTGTGATAAAATGTTCAGCCAAAGTTCAAATTTGAAGACTCATATGAGAATACATACCGGAGAAAATACACTGAACTGTAAAATTTGCAATAAAATGTTTCGTCAGAGCATTCACTTGAGGAACCACATGAGTATGCATACTGGAGAAAAACCATTCAAATGTGAAAATTGTGATAAAATGTTTAGCAACGGTGCTAGTTTGAAAAAGCATATGCAGGTGCACGCTGGAGAAAAACCATTCAAATGTGAAATTTGTAATAAAATGTTTAGTCAGAGTAGTCATTTGAAACCTCACATGAGAGTACATACTGGGGAAAAACCATTCAGATGTCAAGTTTGTCATAAAATGTTCAGTCACGGTTCTACTTTGAAGAGACACACAAGAATTCATACGGGAGAAAAGCCATTCAAATGTGAATATTGTGATGAAATGTTTAGTCAGAACAGTAATTTAAAGAGCCACACAAGAATTCATACAGGAGAAAAGCCATTCAAATGTCAATATTGTAATGAAATATTTGGTCAGAGTAGCAGTTTGAAACACCACATAAAGACGCACTGGAGAAATAGGTTAAGTTTGTGATAAATGTTCAGTCAGGATAGTTGTTGTTGTTGTTCTGGTGCTTAACGCCATTTTTCAGCACACGATAGGCTATATATGGCAGCCAGTATTAATGGTGGAGGAAGAAACCGAGAAATCAGCGGAAAGAACCACCGACCCACGAGAAGCTACTGGCAAGCTTTCTCACATATCCACATTTGCCGAATCTTAGACTTGAACTCACACAGAGGTGAGATGGCAGTGATCTGTAACGGACAGCACTTTAGACCACTCTGGGCCAGTCTAGATAGTAAAGTGAAACTGCACAAGGATAAAAGCTTGAGAAAACCATTCAATTGCTAAGTTTGTCATACAGTAATTATAATCAGACCATACATACTGTACAAAGACCATTTTAATTTAAGTGGGTGTTAAAATGTTTAGTCATGGTGGTTATTTCAGAAAGCACATAATACATATAATACATACTGGAGAAAAATAATTAAAATGTGAAGTTCAAAGTCAAATGTTTATGTGGTGTGATAAATTTAAGACACAAAGATATAACCATTTATGTGCTGTTGCTAGTAAAACCAAAGTATGTTCAAATTCAGAAATATTAAAATATTAATATTATATATCCATGTACAAATTTAAATTAGATTAATATTTGTTTAACAGATGAGAGCAAAATAAAATTTGATTTAAGCAATTTTGATATGAATTATGTACATTTATCAAATTCTAGGACAATTCATACAATGGCATCACTGTTTTAGGTAATTTTGCTTGATTGGACAGATATGATAGAAGGTGATTTATTTCAAACTTAAAATATAAAATATATTCAAGCAGTTTAAAAAAAATCTGATTGCCCAGAGCCTATCTAGTTTCAGATAAGGCCACTCCTAAATTCTAAGTCAGGTGCCCATCAGGCTTGTCAAAAAATGTAATTTGAGAAAGCTTTGATTGCACTGACAAAATGTGGAAATTTATTTTCAAGATGTGTTGACCTGCCATGACACTGCCTGTAATGCTAAACACATGCTTTTTACTCACAAAACCCTTGACACACTTGTGCTTCATAAAACATGATTTTTAATAATCTACAAGAATAGAACAAAAATAAACTCTTTAAGTATAGGCCTGTTAAATGTACAAGTGGTAATCATTCATAATTTTAGCTGATGTAAAACTGTCCTTGTAGCACTTTAAATAAAGGGAATTAAATGGCAAAGAAGTGGAATAAACCAAAACAAACAGATGCTAGATGCTTGTACATGAATATAAGTTGTCAGATTTTACCACATATCATATAGAAAGCATAATTATTGCAGTTATCAGAATAGTGTCCAAATGTGATAAATTTTTGAGGGCGATTTAGGAAGAAAAGCAAGGAAAAAAATTTCAGAATTCTTGGTTGACCTATCATTTTTAGTATGATTTTAGCCATGAAATAGATGATAGACAACAATATGCACATGCTTGTTTTTGCACATTTGATTTGTGTTAATAAAGCATTTTTTCATGCACTGGACAAATGTGTTTAACTGTTGTCCAGGCTTTTAAAATTTTAATTAGGGATTATGGTTTATTTGTCACCAGACCTGAACCTGTATCTAAAATATATTTTCTTTGAGCACTGGCAAGTGTAAGATTATCATTCATAGCACCACCTCTGGGGAATATCCCCTATTAAAACTAATATGCATATGAAATTTTGATAATATTATATCACATGGTTTAACATAATGTTGTAATCTGCAAATTAAAAATAGTAAATTGGTTGGATTTATCCTAATAACAAAAAATGGAGTCAATGGCAGTTTCTTGAAAGTTTGAATGATCATATTTACGACTTTGAGGGGTTCAGTGAGGCAGATATTTACTCTGATTTAGATAATGTTTATATAGATTGTTCATCAGATTCAGATAATTCCAATGATATTGATATGAACTTTAGCTGGTAGATGTAGAGGTAGAGGGAAATCATGTTTGGTCAATTTCATTGACATGATGGACATTGATGGTAACTGAATTTGTGCATGCATCAGGGTAAAAACTGCTGCAAGTGTTTGATGTTAATACAGCTTCAGCTTTTGATTATTTCAATTTACTGTTTACACCTGAATGCTTGTAAATATCTCAGATCACACTGATAACTATGCACGTTGGAAAATTGGTTGGACAACACACAGTGGAGATATTGGCATCAATGTCTTAATTCTAATCAATTACTTGCCTTATACAGCTGTGTATTGGTCCTCAGACAATTTAATTGGCAATGTAGGAATTCAAAATATACTTAAATTCAACATGTTTCAACGGTTGAACATATTTTCCTGTGTCTGCTAAAGAGAATGAACCCCAAGAGATGAGCCAAACTTTGACAGACTATACAAAAACTGGCCAATCATAGATGAAGTTAGGAAACATTCCCTCAGTATTACAATCTGTCTAAAGATGTATCTGTCAATAAAACTATGACAGAGTTGTCTAAATGTCTCTCTTTTTGCAAATACATGCCTACAAAGCCCATAAAGATGGGGATCAAAATTTGGATGCTCTGTGATGCTCAGACTACCTCTCTGTCACACTTTGATGTTTATCTTGGTAAGCAAGGTAACAACAACCCTGAACATGGCCTTGCTTACAATATAGTAACTAAGCTGACAGACAACCTGCATGGCTACAACCATCACATATATTTTGTTAATTTCTTTTACAAGCATAAATTTAATGAAAGACTTACACACATGTGGCACAATTAGGGTAAACCACAAAGGCTTTCCCAAATCGTTGAAGATATCAGTCAATTAGGAAAAGAGGGGATTATAAAATCTTGCAGGAGGAATGGACAAATTTAACTGCATCAGTGTGGAGAGACGAGAAGAATGTTTACCATCTTTCCACTTTGAGTGACCCAAAAATACAAATGCAAGCTCAAAAGGCATGTTGGCAACACCACTTTGGATATCCTTCAACCACATGCAGTGGACAGTTATAACAAATACATGGGAGGAATGCACTTTCGTGACCAACTGTGGATGAAGTATGATGTGGGTAGAAACTCAGAGATAGTGGAATTACCTGCTTTGGTTTATATTAAATAGTGCTATTGTAAATGCCTTCATCTTGTATCAATGTGCCTCCGAAGTAAAAAAAAAAACAAAAAAACAAGTGTTAGTCCTATCTTGACTTCCGATTAGAGCTAGTGAGGGATTTGATTGGTGGAAGGTAAAGCAAGCTTAAAAGATCTGAGGAAGAAATTGATCATCCAGGGCTAATAGAACTTGAAAACATTATGGATCACATCAGTATATGCATCTCCAGATCTAAATGCTGCTGTTAATATCACTTAAAGCAGCTCCAAGTAGGGCCAGAGACTGTGGGCATGGGAGTGCCAAGTATATTGTGTGCATCTATGCAGGGATGGATGTCAAACCAGATTTCACAAAATGTCTTTTATTTTAAATATGTGTGAGCCAGGCATTGTACAAAAAGAAGCTAACACAACACCTTCAGACAAAAAATGAACCAGACATGAAGACCCTAAACATTCAGATACCACAATTCTCCCGAATTGTATTTGCCACCACAGGCATACACACAACAAATAAGATGTCGCTTGTTGAGATGCAGCAATACGATGAGCACCAATGGCTTTTAATAGGTTTCAGCACTCAACATTATCGTCATGTGCCGCGTGGAGTGATTGATCACTGGCTCACTCACATGCTCACTCATAACAAGCACACACCTGGGTCACATACTTACTCCCGGAGTGTAAATGTCTCTTGACATTAAACAAATAAATAAAAATATTATTACATGACAGTTATTCACATATGATATCAAGATTTAAAAACAACCATTTAAAAATTTTGAGAATTCATCGTCTTTCATTTTAAAATGAACACCATATAAGAACGGTTTTCTATTACTACATAGTCCCATTCTTTTTCTTCGGTAGTGGAACGTGACTGACTTAGTAGATTAGTCCCAGTGGGATTCAAACCCATATGATTATCTCTGGAAGACCAATAACCCCACATTATCCATCATTCCGCAGTAATATCAGTTCATAACATGGAGGACAAGTAACAAATAAATAGTTTAAGAAGTTAAATGTTCTGGCAAAAAATTACAAACATAAAACCACTGAAATTGATGCATCAGTTACTTACATAATGATGCACAATTGTCTCCTTATATTTATATTTTGTGTTAGATTGACAATAAATGGGATATTCAGAATAACTCCTACCTACTAAACAAAAACAAAAACCCAAAAGATATGGTTAGGTATCAGTAACTCACACTTAGTAAATCACCTGTGAATTCACCCACTGGGTGGTTTTCAGTCACTGGTAGAAAACCTTACCGGATGCTTGTCGGAGTCTTTCTGCGACACCTTAGGTTCTTGCGGACTTTGGGTCTCCCTCTAATACTGTTGCATTTTGAACTGACCTTTTTGTAGACACCTTTGGGTATCCCAGATGAGTGTTGTCATGTGAGGTATGTGAGGGAGTAGAAAAATGAGTTGTTGGTTCATTTAAACACCTTTCATATTGCCTAGGCTCATTATTTTAATAGACTCCGCTTTCAAGAAGCTGGCTTATATGGGGGTCGAAAACGGGAAGTCTGTGTGGGTTTGATCACGGGTTTGGTCAATCTCCTTTCCTGCCCATCTGGGTTGTCTGTGTAGTATAACATACCTGTTGGTGTTTGAATCAGAACTAAGATATTCAGAGCTCGACTTTGAAGGGGTAACTGTTTGTACACTTGTTTTTTTTTTCAAACAAATTTCATGGGGACTGGATCACAAGAAAGATAGTCAAAGGGCAAAAACATATCATGATGCAATGTGCATATAGATTTCAGACCTGTGACCCATTTCGCCTAGTAGACTGGCATATCTAAATTTGTGATCAATATCAACTGATATATATATATATATATATATATATATATATATATATATATATATATATATATATATATATATATATATATATATATCATTGGTTGGCTAATAATTGTGTTCTTTTAGTCCAGCATTATACACTCAGACTCGATCCCCTACTTCAAGTTGGACTCGCTAACCTTCTTATCTTACTGGACCTTGTTCTTAGAATTGATATTGTTCAAGTCCCTCACCGTTGCTGTTTAAGTGAATTGGAGGCAGTTTTTCAGTTTATCCACATATGTGTGAAGCTCTGCAACAGCCTCGCCACAATATGATGGGGTGCCCAGATAGTCATCAACCGAAAGCCGGGGGGGGGGCACGACACAAACAACAACTTTGGGTGAGAATCCAGTGGAATCATGCTTAGTAGCATTATATGCATGAGCAATTGGAGTGATACACAACTTCCAATCTTATTTTTGCTCTTCCTCCAATATCCTTAGCACTTTCAGAGCATTTCTTTGAAACGTTCATAGGCACCATTTCCCAGGGTGAAATGGAGTGGAGTGAGACTTCTGTATGTTCGCTAATTTGCATAGCTCCTTTATAATCCTACCATCGAAATTGCATCCTTGATCACTATGAAGCCTCTCCAGATACTGTAATATTGAACAAAATGCTTTAGCAATAAAAGGCTTTAGCGATAGTCTGAGCTGTTTGGTTGCAGTAAGGAATAGTCTCAGCATGCCTGGTGAAATGATCAGTGCTCTCAAACCCGTTTCCTTAGACCGTCTATTGACAAAAACACATGCAATCAATCTCTATACGGCGAGTGGTGTGAGAGACATTACTGTTGGATACAAAAAACTTTTAACTGCTTTTTTGGTGGACAGTACAGGAAAAATAACAATAACAATATTTCTGTTATAGATGTCTGCACAGTTTTTCTAGCGATGGAAGATTACAGGAGCATCTCAAATACTGAGTTAATGTTAAAAAAAACTATGCCGAGCGAAGATGAAAAAATTTTAAAATTTAAAACTTATGATCATAAACTAAATATTTATTTTGTTATTTACACTTATTTCGAGTGTCTAGTCGTTCCCGTGGTTGGAGTTGAAAATAATCCGAAGAAATACAGCACTAGAAAAATACAACAGCATATTCCTTGTGGACTAGCTTATAAAGTAGTTTGTTGTGCCAGCTATAAATTTTCGACTCCGATAAAGTTATACGGAGGTAAAAATCCTACCATGTGGTTACTAAAAAATTTAACAGACGAAGTAATAAAATTTCTAACAGATTACCTAAAACAGCTCCAATGAGAATAACGTCTAAATAACAACTTGATTTTGATAAGGCAGTTAAATGTTATATTTGCGAAAAGTTACAGGCGGCCTCCAACAATGTTTGTGATAAGGTCCAAGATCATTGTCATTTAACCGGCCAATATCGTGGAGCAGCTCATAACAGCTGTAATTTAAAATTTCATGCTCCAGATTTTATTCCAGTAGCTTTACATAACTTTCATGGCAATGATATGAAAGCTAAACTAAAATTAAACAAAGTAATAAAATGTATTCCAAATAATTTTGAATGAAAAGTACATGCCAGTGACGCTTGGCAAATTACGTTTTATTGACAGTATGCAATTTATAGCAGCTTCATTAGATGAGCTTGTTAAAGGTTGCAGCAATTTCGCTAACCTAAAAAGTTGCTTTGGTGACAACTATATTGATCTAACAAAAAAGTATATTTCGGTACGAGTATCTTGATGATTGTAGCCGATTAATGAAATTTCTCTGCTAGACAAAAAAAAATTTACTTGCAGCTCAAAAATGAAAATATTCCATATGACCAATACAAATATGCACAAGAAATGTGGAATACATTTAGCAGTAAAACATTTGGAATTAGCACGATTTATATTTGAAAACGTAGTATTGCTAGCAGATGTTTTCGAGAATTTTTATCAAGTTAATCCTATAAATTACGAATTAAACCGCTGTTGGTATTATTCTGCTCCAGGGGTGTCTTGGGATGCTCTACTAAAAACGAGCAAAATAGAAGTATATCTCTTAACATATGTCAATATGTTTAACTTTATTGAAAAAGGTATCAGACGGAATTAGCGTTATAACAAATATATGCTGCAGCTGATAGCAAAAATTGTTTTAAAAAATCATGATAAAAATGTCGAGTTACACTATTTATCTAAATTGTGATGATCTCGACGGCTAAGTTTCCAAAGCCAAAGACTTGCGGTGGGTTTCATTGGATAATGCAGGATAATTTCTTTAAAAAAAAATGTAAAAGATTTACCTAGAAAAATTAATGATTTTTCTGATATTTTGTTGAAGTTGAAATTGATCTAGATTAAAGACATATTCAAAAAGATTATATCGTTTATAAGTTAGTTCCAAATTTATTACATAAAAGAAATTACGTTAGCATTACAAAAATTTAAAATCATTAAGAAGATGCTGGATTATTTATGAGTAAAGTCCATCGCATGCTAAAGTTTAATCAGTCGAGGTGTTCGTCAAGACGATGGAGAACAATAGAAAAAAGTATCGATAAAAAGTGGTAATGACATAAATCAGAAATAAATTAGTTAAGGATGATGGTTTTGTTAGTATGAAAATATTTAATGACAATCTTGCTGCAATACAACTAGGAAAACAAATTTAAAACTAAATAAATGAATTTATGTTGCAGCAATTGTACTTTATATATATATATATATATATATATATATATATATATATATATATATATATATATATATATATATATATTATATATATAAATATATATATTATATATATTATATATATATATATGTATATATATATATATATATATATATATATATATATATATATATATATATATATATATATAACAGGATGTTAACAATTACAAAGAACTATTTCATTTAACAGATTTTCAGATTATCTAAAATACAATGCATTTCAAGACAAGTTGAACAAGAAGTTATTGGAAAATTTAAGGACGAATATATGTTTGTGCCAGGGATAGAGTTTGTTGGACTAAGAAGCAAAATATATGCTGCCATATTAGATGACAATAAACTGACAAAGAAAGCTAAATGTATCCCTCGCGGATATGTGAAAAAGATGGTGAATTTTGACGATTTCAACGAAGCTATAAATAATAGCGTTAATTTTATCAAAACTAATGTCATTAGAACGAATCATCATAAACTTCAAACGATAACAATTATAAAACATGGACTAAACAATTTTGATGATAAAAGATATTGCATATACGGAAGTAATACGCGCACTTGGACATTATTCAAGTGATATTGTTTAAAGATCTGAAATACTGTTTGAAAATTTAACATTAATCGATGGAGTAATAAAAAAATAATGGATAATAACCAGCAGTTATCATTTAAATTTAACGATAAAATTTATTCATTCGTTTAAGTAAATTTGACAGAATTAAACTTTCTCTAATCAGATCAGATAATAGCAAATATTTTAATTATCTTGAAAGTTTACGAGATGCACTTGCATTAAAATAATTTGCATACTCCAATAAGTCAAAGTCAGTATACAAAAATCAACATAGACCTGGACAAGTCAAAGGCTTTTGCATAAGGAAGTAAGTATCTTTTCAGTAAAATAGCAATTAAAGAACTGATCGAGTTAAAGGTATATGGTATAATAAATTCTTGTTATATAATCATGATAGTACATTTTTCTTCATAGCGAGTGCTGGTATTCTTGTGGTTGGTGATGAAATTTTTTTAAAAAAATACTTTATTTTTTTGTTGCCGAGATAGGTTTTTATATATTTTTATGATTTAATGATTTATTCGTGAAAACAGATAAAAGTTTTTCAAACTCTCCTTACATATACTACTTCCTATTTTTTTATTATGTTTTCACTCTGTAAGTTTAAAATTAAGTTATCTAATAATGCATATGTTATTTAGATTTTACACTGTTTATTTCTTGGGCTATAAAACTTATAATCTGTGAGTTTTAGTCCTTTTATCTCGAATTTCTGCTTTATTCACTGTATATTAATCAAGTGAGACAATTTCTTTAAGAATATGTATTAGTTGATCAAGATAGATAAATCCGTCAAGAACATATATTAGTTGATCAAGATAGACAACTTTGATAAGCATAACTTAGTACACAGTTCTCTGCTGTTATGTAAGACCAACGTTCATTGTTTTATCTAAATGTTTTTCAGATTCTCTACTTAACTCTAAAAATACTTAAATAATGACAGACACACAAACAGACACAAACCCAAGTTCTATCAAGGAAATATCACAAAATTCAAACACTGAAATTATGACTATAAATATTCTAGCTGACGTACATAGCTATAACTTCACACAGCAAGATATTTTTAAACAGCATAGCAGATCACAAATCGTACACTTTATTGATATTTACTGTCTCATACCAACGTCTGGTGAAACACGGACAATACTGGCAAAATGCTGGTTTTATAAAACACTATATTGTATTACTCAGTATATTTGGAAATTGAAATATTTTACAATAAATGTTATTTTATTCAGAAATCCACATTATAGTTTATAATAATTATGATTTTTTTAAAATTCTGTTTGCTATAAATGCCTGTGTAATATTATATAACTATATAATAATTTTTTCAACATAAACATATAAGGAGTCCGGTGACCGATTGCTAACGCGTTGGATTCTCCTGCTCAAGGTCTGTAGTTCGATTCATGTAACTGGCATATGTTAGGCGAAGTTCGATATCATTCCAAAATCTTATTTTAATTGGGGCTCCAGCCAGCCTCGTTCTATGTTTCAATAGAAATTTGCACACTTTTCCACCAAGTCAACACGTGGTGGTTGTTCTTTTGCATCCCACGGATTGATTATTGGAGAAGTGTGCAGTTTTCTTTTCAAACGTAGAGATGGTCAACATCTTCATTGTATATAATCATCTTCATTGTATATAATCATAGTCATTGTATTTGATCATAATCATTGAATATAATCGTCTTCTTTGTAGATAATCATCTTCAAAATCATCGTCATTGTATATAATCATTTTCATTGTATATAATGATATTTATATAATCATATATATATATATATATATATATATATATATATATATATATATATATATATATATATATATATATATATATATATATATATAATCATATGTATATAATCATGATCATTGTATATAATCATATGTTTATAATTATATGTATCTAATCATAGGTATATAATTGCTGTAAATATGCTGCTGTAAATACGCTTCACAAAGTCCTTTCTGAGGACAAGTACTTTTATTTTTTTAAACAATTTACAGCTTTAGAAATATAATTTTCAAATAAAATATAGATCATATTACGAATAATTATCATCACATCATCTGACCAACCCGCTATTCTCATATCATTTTCAGTCACGAATAACCATAGCGATCCATTTTTGGTGATATATAGTAACCTACCTTTTTAATAAATCGCTTATTATTTTAGATTTTATACCAGTATATCTTGACGCTGATTTGATGGAATTAGATCTCTTACAAAATCTGTTTGTCATATCAAATCCAACATGTCGGGTTGATGGTCTACAATAAAGCATTATATATAATATGTCATTTGCTTAATATAACATTTTGTCTAAAACTAACAATATTTTCCGATAAATATAAGAGACTGTAATAGTAGTATAGGTAGTTGAGATGATCCTATCTCAGACACCCTGGACAAAACATATTTTGTTAGAAAGTCATCATTTTGACCTTAAAAAAAGGCTGCTGACAAAATTGTTGACGCATAACGTTTTGGGGGTTGAGAAAGGCCTATCAACTACCTATGCTACTCTTTCTTATCGTAACAATGATTTTAAGATTATTAAGTTTCTAAACATGGTGTGCGTCCATTGTGCAGCAATTTAGATTAACCCTCATAACTGAACTATCAGTCTATGGGTCAAGAGTAAAATTATATTTATAAATTTAATATCTTCAAAATATTCATTTCATGCAAGAATTCCCATCAAAACCTCTAATACCTTTAAAATATTCCTTTCTAGGACTCAATTCCAATGTGTCATGAAATCATAATGCAACAACTTGGAAAAAAAATCGTCTTGACTGTGAACTATATCTCTTTGTGGATAGTAACATTAGATCTTTAATACATTCCAGATATACTTTTCATGAAACGGCTCTCTTTAGGATTGAATGCAACATTTTGAAGTAGGATTCATATTTGTGAAACTTCGCAATGGTCCAATTAGATCTTTCCTACATTCAAGTTTTTCTTTTAGGACTAAAGTCTGAAAAATTTCCTTACGATATCATTAAACAGATAGGTGTAACCATCATTACTGTGAAATATTTCTCTACCATTAGCTAAAAAGGTTCCTCATTGACTATTTTATAAATACTTCTGTGCAACATTCTCAAACAAAATGTTTGATTCAGCCTTATCCAGAAACACAAAATAAAACATATTACAAATATAATACAAATAAATAATATTAGTGGTTAAATAAATTTAAAAAAATATAAAAAAAATAATGAATTAATAAAGGCTAAGAAATATATAGAGAACTTCGCCTTGACGTCATAGGGCATGATCACGTGGGCGGTCCCTAGACTGGTTGGCAATATATATATATATATATATGTATATATATATATATATATATATATATATATATATATATATATATATATATATATATATATATATATATATATATATATATATATATATATAAAGCCAATTCACCAACCCACATTAAAAATATTTTCCACGATGGAACCACTATACATTGTATCGTTTTGTTGTTGATAATGAGTAAAACAACATTAAACAATTATATGTTTAGCTGTTTATAAATAAAATCAACAAAGAAATTTTAAAGTTCAGTGATAAACCTGACAACAAGGTGCATCTCCTCCTTTTCTGCATCATGGGTTTATGGTGATGATGATGAGAAACGAATATTTGTCCATAACTATTACATACTAAGGAAAGGAGGTTAGCCAATTTTCTGTTTGATGAAAATGTATGCGAGTAGCATATCATTGATACAGCATTCATACTGTACAAATATTTTATTTATACTACATGCTAATACACATATTTGCCCTTTGAACGGAAAGCAGAAAGAATTGCAATGAAATAGTTTTTCCTGTTATGTTCATTTAGAAAACCGGGATAATTGATGCTAATGACTAATGATTAATGAGTGGAAATGCACCACTAATTTATAGGCTTAGAATTAACAACATGTTGTTCCAATGTTTAATTTTGCGTATTATTGCACATGGAGGATCATAATTTGATATGTCAATTGTATACCAATGGTATATCAAATTGTTTGATACAAAAACTGTAAAAGCCATGCTATTTTTAATGTGTGTGTGTGTGTGTGTGTGTGTGTGTGTGTGTGTGTGTGTGAGGAAAATTAGTTAATGTAACGGAACATCAATGTACATGTGTGTGTGTGTGTGTGTGTGTGTGTGTGTGTGTGTGTGTGTGTGTGTGTGTAAGAGAGAGAGAGAGAGAGAGAGAGAGAGAGAGAGAGAGAGAGAGAGGAAAATTAGTTAATATAACGGAACATCAATATAAATGACTTAAATTATATACCCAGCATCAAAACATTAGTATCATGTATACAATTAGCACTGTCTATTCTAGTTACGATATGTAGCCTCAACGTGTTTTGTTGTGGTTGACAATGTAGGACTAAGGGTACTAATATTAGTACTATGTCTATTCAATGGCCTAAACTAATATATAGATCATTTTCCTTCGTCGCCATGGTGGTTCTGCCAACCAGAGCTCTGCCAACGCTTAGTTGTGACGTAATACAAGGAATCTCCGAAGTTCCCTATATAAAAGCTTAAATATATTATTTTATTAATATTTTTACAAACATATTTAAAATATAAATATATTTTTCAAACATATTTCAAATACAAGTATTGTTTTGAAACATATTTCAAGTACAATTATTTAAAAAAATGCTTAAGAAAAAATCAGATTTTAAATAAATACATAAATCTTTGAAAACTAATATGAAATAATTAGATAACAGAGTGGTACATGGAATTTACAAAAGCAGAGTCTGTATTCTTATATTTAATATAAAACACACACACACACACACACACACACACACACACACACACACACAATAATTTGGAATTCCAAGTTGTTGCTCGCCATTTCTCGAGATATGTCTATTCCAAGTTGGAGCCAATGACCATGCAATTTCTCTAGAAAGAGCGCAACAATTTAGGAATTTCAAGTTATTAAGTGCTTTTTCTCAAGAAATGGCCTATTCCAAGTTGAAGCCCAACGTATTCCTACCTACTCCAGCTCTTTGTTCTATTTGGCACACGTTACAGCGGAGAAAAATAATTTAAGTGATTTCCTTGTGATAAAATGTTTAGTCGTAGTGGTGTTTTAGTACAGCATACGAAGATGCACACTGGAGAAAAACCATTCAAATGTGAACTTTGCAATAAAATGTTTGAGAAGAGAAGCAAGTTGAAGAGCCATACGAGACTTCATACTGGAGAAAAACCATTCAAATGTGAAGTTTGTGATAGACTGTTTAATGAGCGTGGTGCTCTACGAAATCATATAACGTTACATACTGGAGAAAAACCATTTAAATGTATAGTTTGCGATAAAGTGTTCAGTCAAAATTGTACTTTAAAAAAGCATATGTTGGTGCACACTGGAGAAAAATCATTCAGTTGTGAAATTTGTGATAAAATGTTTAGTAATAGTAGTAATTTTAAGACGCATTTGAGAATGCATTCTGGAGAAAAACCATTCAGATGTGAAGTTTGTGGTAAAATGTTCAGTCAGAGCAGTGGTTTAAAAACCCACATGAGAATACATACTGGAGAAAAACCATTTATATGTCAAATCTGCAATACATTGTTTCGCCGAAAAGCTCATTTAGATAACCACATGACGACACATACTGGAGAAAAACTATTAGATAACCACATGACAACACACACTGGAGATAAACCATTCAAATGTTTAGTTTGTGATAAAATCTTTAGTCGGAGTAGTCATTTGAAGCCCCACATGAGAATACATAATGGAGAAAAACCATTCAAATGTGGAGTTTGTGATAAACTATTTAGTTGGAGTTACTCCTTGAAAACACACATGAAACGTCATATGGGACAAAAGCCATTCTTGTGTGCAGCTTGTGGTAAAATGTTTTATAGCAGTGCTGATCTTGGATCCCATATGAGGACACATACTGGAGAAAAGCCATTCAAATGTGAATTTTGTAATAAAATGTTCAGAAATTGTAGTAATTTGAAAACCCACATGAGGGGACACACTGAAATTCAAATGTAAAGTCTGTCACAAAATGTTCAGTTCAAAAAGTGTCTTGAATGGCTAGTGGTCTCTCCATACCTATGTCATTTTATTCTCAGTAGAAAAAGGTTGTTTTGTATCCAAGTTGATGGTTGTTTCATACCCAATATGATGGTTATTTTTTACCTGACATGGGGCCAGTTATAATTGTAATTGATTACAATTTGATCTGCAATTGTAACCATAATCTAATAATTGTTTTCATAGGTTCTATAATCATAAATGTAATCATAATCGTCCTTCATAGGCAGTATAATCACCTAGTGTAATTATGATTACAAATGTTTACAACCAAAAACTCGCTAATTCTTAATTATAAGAATAATGATTAATGAAAGTTCTCATTACCATTAGACCATCAATTTTGACTATTACAATATTAATTTGCATGTAAATAAACATTCACATAAAGTCAAAATTTTTTGTTTTTCGTTTTTTGTGTGATGTCTGCCCAGGAAAAAAAAGATATGGCCAAGCAGTTGTAATCATAATTGTACTCATTAGTGCCAAACATCGTGTAATCCTAATTTTAGTCAAGCACCTGTAAGGGGATGATAAATTCATACCCAAGGGGATGGTCAGTATTCATACCCATTATTCAAACATAATATTCCTGTGAGTACTATCCTCCCTTCTTATGTTGGATAAACTGTTCCTACCTTAAAAATTGTATGACAAAAGGTCATCATGGCAATAATTATCCAAACACTGATAATCAGTTGTATTGTCCAAACACTGGTAATCAATTGTCATAACACTGATAATCAGTTGTATTGTCCAAACACTGGTAATCAATTGTCATAACACTAATAATCATTTTTTTTCCATACACTGGTTATCATGTTTCCAAACAATGATAATCAGTTGTATTGTCCAAACAATGATAATCAGTTGTATTGTCCAAACAATGATGATCAGTTGTATTGTCCAAACAATGATAATCAGTTGTATTGTCCAAACAATGATAATCAGTTGTATTGTCCAAACACTGTTAATCAATTATCCAAACACTGATAATCAATTGCATTATCCAAACACTGATATTCATTTTTATTATCCATACACTGGTTATCATGTGTCCAAACAATGATAATCAGTTGTATTGACCAAACACTGATAATCAGTTGTCCAAACACTGATAATTAATTGCATTATCCAAACAATGATAATCAGTTGTATTGTCCAATGATAATCATTTGTATTGTCCAAACAATGATAATCAGTTGTATTGCCCAAACAATGATAATCAGTTGTATTGTCCAAACAATGATAATCAGTTGTATTGTCCAAACACTGATAATCAATTGTCCAAACAATGATAATCAGTTGTATTGTCCAAACAATGATAATCAGTTGTATTGTCCAAACACTGATAATCAATTGTCCAAACACTGATAATCAATTGCATTATCCAAACAATGATAATCAGTTGTATTGTCCAAACAATGATAATCAGTTGTATTGTGCTTCTTGTGATTGGTGAAATTGTGCAAAGGTATGCTAATGGGACAGGCAGTCTATGCAAAAATGGTTTGGCTGTCCAAATACTATACTGTGGTCTACAGTTTGAGTACCAGGTGCCAACGTCTTTAAAAGCAGCTAACAAAATTTGAAAATAACACCAGCATTGGTCCTTAGAGAAGACAAACTTAAGCAACACTGTTTTATCTTTCAGTCCAGTGTTTAAACAATTGCTGAATTTCTAGTTGCCTTGAGTGGTTAAACATTTGTCATTGTTTCAGCCATGTTAATAACACTAAAATAATTGGCAAGTGAAAAATTATTTTCATTGTTTGGCATAATCTGTTGCTATTGTTTTGTGTTGTCGTCCTAAATATAATGCAGATAAATGCACAAAGAGAAAGAGTGGATAATTTAACTTGGCACGGCATTTTACATACATTTACAATTGTATTTTAAAGCTGATTTATTTAATTTTTTAAATAATTGAAGAAATTTATGCATGCTTGGATTCTGCCAGTAATGTTTCAAATAGTTTGAAATATGAATGAAATATCTATTTATATGAGTGGATGTAATCTTTTTACTTCAGTGTATTGCTTTGGGTACAAAATGCCAGCACATGTTCTCAGTGAATTGTCCAAAGATAATCACTGTCACTGAGGCAATAAATGAAATCAAATTATAACAGTCTGAAATATAAAACAGTTTAAAATATGTAGGAAAGTTCTTTCTGTATGATCTTGGTGGTTATATTTGTACATATACTTTGATGTATGCATTAAATGACTATAGCTTTTTTGGTACAAAGTGACCATAGCAATGGGCAGAGAATAACCTTAACATTGGGTATAGATTGACCAGAGTATTGGGTATGGAATGACCATAATATTGGGTATGGATTGACCATGATATTGGGTAGGGAATGACCATAACATTGTGTATGGATTGACCATAACATTGGGTATGGATTGACCATAGTATTGGGTATGGATTGACAATAATATTGGGTACAGAATGACCATAACATTGGATATAGATTGACCATAGTATTGAGTATAGAATGACCATAGTATTTGGTATGGATTGACCATAACATTGAGTATGGAATGACCATAACATTTGGTATGGATTGACTTTAATATTGAGTTTAGAATGACCATAGTATTGGGTATGGATTGACCTTAACATTGGGTATGGATTGACCATAACATTGGGTACAGAATGACCATAACATTGTGTATAGATTAACCATAGTATTAAGTATAGAATGACCATTGTATTGGGTATGGATTGACCATAACATTCGGTATGGAATGACCATAACATTTTGTATGGATTGACCATGGTATTGTGTATGGAATGACCATAACATTGGGTATGGATTGACCATAGTATTGGGTACAGAACAACCAAAGCATTGGGTACGGAATGACCATAGTATTGGATACGGAATGACCATAACATTAGGTATCGACTGACCATGGTATTGTGTATGGAATGGCCATAACTTTGGGTATGGATTGACCATAGTATTGGGTACAGAACAACCTTAGCATTGGGTATGGAATGACCATAGCATTGGGTAAGGAATGACCATAACATTAGGTATGGAATTACCACAGCATTTGGTATGAAGTGGCCATTGCTGTAGGTACAAAACGACTCCTTTGGGTTCTAAAAACTTTGGGACAGAACAACCACATAATGCTTCAGACCAGAGATAAACCATTCAAGTGTTAAGTTCATGATAGATCTTCATTGAGGATGTTAATTTGAAAATGCACACAAAGACAGGTCTACACACTGGAGAAACCATTCAGATGTGATGCACTTTAACTGAAGGGGTGGAAGCATGTGATAACACATACTGGAGAAAAATTATTTGTAAAGTGAGTGATAAAATATTTACTCATGGTGGTGATTTAAAGAAGTACAATAGACATACTGGAAAGGACCCATTCAAATGTGAAGTTTGTGATTAAATGTTTAGTTGGATTGGTGACTTGAAGAAACACATAAAGATATGTAGTGTAGAATAAAGATATGTAGTGTAGAAAAAACATTTAGATGTTGTTACTAGTAATAACCAAAATATGCTAAAACATGGAAATACACAAATACATATTTTGGTGTATATATGTCACACCAAAATTAGGATTAGTATCTGTTGTAATAAATAAAAGAAAACATTTTGATAATAAGAATTTTGATTATTTCCATTTTATTATTTTCTAGTATAGTTCATGTAATGGGGTCACTCTGACTTATTTACCTTTGCTTGATTGGACAGGTGTAATAAATGGCTAATCATTCCAAATTTGAAATACAAGAAAATATATGCAAGAGAGATATTATAATTGAGAAAACCAGAATATGTACATGCTTTCTATGTAAATATCTTGTATGTGTTTTAAAGTAAATAAAAATTTAAATGCAGTAGACAGAATCACTGGAATGGACTTTGAAAAATGGTTTACTTCATCTGTTGTTAATTCACATAATTCCTTTTAATATATTGCACACCCTTTATGCCTTCTTATATCCGATTTCTTATATAAACTAAAAAAAATAATGCCGCACACATTACAGAAATGGCACCATTGTGCTCTTTATCACTCTTTGTTAATTGCTCATTGAAAGGAATCACATCAGTATGTACAAATTTCATAATTGAGCAGCAAAGTTTTGCTAATATCAAATAACATTTGTGCTACTTTTATGTGAAAAAATGGTGCTTATATTTGACTTTGGGTAAGTTTTCTAGTTGATATTTCACTGCTTTGCGTACTGTTTCTTTTATCATTTTTGTATTTGTCAGGTTTGGCCATGTTGCTCTTGAACTACACTTGTTTAAGTTTTGTTCTGTTTTTGCATGCCTTGTTTAAGTTGTGTTCTGTTGTTGCATGCCTTGGTGTTTCTATTGTTGTTAGCATATATTGCTTGAATTTCTTGGAAAATTAGTTTTTTAAATTGGTTTCCATGTCTCCTTGAATAGTGTTGTTGGTACCTGTTGGGCATGATGTTTTGCTTCCATTTACCTGTATTATGCTTTAGTTTTGGGGGTTCTATCCAGTTCAGTATGGGTTTTTTTTACTGTACTATTGCATTTTCCTATTAACTGTTAATTGCTGGTTTTGGTTGGTATATCTTTACTTTTTCTCTTGTTACTATTGCAATTTCTTTCAGAGGTCTTGCTAGGATTTTAAAACTAGGAGTCCAGGACTCCCATTTTGGTAAATATGGGAATCCTATCAGTGAAAGTTGCAGTCCCCTCTCAGAAAACTAAGCAAATTAGCAGAAATATTGGTTGCCATTGAGTTTAATTTCTATATTCTTTACAACATTCACATAGCACTTGTTTATCCAACAGAGTGAGACTAAATTTTGTCAATCCAAGAAAGCCATTATTCCAAGCACTAAGCTAGGCATCACTCACTTTTCTTACACTTGGCTACTGTTCCATCTGAACTTTCAGTTCTAGCAAGTTTAGCATTCTTCTAAATCTCATTACAATCTTTGTCAGGTTGCTGCTTAACTCCAAAATGCTATCCAAATTTGTGAATGGCATTTTGTCTAAGTCTCAACATGTCTTGATTCCAAAGTCACATGCACTGCTTATTCTGCTACAAACGGAAATGAAAACAATTATGAAAGCTAAAGTTGTTTATTTGATGTACTCTTAACAATGACCACAAGTACATCTCTGGGTCTTTCTGCCTCTGAATTTAATCACTGTAAACATCAGTATATTTTCCCACCCAGCTGCCAGTCAAAGCATTTGAACTTGCCACCCAGCTATTGCATCATATTTTTCAGATATACTCTTATAATGGAACCATGTAGATTAGAGGGTCTTTCAGCCAGTAAATAATGTCATTGTAAATTTCAACACAGCTAACTGATCAATGCATTTTCTCACTAAGGAGGTGGCTGATTCAAAGTTTATAAAACTGTAGATAATAGCACAAATAAAATTCTTATAATTATAACCTGTTTTTTTTTTCATTTTAGCACATATTAAATGACAATGCTTTATGAACTCCATCACAGACTCCATTAAGATAGATATGGATTGTTTGTTGTTGACACCTATACTTCCAGACTTGTGATTCGGAGTAACTTGTTGCCAATTTCCATGTCTATGGAAACTCTGCATGTCCTGTTCACTTTTATCATTATCCTTTGTTAGAGCTGTCATGTCCTGTTCACTGTTATCATTATCCCTTGTTAGAGCTGTCATGTCCTGTTCACTGTTATCATTATCCTTTGTTAGAGCTGTCATGTCCTGTTCACTGTTATCATTATCCCTTGTTAGAGCTGTCATGTCCTGTTCACTGTTATCATTATCCCTTGTTAGAGCTGTCCTGTCCTGTTCACTGTTATCATTATCCCTTGTTAGGGCTGTCATGTCCTGTTCACTGTTATCATTATCCTTTGTTAGGGCTGTCATGACCTGTTCACTGTTATCATTATCCTTTGTTAGAGCTGTCCTGTTCTGTTCACTGTTATCATTATCCCTTGTCAGAGCTGTCCTGTCCTGTTCACTGTTATCATTATCCTTTGTTAGGGCTGTCATGTCCTGTTCACTATTATCTTTATCCTTTGTTAGAGCTGTCATGTCCTGTTCACTGTTATCATTATCCCTTGTTAGAGCTGTCATGACCTGTTCACTGTTATCATTATCCCTTGTTAGGGCTGTCCTGTCCTGTTCACTGTTATCATTATCCCTTGTTAGAGTTGTCCTATCCTGTTCACTGTTATCATTATCCCTTGTTAGGGCTGTCATGTCCTGTTCACTGTTATCATTATCCTTTGTTAGGGCTGTCGTGACCTGTTCACTGTTATCATTATCCCTTGTTAGGGCTGTCATGACCTGTTCACTGTTATCTTTATCCCTTGTTAGAGCTGTCATGTCCTGTTCACTGTTATCATTATCCTTTGTTAGAGCTGTCATGTCCTGTTCACTGTTATCATTATCCTTTGTTAGGGCTGTCATGTCCTGTTCACTGTTATCATTATCCCTTGTTAGGGCTGTCATGACCTGTTCACAGTTATCATTATCCCTTGTTAGAGCTGTCATGTCTGTTCACTGTTATCATTATCCCTTGTTAGGGCTGTTATGTCCTGTTCACTGTTATCATTATCCCTTGTTAGGGCTGTCATGTCCTGTTCACTGTGTTGTCATTATCCTTTATTAGGGTTATCATGTCCTGTTCACTGTTTTGTCATTATCACTTATTAGGGCTGTCATGTCCTGTTCACCGAGTGGTTCAGATTGTAGGTGGTGATGGAGACCTGGATTCAAATGACTACCAGGGGAATTTCTGAATGCTTCCCCAGATTGATTTGACTCAGAACCACTAATTTGCATAACTGAATTCTCATTGGGTTGAAAGATTTATTTGTTCTCCAGTTGTTAGAAAATGTATACCATCACATGATCTGGAAGACTGGTTTTGAGTTCTATAGGTCTGAAATATACATTGATTGCTGTCATGGTTACTGTCTCTGCTTTTGATATAAATTTCTTGAGCAATGAGCTAAGTTCATTGCTATCTGAGTCAATATAATTTGGTCCCTAAATAAAGTGTCTGTGGAACTATAAAGGGTCAAATTAACAATATAGGATTGCAGATTGATTAATTTATTTTTAAGTATTATACTGTTACAGTTATTACCAATTCCTTGTCTGTAGATAAAGTTATGTTGGCATTTCATTCAGTTATTGGTTTTACATTAGAAACAGTAATATATACATCCTTTTTGATTCTTTTAGAACTGAATAATAGCTCCAACTAATGCTTTTTTAAGTTATACTGGAGTGTGTACACAAGGGAGCATTGGTGCACATCAAAGATCCCGAAATGCACACAAAGAATATGAATTCTTCCCATAAGAAGTGTAACCTATTATAGTGAATTACAAATTTGATTTCCTAAAGTTTTTTCTGATGTTCTTATCAAACTCAATGAAACATGTTTAAACTTGGCTTATTTGAGCAGAACTGATGATGTACCCCATTCAGCAGGCTTCTACACTTGTAATATCTTCTAAATATTAATTTTATGCAACAACTTTCTTCAAAACTACATCTTTCCTTTTCATAGGTTTTTCTAGACCTAAAGTTCCAAACTGGATAATGTAAATGCAGCAACTTGGAATAACTAACATTATGTAGTAACAATAACAGTACTTTTATATTTTTATATATTCCAAATATTCATTTTTGTGCAAGAACTCCCTTCAAGACAATTCCTCTCTTTAATCAGTATTTAATTCCAAATAGTTCCACGAAAGCAGAATGCATCAACTTTTATTAATATTCATAGCTGTGAAATATAACTGTCAACTTTTATTAATCTTCATAGCTGTGAAATATAACTGTCAACTTTTATTAATCTTCATAGCTGTGAAATATAACTGTCAACTTTTATTAATCTTCATAGCTGTGAAATATAACTGTCAACTTTTATTAATCTTCATAGCTGTGAAATATAACTATCAACTTTTATTAATCCTCATAGCTGTGAAATATAACTATCAACTTTTATTAATCCTCATAGCTGTGAAATATAACTGTCAAATTTTATTAATCCTCATAGCTGTGAAATATAACTGTCAAATTTTATTAATCCTCATAGCTGTGAAAAATAACTGTAGAACAGTAACAGCACCTTCAGGTTTTTAATACCTTCAAAATATTAATTGTATGCAACATCTTCCCTTATGATTTTTCGCTTCCTTTAAAATGGTTTTTCTAAGACTAAATTCCAAAGACCAGCATAATGCAGCAACTTTGAATAATCCTCATAACCATGAACTATACACTAGTACCTGTAGATTGTTTTAACTATGTTCCAAATATTCATTGTATGCATTAACTTTTTTCAAGACCTGTACTTTTATATCAGTCTTTCTAGGACTAAATTCTAAAATATCGCATGAAAGCATATTGCACCAACATGAAATAACTTTATAGCTATGAAATATTACTTAAGGGGCAATAGGAACAACATGGTGTGCAAGTATTGTACAAGTTAGAATACCACCCACCGACCCACAATTTTGAAATTTAACTCTGTGGGGCAGTAGAAAAACTCATTTTAGACCTATCATGATCATTTCATGCAAGAACTACTGAAAAAACCTTTCCTCCCCTTAAAATAGTCTTATGGCATTACAAAATTCCAAGATATGGCAGGAAACCAGGAATACCCCTTATAACTGTAAAACACAATTCAGTGGGGAAATAGTAACAACCATTTTAGGCAAATAATATCTTCAATATATTCTTGGCAACAATGCCCTTAAAGATTATATAATGAGATTATTAATATTATTCATTAGTAAACATGGTTTCAAGTTCTAGAGACAGCCTTGATTTTGACTTAAGCAAATTTTTAAACAGATTTCTCTAAGACGACCCCCATCTTGGTCCTCATATTGTGTCATATGTTTTTGCATAAGGGAGAATTTACAGAAATTCTTAATTTGTATCTTCAGCTTAAGGTGTTTTCAGTTTTAGTTTGAGAGGATTTATTTATTTAAATTAATAACTGGAATTACAAACTGCTCAATAATACTGTCATAATAAAATACTATTTTGGAACTAATATGAATTCATGTAGAGACATTTTGGATTATTGTGATACATCAAGACTGTTGGCAAATAACACAATTCAAGGCTATTGCAGGCAGCTGGTTGAGACTATTTTGATGGCCTCGTGGTTAGGGCATCCACTTCGGATGCAGGAAGTTGTGGGTTCGAACCTCAGCCAATTCATACCAAAGATCATACAAACATCTGCCTTGCTTGATGTTCACCATTAAGAGATAGTGTTAAGACTGTTTGGCATGGTGTCAGGATAATGTGCCTAGGTGGGACATGATGCTACATGTCTGCAGCATGATGCCTCAGTGGTAGACGTCACCATAAACTGCCACACTGCAGACATTGTAGCAATATGACTGAAAAATTGTTAAAGCTCCATTAAAAATCCAAATCACACACATGTACACACACATGTGCATTTGGTACATCAGAACTTTCAAGACTGGAAATCATTTGGAACACCCACTGGAATTCAATTGGAATATGTTTTAAATTTATACACCATTTGGGATTTAGTTCACAATACTGTAAGTTTTGTTTAAATTTTTTATTCACATTCTAGGAAAATAATTTTTTTTTTAATTCTACAAAACTGTTGGTTTTTCACTCTTTTCTGTTACTGACTTAAAGACCATAGAGTCCTAAACAGTACATCTTAGCATGTATATGGATATATACTGAATGTATGGCATGTATATGGATATATACTGAATGTAAGGCATGTATATGGATGTATACTGAATGTATGACATGTATATGGATATATGCCAAATGTATGGCATGTATATGGATATATATATTGCATGTATGGCATGTATATGGGTATATACTGAATGTATGACATGTATATGGGTATATACTAAATGTATGGCATGCATATGGGTATATACTAAATGTATGGCATGTATATGGATATATACTGAATGTATGGCATGTATATGAGTATATACTGAATGTACGTCATGTATATGGGTATATGTTGAATGTAAGGCATGTATATGGATATATACTGAATGTATGGCATGTATATGGGTATATGTTGAATGTATGGCATGTATATGAGTATATACTGAATGTACGGCATGTATATGGGTATATGTTGAATGTAAGGCATGTATATGGATATATACTGAATGTATGGCATGTATATGGGTATATGTTAAATGTATGGCATGTATATGAGTATATACTGAATGTATGGCATGTATATGGATATATACTGAATGTATGACATGTATATGGGTATATACTAAATGTATGGCATGCATATGGGTATATATTAAATTTATGGCATGTATATGGATATATACTGAATGTATGGCATGTATATGGGTATATACTAAATGTATGGCATGTATGTGGATATATACTGAATGTATGGCATGTATATGAGTATATACTGAATGTAAGGCATGTATATGGATATATGTTGAATGTATGGCATGTATATGGATATATACTGAATGTAGGGCATGTATATGGATATATACTGAATGTATGGCATGTATATGGGTATATACTAAAAGTATGGCATGTATATTGATATATGCTGAATGTAAGGCATGTATATGGATATATACTGAATGTATGGCATGTATATGGATATATACTGAATGTATGGCATGTATATGGATATATGTTGAATGTATGGCATGTATATGGATATATACTGAATATAAGGCATGTATATGGATATATGTTGAATGTATGGCATGTATCTGGATATATACTGAATGTATGGCATGTATATGGATATATGTTGAATGTATGGCATGTATATGGATATATGTTGAATGTATGGCTTGTATATGGATATATGTTGAATGTATGGCTTGTATCTGGATATATACTGAATGTATGGCATGTATATGGGTATATACTGAATCTATGGCATGTATATGGATATATACCAAATGTATGGCATGTATATGGATATATACTGAATGTATGGCATGTACATGGATATATACTGAATGTATGGCATGTATATGGATATATACCAAATGTATGGCATGTATATGGGTATATACTGAATGTATGGCATGTATATGGATATATAATGAATGTATGGCATGTATATGGATATATACTGAATGTATGGCATGTATATGGATATATGTTGAATGCATGGCATGTATATGGATATATACTGAATGTAAGGCATGTATATGGATATATGTTGAATGTATGGCATGTATCTGGATATATACTGAATGTATGGCATGTATATGGATATATGTTGAATGTATGGCATGTATATGGATATATCTTGAATGTATGGCTTGTATCTGGATATATACTGAATGTATGGCATTTATATGGGTATATACTGAATCTATGGCATGTATATGGATATATTCAAAATGTATGGCATGTATATGGATATATACTGAATGTATGGCATGTACATGGATATATGTTGAATGTATGGCATGTATATGGATATATACTGAATGTATGGCATGTATATGGATATATACTGAATGTATGGCATGTATATGGATATATACTGAATGTATGGCATATGTATGGATATATACTGAATGTATGGCATGTATATGGATATATACTGAATGTATGGCATGTATATGGATATATGTTGAATGTATGGCATGTATATGGGTATATACTAAAAGTATGCAGTGTTGAATTTAGACAAGCAAGGCTCCAAGCTATGGGAAGCTATAGAGGCCATATTTGGTATAAAATAAATTTTAAGGGCCCCTTCAGACTGAGTTCAGACTTTGAGGCCCTAAGCTATAGCTAGTTTAGCTTATGCCTAAATCTGGTACTGAGTTTATGGCATGTATATGGGTATATACTGAATGTATGGCTTGTATATGGATATATACTGAATATATGGCATGTATATGGATATATACTGAATGTAATCATGTACTATATATATATATATATATATATATATATATATATATATATATATATTTATATATATATATATATATATGGATATATACTGAATGAATGGTGTGTATATGGATATATACTAAATGTATGGCATGTATATGGATATATACCAAATATATGGTATGTATATGGATATATACCAAATGTATGGCATGTATATGGATATATACCAAATGTATGGCATGTATATGGATATATACCAAATGTATGGCATGTGTATGGATATATACTAAATGAAGAATTTGGACACCTTAAATCACTTTCTCATGTTTGATAAAATATTTTAAAGCTGCTTTTTTTTCTTCACCATCTTCAAGGTACTGATACATATGATAGCAGATGTTGAAGGCATCTCCATCTTGAGGTTATACTGGAAATTTGGCAACACAGAAGTCGTTTTTAAGATGTGGATTTCTTGTTTTGTTATATTTGTTAAGCAGTAAATAAGAGCATATCAAAATTCTTACCATCATCACATAGTTGTTGCTTTATCAGTTGTATACTACATATAAAATGAGAATACCTTTAAGCCAGCATAAAATTTGAGACATTTTTTAGCTGTAACCCTTTTGTAAGAATATGTGCAATACCTTTTCCTGTACTACCATGAAGATGTTATACTCATTTGTTTTAAAATCATGTTGGGAAGATATCTAAAAATGCAAATTTTCGTTCCAATTTCTTGGTATGTCTACATGCATGTTTTTTGTTAGATCTACTGATACAAGACTAGATTCAAGAGATTTTCTACATCTAAATTGGTCTTTTTAAGGCTAAATTTCCTAAAATTGGAATGCAAGCATCATGCAATAATTTGGAATAACCCCCATATCTGTGAAATATAACCCTACTAGGTGATAGTAAGAGTCCCTTAAGATGTTTAATATCTTCTAAAATATTCATTTTATGCCAAAACCTCCCTTCATGACCTTTCTTACCTTCAAGTCAGTCTTTCAAGGACTAAATTCCAAAATATGGCATGCAGCAATTGGAATAATCCCCATAAAGACTGTAGGGTAATTGCAATAACACCTACAGACCTTTATTATCTTTAAAATATTCTTTTTCTGCAACAGTTACTGTGAAGTTTTTTCCCCCTTTACAATAGTATTTAAAGTGATTAATTTTTTTTTAAAAAATGCCATATATGCATTATACAACGCTGAAATCCCACCCACCCCCATGAAATACAAGTCTATGCAGCATTTGTAAAATTCACTTTAGACATTAAATATAGTCCTAGCATTCATTTTATGTGACATTTCCCCTCTACATATCTCCTACCTTGAAAATAGGCCTTTTAAAACTAAATTTAAGTCAAAAAGTTATGCTGGAATAATGTAACAACTTAGAATAAACACATTAGGCTGTAAAAAAAAAACCCTACATGGCAACAGTAATCTCTCTTGAGACTTAATATGTTCCAAATATTTAGTTTGTGCTACTATCCCCTCAAGGTCTTTCCTACCTTTAAGTCAATCTTTTCAGGACTTAATTCCAAATTGATGCATGCAAGTATCATGCAACAACTTGGAATAACCCAAATAAGTTATGTGGGACAATAATAACAACTTGGAAAAACCCAAATAAGTTATGTGGGACAATAATAACAACTTGGAAAAACCCAAATAAGTTCTGTGGGACAATAATAACAACTTGGAATAACCCAATAAGTTCTTTGGTAGAATAGTAACAAGATCCATAGAGCTTTAATGTCTTCCAAATATTCTTTTTCTGCAACAATTCCCTTGAAGACCTTTCCTGCCTTTATAATGATTTTAAAATTATTAAATTCCCAACATGGTGTGCTTGCATTGTGTAGCAATTTAGACTAACCCTCATAACTATCAGTCTGTGAGGCAAGAGTAAATATAAATTTAGAAGTTTAATATCATCCAAATATTAATTTCCCCTCAAGACATTTTTTATCTTTAAAATAGTCCTTTTTAGGACACAATTCCAATATTTCATAAGAGCACAATGCAACAACTTGGAATAACCACTCTAACTGTGAAATATAACTCTATAGGGCAATTTTGAAAATCCATTTAGACCTTTTGATATCTTCCAAATATTCTTTTTTTGAATCAAATTCCTTGAATACCTTTCTTACCTTTAAAATGGACTTTAAATGATTAAATTTTTAAAAAATGGCATGCATGCATCATGCATGCCATTTTCCACAGGGAGGAAAATCATCTTGACTGTGAAATATATCTCTTTGGGGATAGCAATCCCTTTAGATCTTTAATACATTCCAGATATACTTTTCATGAAACAACTCTCTTTAGGACATAATGCAACAGTTTGTAGTAGGTTTCAACGATCCAATTGGATCATTCCTACATTTAAACTATTCTTTTAAGACTATTTAGGAAAATTTCCTTAAGACTTCATTAAACAGATAGGTGTAACCATCATTACAGTAAATTATTTCTCTATAATAATAATAATAATAATAATAATAATAATAATAATAATAATAATAATAATGAGGACTTTATATAGTGCCTAATCTTTAGAAGATTTAAGCACTTTACATTTGACAACGCTTAAAAAAGAATATGAAAAACAAGCCATATATAATGAAATGATTACAAAAATTAAAAACACCACAAAATTAGAAACAGAAAACATGCTGTAAATTTTTAAAATAAGGATACGTTAAAAAGACTACATTATTAGGTCATTATGACTGTTTTTGCAGTTGAAATAGATGGGTTTTAAGGGTGCTCTTAAATGAGATCACTGTGTCTTTGTGTCTAAGTGCAGTGGGTAAGTCGTTCCACTTTGCTGGGCCCTGGTATGCAAAAGAATTTTGTCCATATAATTTTAGCTCCATAGTGGGAATAATGAGAATGTGAGTGTCAGAAGAGGATCGTAAGCATCTTACAGGTGTATACACATGGGTGAGGTCAGATAGGTATGTTGGACTGGAGCCCGTCAGTGAAACATAGCACAGAGAACAAATTTTGTGTTTAATTCTGGATCATATGGATAGCCAGTGTAGGGTACACAGCAGCGGAGAGGCATGCTCTGATTGTGTTACTCTAAGGATGATCTGAGCAGCAGTGTTCAAGAGATTCATTCAAGTGATTTCTTTGTGATAAAATGTTCAGTCATAGTGGTGTTCTAATAAAGCATACTAAGATACACATTAGAAAAAAGTTTCCTCATTGACTATCAATTTTATACATAGTTCTGTGCAACATTCTCAAACAAAATGTTTTGATTCAGTCTTATCCAGCAATGCAAAATAAAACTTATTACAAATATAATGCAAAGAAATAATATTGGTTGTTAAATAAATAAATAGACACTAGGAAATACATAAAAATTTTACTATTTTATTATATAATTTTACAAACATATTTCAATTACAAATAATTTTTTCAAACATTTAATATGAAAGTATTGTTTTTAAACATATTTCAAGTACAATTATATTTTTTTAAAAACATGCCAAGAAAAAAAAATAATTCAGATTTTAAAAAATATAAAGATTTTAAATAAATACATAAATCTTTGAAAACTAATATGAAATAATTAGATAGAATAGTACTTGGAATTTACAAAAGTAGAGTCTGTATTCTTATATTTAATGTAATTTCAAGGTACAGAACACATACACATGGTATCAGGTCACAATAGTTCCATGAGTGTAGTCCCATTCTATTTTTAGAGTATATTATTTGTCGCCGTTTAGTAGCGATACAGGAGTTAGATTTAGGCATTCTTGGTATGGATTTAAAGACAATTGTTTATTCTTTAGAATAATAGCTTATTTTGTGGTTGTCTGTGTTTTTTTCATCGATAAAACAGTGAGTAATAAGATCTATGTGATGATCCGCAAGTAAAATCTGTATTCCATTGCACATTGCTTTCTTGACAATGAAGCCAAAAAAAAAAAAATGCTGGTGAACCTTTGACAAGAACTTCACTGTGAAGTAATCTTTGAAGGTATTTTAGATTAACATATGATTTGTATTGATTGACAAACAGTGGAAAGTTTGGTACTGAGAAACAAATTTAGGGAATATATAGTAAAATTATTTGTGTTCTATGGCCACACACACACACACCAATTAATTTGGAATTCCAAGATGTTGCACACAATTTCTCGAAAAATAGCTATTCCAAGTTGGAGCTAACAACTTCGCCATTTCTCGAGAAAGAGCGCAAGAAATTGGAATCTCATGTTGTTGCATATTCTCAAGAAATGTCCTATTCCAAGTTCTAGCTCAATATATTCACACCTATTCCAAGTCTTTGATTTCTTCGGCACACAATTCAGGGGAAGAAGAAAGAAAGAAAAGAAAGAAAAAAAAAAAACATTCAAGTGATGAAAAAAAAAACAAACATTCAAGTGATTTCCTTGTGATAAAATGTTCAGTCATAGTGGTGTTGTAGTACAGCATACGAAGATACACACTGGAGAAAAACCATTTAAATGTGAAGTTTGTAATAAAATGTTTGAAAAGAGTAGCAAGTTGAAGATCCATATGAGACTACATACTGGAGAAAAACCGTTCAAATGTGAAGTTTGTGATAGAATGTTTAATGAGCGTGGTGCTCTACGAAATCATATAATGTTACATACTGGAGAAAAACCATTTAAATGTGTAGTTTGCAGCAAAATGTTCAGTCAAAATGGTAGTTTGAAAAAGCACATGTTGGTGCACACTGGAGAAAAATCGTTCCGTTGTGAAATTTGTGATAAAATATTTAGTCACAGTAGTAATTTTAAGACACATTTGAGAATGCATTCTGGAGAAAAACCATTCAGATGTGAAGTTTGTGATAAAATGTTTAGTCAGAGCAGTGTTTTGAAGACCCACATAATAATACATACTGGAGAAAAATCATTCATATGTGAAGTCTGCAATAAATTGTTTCGTCGAAGAGCTCATTTAGATAACCACATGACAACACATACTGGAGATAAACCATTCAAATGTTTAGTTTGTGATAAAATCTTCAGTCGGAGTTGTCATTTGAAGCCCCACATGAGAATACATAATGGAGAAAAACCATTCAAATGTGGAGTTTGTGATAAACTGTTTAGTTGGAGTAACTCCTTGAATAGACACATGAAACGTCATATGGGACAAAAGCCATTCTTATGTGCAGCTTGTGGTAAAATGTTTTGTAGCAGTGCTGATCTTGGATCCCATATGAGGGCACATACTGGAGAAAAGCCATTCAAATGTGAAGTTTGTGATAAAATGTTCAGCAGTTGTAGTAATTTGAAAACCCACATGAGTGTACACACTGGATTTCAAATGTAGTCAGTCACAAAACGTTCAGTTCAAATAGTGACTTGAATAGCTTATGGTCTCTCCGTACCTATGTTATTTTGTTCCCAGTAGAAAATGGTTGTTTCATCCCAGCTTGATGGTTGTTTCTAGTACTAATATTAGTTCCTTATTCCTACCTCATGTTCAGGGTACTAACATGAGCCTATGTCTGTCAATGGAGCAGCCGGGTGTGATTCATACCCAGCTCTTTTTTAGTTTAATATAGAAAGTTTTTAACACATTCTTTGAATATAATAAAATAAATTGAGTAGTCCTCTTATTTAAAACTGGAATTATCGCAAATCATTGTAGAAATAGTGGTAGAATATCATTTACCTTTCTTATCCGATGTTTTCATTTTGATCATCCACCCTGTTAGTTCATATTATGCTTACTTCCGTTCTCAGCCTCGTTTATTTGTGTGCCATATAAGGACATTAAGGCCTTTTTTGAACATGTAAACAGAATGTAGTAAAAATATGGTGCTGTTTGAGTCAGAAATTCTGCGCATTAAAAATAAATACAGTTTACCAGTGACTTTGAAATTCCATCAAGGTGCAATTATTCACCACTTGATTAATAAAAAGGGTGTATTTGTCCTGCTGCCAACCAGATTTGGAAAGTCATTGACCTACAAACTCATGCCACTAATTGTAGAAGAGGTAAGTAAATCAACAGCAGATTTATTGTTGAACTGCAACACAATCTGAGAATAAATTGCATTTGTTGATATTTTTTCCACCAGCAGAGGACATACCACTCAGCTGCTAAACAGGCAGATAAAACCAGACCTTGTTAGGTCATCAGATACATACTACACATTCCATCATAGATAGTAACAGACATTGGTCACATGACCATACTGAGAAACTGAATGAATTTACTATGTTGTTTCAATTTATGCTACTTTAATTTTATTCAACAACATTAATTAAGATTAATTATAGTGTAAAAGTCGTTGACCTACAAACTTGTGCCACTAGTGACTACTCTTAGAGGAAGTAAGTAAATCAACAGCAGATTTATTGTTGAACTGCAACACAGTATGAGAATAAATTACATTAATTAAGACTAATTATAGTGATATTTGTCAGCATACAAAATAATCACATGTCACATGATTGTAAAAGACATATAAAGAAAAAAAATCAATGTAATTAAAATCCTTATGATAATGAAAAAACAACAATTCATAATCACATGTACAGTTTTTGAAATATATGACTTGAATATACTAACATACTTTTTTTTTCCCAATTAGATCCTGGACAAGTTCATACAGCTGTAGTTGTCTCTTCTCTAAAAGCCTTGATAGCTGATCAAGTAAATTTTCTAAGGAGTCATATCATAAAAACAGAAGAAACATGAATAAAAGGTGTGTGTGTGTGTGTTATATGTATGTATGTATGTGTGTTACATGACACAAACACCATGTGTACTACAACTTTAAAACAAAAGTCAAAACCTATAGAAACCAAAACCAGTGTTGCTTACACAATCAAGCCCAGCTACCATATGTACTTCTTTATAAGTCAAGTCAACTGCAAACAGTGAAGCTCCTGGTTTTACATAGCATAATGTGCCAGCAGATTATAATTTATGTTGCATGTTCTATTGATTAACTGCACAGACCCATTATGAGATGGCAAATATGGGTCCATACAGTTTGCAATTAGTCTCATCTTATAATCAAGCATTGACAGTACCAAGGAAACTGATTGTTCTACTCTACTGTTGTTTTATTAAGAGTTAGAGATTAGTGATTTAAATAATTTTCGAAAATGTCCCTTATCCCAAGGCATAAACTGGTCCAGGCTAGCCCTGATAAGATAAACAAAAGGACTGAACCTGATGACAGTATCTGATATCACATATCCAGAATGCTGTGATTAGTGTTCTGTTATCATTAGAATTCTTTATAAACTAAGAGTGAAATTATGCTATATATATATTTATGAAAAGCTCGATACTATAAAGATAATTAATATTCTTTGAATTCATTATTGTCAAAATATTTTATGCAAATGTATGAGAAGTAATTGATGAAATTTTATTTCAAGGACCAAAATGATGAGAAATTAAGTTAGAAATTTACTTCTTTTCACATTGAATTCATGTACTCAATAATTTTGCCAGTACTAGTTTCTTGTTAGATTACTTATTCACCATTTGATATTTCCTATTATCTATTAAAGAAAAATAAAATTATTTGATTGACTTTTTAGAAATTAGAGAAAACAAAGTCAGTGTTTTATATACCTCACCAGAAGCAACCTTTCTAAAGAAGTGGATGACAATCCTAAAAGAACAGTTTAAAGTCATTTGCATTTTGGTGTTTGAATTGGCCTATTGTATTTCATCTTGCTAGGAAATATACAATTCACAGACAAATGAAATAAACCTATGGAGAGAAAGATTTAAATGTAAATTTGAAAAAGTTATAATTTTTAAATATTGAACTGCAGTTAGATGAATTTGAGTACCTTATTCATTCATATCACATTCGCATATCACAAATTTACACTACGAAAATGTCTCTTATCTCTACAAATTTTATGTACTGTAAATGTTTGTCATAGTGATAAGTGGTAACTAGAGCCACATATCTTTATGAAGAGTTCCGAACCTTTGCTTAGTCTCTAAAATCTGTTTCATGATGTCAGGGCTAAAGTATGAAGAAGTGTGTGTGTGTGTGTGTGTGTGTGTATGTTTGTGTGTGTGTGTGTTTGTGTGTGTGTGTGTGTGTATGTGTGTGTTAAAAAAATGACAGTAATTATAATTTCCTATTGAACAACTATTTTATTTCTCACCATTAGAATAATATCTATTCACATACTATATATTTATATAATAACCATCAAGTGATAGAATTGACACACTATTAAAAAATAGGGAAGCTTATTGTGGGGGCAGAAATATTTAAGATACATTGTAGCACATATCATCACCATATTCCAGTTTTTTTTTATTGGTAGGCTTGAGTCATGAAGATAACAAAGTAGTATATCCTCTAATAACTGGCCATAAGTTCCTCTAAAATGTCAAACATCAGTAATATCACATTTATTGACCTGGCTACATGCAGTGTATTTCATTAGGTTGTGAAGTTCTGATAAATTCTTTATTTCAATTTATTAATATCTGTCATTGCAGATCATGGGTTATCTTTGAATGAATTGGAGAATTTGAGTACAATTAGAATGTACGCTTCATAAAGTTTATGTTCTCTCTCTCTCTCTCGTTCTTTATATACATAAGGTTCAATGATTAGCATTGAAAATATTGTAAATTATTATATAAGTAGGACTGATTTTAAAGAACTAGTCCGTGATGACCACTTGCTCCACAATTTCATAAAATTTCAGTCACAGCACTATTTTAATTTTCTTTATATAGGAACTGAAACGGGTATAGAACTGATACAAAAACAATTGGCACCTGTATAGCAGATTTGAGACTGTGTGCATGTGTCTTTTTGATTAAGTGTCTTTTTAGCTCCTCGTGGGTCGGTGGTTCTTCCCAGGGTTTTCCAGGGTTCTTCCTCCACCATTAATACTGACTGTCATGTATAGCCTATCTTGTGCTGAAAATGGCGGTAAACCCTAAAAGAACAACTTCTTGATTTTTAACATAGCTTTAATAATCTTAATCATGTTAGTACAATATTTGCAGAGTGGCAGATTATAGTGATGTCTGGCATCATGCCACAGAATTGTTGCATCATATCATACCCAGTCACATAATCTTGATACCAGGCAAACCAGTCCTAACACTAACCCCTTAATGCCGAGTGTTAAACAAGGCAGATATTAATACAATTATTATAAGTCTTTGGTATGACTCAGCCAGGGTTTTAACCCATGACCTTCCACATCCAAAGAAGATGCTCTAACCATTAAGCAACCAGAGTGGTCAGCAGATTTATGTAAATCAAGTCTTTACAAATTTAGTCAGAAAGAAGTTGATTTACTACTTTGATGACATTGTTTTCTGATGTTTTGTGAACATAGAGAAATGTTCAAGTTGTTAGAACTTTTAACTATTTGTAGGATAAGGCTAGCAGAAATTGACTTGATTTCATGTTATTTCATAACCATTATGCTTTGTGCATAGAGCTCTCAAAAACTCGACACAAGTCAGCATTGTGCAGAAGGGTTTTAATGATAAGGCAAGTATAAAATCCCACAACCACAATGCAGTACTTTTAAGTTGTTACTATATGCATGTTGTATCCATAATGAATTATTAATTTAGAAGGGAAGAGATACAGACACAAATGCTTATGTTTTTTGACATATTTTCACCATTTGTTGCAACACTTTATTAACAGCGTTTCTGAAGCCAATTCTTATTTTCAGCAATAATGTAACACCTCTAAGTTACTGTCTTCTTGATATGCAGCATAGAGTTTTGCCAACTTCTGCTTCTTGGCTGGAGATCTAAAAAAAAAAATGACAGCAAAGTATCACATTCAATATAGAGGTGTAAATGAACAATGTTATTTATGTTTTAATAGGCTCATATATTTCAGTATATTATATAGTTTTCATCCTCATAATTTTGAATATTAAGGTGAAGATTGATGCTATACAGACTGTGCCTGTTGCAGCTAAATGTGAATCTATTTCTATTTCTACATCATTTAAGGCACACATGAATATAACAGACACATGAACAGACATAATTTGGGTAATCCTAAAGTGTCAGTGTAAGATTAGGGTTTTTCCCTTGCACCAAAAAGGTAGAGAAGGACATAATCACAGCAATGTGTGAGGATATAACATGGTATATGAAATGTGTAATGTTTTGTAGCTGGAAAACTATGTAAATAAGATATATATAGGCACACACACACACACACACACACACACACACACACACACACACACATATATATATATATATATATATATATATATATATATATATATATATATATATATATAAACATATATGAGGAATGACCAGTCAACATGATGGTAGATTTATTTTCACAATATATCAGTTATTGATTCTTATTGAAAAGACAACATGTAAATGAACTTGGCATAAAAGTGTTTGTGTGTATGTGTGTGTGTGTTTATACAATAAAACCTGTCTTGAGAGACCATCTGCCTTGAGAGACCAGGATCTACATAGATTAATTTATTATTTTTATTATTTGGCAGAAGAAGTGGTATGTCAAGACATATCCTACTGTATATAATAATTTTGTTTTGGTATATATTTATTGCCTTTCTTTTCCAACATATTTGATTAAATGAACAGTGTTCATTATGGAATGTATTCTGAGTAAAAAAAAATGGTAGAAGTAAGTACTGGGACATGCAGATCAAATTATGTAACTCCAGTTTTACCTGTTTACTTTATAGCACTGTGAAAATCTACAAGTTAACTTTATTATCTGGTGTTAGGGTAAAAATGTTTTGCATGCAATGTACACATGAATAATCTGTGCAACTTAATGCATAACAAAGTGTTTGAAATTAACACCTGCATAAACAAAGTTTACCTTGGGTCTCAAAGATTATTTTTTGGTGATACTTTTGGATTCCTTCACTCTGCACTGAAAAATAATGTATTAAAGATTGTAAAAGGCCATTTTTTATCATTATACATGCTTACACACACAAACATACACACACACACATATATACACACACAAACACACACACACACATATATACTGATTTCAATACAGTATTACATTTTCCTCTGCAGTCATTAGCTCCAGAGTAACCGACTTAGAAATGAAATGGGGCATAGCTGAAATTTACATTCTACGGTCATGGATAGCTCGTATTTAAATATGAATCTAAAAGTATACATTTATGCCTGTAGAAGCAAGGAGGACATCTCTATTCACATAAGTATTTTTGAAAATTTCTGTAAGCTCGCGAGACGTAATGTGTCTGTAATTCTGTACCAAAAGATAGAAGTAACACATACCTTTTCTGGTGACATCACTCTCTGTAACTTTACTTGCCATTGGTGGTGACTTCGCAACCTCTTCGCAACATATGACTTTCTTGGCATAGTGACATGACTTTAACTTTGTACTTAAGTATCCTTACTGCATCGCAGTATCTTTCAACTTTTTGGCTGCCTCAATAAAAGCCTCTCTGGACTTCGCAATGGCAACTACAGTATATGAGCAATTTGAACATAAAAACCTCCTGCTCTTTGATTCAGGAATTAAATGTACACCAAATTTCTCTTCTATGGCATCTTTCATTGTTTTGTCTATGCACTTTAGTTTAATATTAGTCTGCAAGCTTTTTCCGTCATAGCATTTGCCTTTTCTCAACAAAAACTGGTTTCCGTAATTAATGCAAGTATCCATTTGTCTTCTCATGTTACGTCATTCAACAATGAATAACAGCTTAGAATATCCAAATATGGTCCAGCAAGCCTTATTTAGAAAAGAGGTCATGGCAAAAGTGTTATCTGTGAGGTTAGCGCAACTATGCCAATAAATTTTATTGTGTAAGGGCTTAAAAAATTCATAATAAGCCAATTTTGTTTCACAACATATACTTATGTAATAAATTTCTAAACTATTTGTTTTTCTGATGTAAGTGATGACTTTTTGGCTCCATTACATGATATGAGATCAGTTCTACCAAATCATCGACAGGAGCAGGTCCAGAAGTAGGCCTTGGTCGTCACAAAGGGATAATGCAGTTAAAGCTGATTGCTTCCCATTCCCTTGTTTTGTTTCTCCATATGTTCAGGAAAAGAACGATTTCACATTTGTTGTCAAATCATAAACTTGGAACATGAATGCTACATTCAAAATTACCAACCTTAACAGGAAGAAGAGGACCATTAGAAGAAGGGAAATTTCATCTTTTTCGATTTCAAATGCAGGCAAGAAACTGGCATTCACATTCCTAATTTCTGCATGGCTCAATGAGCGTGCGAGAAGTGTATCCAAGAGCCTATCTTTAGTCATTGCCCTCACTGCAGCAAGATTAGTAAAATGCAATCATGATTTAATATCCAATGCTTTGGATAACGGATGGCATTGTGTATACTTTAAGGATAGGCATAGTCTGGTTCCATGTTTTCTGTGTTCCCTGAGTTACACTCTGCTATACGGAGCATATGAAACAAAAAAACAGACTTGTATAGACAACAATATGATAGAGTAGTTTCCCCATATCTCGAAAGCTGTCATGCAATTTCCATTGAGTTTAGTAAGATGTCGTCCAGATGTTTAACCTCAGTGCTTGTTGCACTAGAAAGTGATCTGCAGATTAAAACGGCGTGCATTAAGAATCATTAGCCACGAAAGAGAAAGAAGCAAAACACAAAAGAGTAATTGTGGATCTATTTTTAATGAAAAATGAGAAAATAATTCCCTGGACTGGACTACGGCATGTCCATTGAGATTATATATTTGACTTCTGATCGCATGATTTCAAAGACTGCAAAAGGGAATAATCCTTTCGTGACTGGGTTTAAAATTAAAACAAAAACTGCCATTGTTTGCTACAATGAAAAACATTATCACCCAAGACATTCTTTCTCAACAAAGAAATCAGTAAACTTGCAGAAACAAATCCATGTTTGGATTACAAAGTCAGGGGATCATTGCAGATTTTGTTGGTTTTTAACTTTGCTGCAATGAAAGAATGATCTAAATGTTAAAGTGTAAATTATTAAAGAGAACATGAATCATTAGCCTCTTTGAGTTTTCGAAAAATATGTTTTAGGATGAAGTACAATGAAACCAATGATAGTACACATTATCACAGGCAGTAAATTAACTGTAATGTGGTTAAAAAGATTTATTTGGCTTTTTATATTGGCTTATATGTAACGTGTTGGTCTATAATTCTGCTACAAAGAGATTTTAAGAAGACAGTTAAAAGCACAAATTTAAACTAAAACGAAAATCAACTAATAAATGCATTTGTGTGTTAATTGTGTGTGTTTATTTCTATTTTTAGAGAGAAAGAGAGAGAGAGTATATTGTATAAGTTGCAATATCCTATTTCAAGTTGAAAAAGTATGGATCATATGAAAATTTGTCCGTACATTTTTACCCCAAACTTTTTAATATGACCCCCAGCTCTGACACCTAGGGGTTTTCTTTACCCTCAGTTTTACACCCCTGGGAGATACACTGTAATGGTATGATACAATGTGTAGAATACATGGTACATGTATGGTAGCTAAAGGTGCAACATAGTGTGCAGAAAACATAGTACATTTATGGTGGCTAAAGGTGTGAAATATTGTGTAGAAAACATGGGACATTTATGGTAGCTAAAAGTGTGACACAATGTGTAAAAAACATGGTACATATATGGTGGCTAAAGGTGTAATACAATGTGTACAAAACATGGTACATATTTGGTGGCTAAAGGTGTGATACAATGTGTAAAAAACATAGTACATATATGGTGGCTAAAGGTGTGATACAATGTGTACAAAACATGGTACATTTATGGTGGCTAAAGGTGTGACATAATGTACAGGAAACATGGTACATTTATGGTGGCTAAAAGTGTGACACAATGTGTACAAAACATGGTGTATATATATATATATATATATATATATATATATATATATATATATATATATATATATATATATATATATATGGTGACTAAAGGTGTGATACAATGTGTGCTATATAATCTTGGTACATGTAGAGTACCTAAATACAGCCTTTAGAAGAGGAGTCCCCTTTACAATAATAAGGAAATGGATGAAAAAGATTCACTCCTAGTCACACTGGCTTTATATACTAATTAGTCACATAACTTTATATCTGTTTATGAACTATTAATTAGTCAAACAGGCTTTCTCTCTATTTATCCAAGTTGTTGATTCAAGTCAATCCTTTAGCTATTAATTAGTCAAACAGGCTTTCTCTCTATTTATCCAAGTTGTTGATTCAAGTCAATCCTTTAGCTACATGTTCTTTAGACTCTGGCCACAGCTGACCAATATATAAAAGGGGAAATCATGCACAACATGTGGAAAATACAAATAAAGAAACCTTTAAAAATTTCATGCATTTTTGACCCAAAAGCTTAGACCCCTTACATCCCTGTATAATGAAACAGTTTTTCACAAAGATAACATTTAATATAATTGCCTTTCTCCTTTTAAAGATTATTAAAATGAATAGAGTCAAAATATTTTATCACAACTAAAACAAGCCCATTTTCCAATGTGTACAATCATCTCCTTTTCTGATTTAATATTATCGCTTTCTTTAATTGTTACTATTTGAATTGCTTTTCTCTAGTGTGTAATCTCATATGCCTCTTCAAATAACGACTCTCACGAAACATTTGATCACAAACTTCACATCCAAATTGTTTTTCTCCAGTATGTATCCTTATGTGCTTTTTCAAATTTCGGCTGTCACTAAACATTTTATCACAAACATGACAGCTGAAAGGCTTTTCTCCTGTATGTATCATTACATGCTTCTTAAATACACCACCCTGAGTAAAGAGTTTATCACAAACATCACATCTGAATATTTGTTCTCCTGTGTGTATCCTTGTGTGGATTTTCAAAGCACCTCTCTGACTAAACATTCTATCACAAACTTGACACTTAAATGGCTTATCTCCTGTATGTACTGTCATATGGTTCTTTAATTCACCACTCCAACTAAACATTTTATTACAAATTTCACATTTAAATGGTTTTTCTCCCGTATGTAACCTTATGTGCGTCTTCAACAGATTACCATAACTAAACATTTTACCACAAATTTCACATTTTAATGGTTTTTCCCCAGTATGCATCCGCATGTGTATTTTTAAATGAGCACTCTCTCTAAACATTTTGTCACAAATTTCACATTTAAATGGTTTTTCTCCAGTATGTATCATCATGTGCTTCTTTAAATTATAGCGGTCATTAAACATTTTATTGCAAACTTCACATTTGAATGGTTTTTCTCCAGTATGTATCCTCCTGTGCTTCTTCAATACACCACTTTGACTAAACGTTTTATCACATACTTCACATTTGAATGTTTGTTCTCCAGTGTGTATCCTCATGTGAACTTCCAAACAACCACGCTGACCAAACATTTTGTCACAAACTTCACACTTAAATAGTTTTTCTCCTGTATGTACCATCATGTGGTTCTTCCAGTCAACACGCCGACTAAACATTTTATCACATACATCACATTTGAATGTTTTCTCTCCAGTATGCAACCTTATGTGGTTCTTTAAATTGTTACTGTAACGAAACATTTTACCACAAATATAACATTTTAAAGGTTTTTCTCCAGTGTGAATCCTTGTGTGGATTTTTAAATGTTCACTCTGCCTAAACATTTTGGCGCAAATTTCACATTTGAATGGTTTTTCTCCAGTATGTATCATCATGTGCATTTTCAGACTACCATTCTGACTAAACATCCTATTACAAACTTCACATTTGAATGGTTTTTCTCCGTCGTGTATCCTCATGTGCTTTCTCAAATAACCTCTCTGACTAAACATTTTATCACAAACTTGACATTTGAATGGTTTTTCTGCAGTATGTATCGTCATGTGGTTCTCCAATTTATTATTCTGACTAAACATTTTGTTACAAACACCACATTTTAACGAGTTTTCAACAGTATCCATCCTTGCGTGGATTTTAAAATTACCTCTCTAAATTCAAACATCAAATCAGCAGCAGAGAGGGTGAATCCTACAACAATATATTTGCGACAAAATCGATTAAAGCCTCAGAATGCCAATGGAGCCTTCCTACGAAATCTCATATTTTAACCAAAAAAAAATTAAAGGTCCCATTTTACAAATGGAGCCTTAGCGATTTTGTCGTGAATACATTGTCATAACCACACTCAAATTGCTGCCATCTACGTCTACAAATTTTTGCGACAAAATCGATTAAAGCCTCAGAATGCCAATGGAACCTTCCTACGAAATCTCATATTTTAACCAAAAAAAAAATAAAGACCCCATTTTACAAATGGAGCCTTAGCGATTTTGTCGCAAATACATTGTCATAACCACACTCAAATTGCTGCCATCTACGGTCGCAAATATGTTGTCATTTCACCCTCTCTGCTGCTGATTAATACAAATTATTTAACCAAATATTTGATCAAGTCCAATACGATATCGTGACCGAGGGTCGTGTAAATTTATTGTTATAAATCCATATGGGGCAGACTGAGCATGACTAAAGTAATTTTTAAATCCATTGAAGTCCATATCGGAACACCATGTTTGCCAAATATTTCGTAGCGTATGTGTATCAACGCCATTGAATACAGCAAGAATATTGCAGTTATCGCGAATCACTTTTGGAATTTGAGTATATCGTTGAGTGACATATATCACGTCAGTGTTTTTATGCCTACCTCGGGAAAATATTCTAGCAGGGTTCTTTTGATTATCTAACATTACATCATCGTACACTACAAGATTGTTTATGTCTCCATCGAGATCTTCTACTGATGGTGCATCATTAATATCAGTAATAAAGTCGATTACACTTTCACCTTTAATTTCTGATGCTTTTTCATTATAATCTTTTAGCACTTCATAGCACCGTTGATCATCTACGGATGGGGCAACTAAATATAATTTATCCCACTTCATAAATCGCATTATCAAATTAAGCAGTAATTGTGTTTTGCCTGATCCAGATGGTCCGATTATAATGGCACGGACAGAATTCGGAAGCGCTGCGTGGTGTTTTACCGGTTCTCTTCTTTTAGTCGCTGAAAAATCAATTATATTCATAACGCTATATATAAATTATGGATCTATATTGTGTTAAATGTAAACAGCGTACTGATACAACCGATCAGACAACCATTACAACTAAAAACAATAGACTAGCGCTTACTGGTAAGTGTGTAACATGTGGTACAAAAAAATTTAGATTTTTAAAAAAAAGCAACTCGGAGGTGATATTGCCGCAAAACTTGGAAAACTCCCCGGAACCCCATGGGCAAAATACCCCGGAGAAAAACACCTTCCAGGATATAGCTACTGTGGTCCCGGAACGAGATTAGATATCAGACTTGATGATCAAAATCAGCCCCGGCCTGGTGAGTATCCGATAAATGCTATTGATAAGGCATGTCATGCTCATGATGTTGCATATAAAAGCAATAATTTGCAACAAAGACATATCGCGGATGTAAAATTAATTCATGCGTTAAATGCTATTCCCGATAAATCCTTCAAAGAAAAATTGGCTTCATGGTTGGTCAAATCAGCTATGAAAGGCAAATTAGTGTTAGGTGCTGGTAATTGAAAACACCAGTGTTTTTATAGTATGGAATCTATTTATTATTCTCCGAAAGGATACTGGAGGGGTAAAGCAGCAATCAGTAAACTCGCTAACGCTGCAAAAGTGAAAAAATCCACTGCAAAAGATTGGTTATCCAAACAAGCTATATGGCAAATTTATCTACCACCGCCTAAACAAATTAATTATTCTCATTTTGATGTTACCGTACCCAATGAAGTTCATCAGGCTGATTTATTGTTTTTACCACATGACCATGGTTACAAATACGCGCTAACTGTAGTTGATATTGCGAGTCGATTTAAACAAGCAGAACCATTGAAAACAAAGTCAGCTTCTGAAGTCGCTTCTGCATTTGAAAGGATTTATCGACGAGGTCCTCTAAGATGGCCAAATCTATTACAAGTTGATCCTGGCAAAGAGTTTCAAGGTGCTGTTCTATCAACAATGAAAACTCATAGTGTTACAATACGACGAGGACATACTGCGTTACATCGTGATCAGGCAATTGTAGAACGATTTAATCGAACTCTTGCAGAACGGTTATTTGGATATCAATATGCAAAAGAATTCATCCAAGAAAAACGATCTCGTGAATGGGTCCAAAGGTTACCGAGTGTAGTTGCAGCGTTAAATAACGAGATTACTCGAACTATTAATATGAAACCAAATATTGCAATAAAAAAAGAATATATTCCCGAACAACCGCAGCGGGTTAGCACTCAGCCACTTCTCGGTGATGTTACTGTGAGATATTTATACGAACCAGGAGAGCTTGAAGGCGGTAAAAGAAGAGCTACTGATCCTATATGGAGTGTTACTACGCATAAAATTTCAACTATAACGCGATCAACTGGTAGACCTCCAATCTACAGATTGGATTCAACTGCACCTCAGCGTGGTTTTACACGCAAACAACTACAAGTCATTCCGGACGATACTCAATTACCGCCACATGGTCTTAACTAGCTCCGTTACGTCTATTACACTCAAGACAGGTCAACATCACATTGTTTCTGACATGACCAAGACTGTTATTTTTTCTGTCTACGGTGAATTGTCGAGGGTCTTTATCCGAATACTGCCAGTGCATTATACAATTGCAACTGGCGCAGTGATTATTCTGTTGTTCTTTTAATGCAATTATTACTTCAGCATCAATATCAAATTCTCGTTGTTTTTTTTTGTCCTGCTGTTTGTAGCCAGAGAGTTTTTTTATTAATGATGCTAATATCAGTGTTATCATCGTTTGCATTAAAATCATCATCGAAAACAATCCTTCGTAGTTGATTTATTCGTCGTACTCTGGACACTGCGAGATAGACTAAATTTGACCATTCAATGCGATTATCAACTATCCAAACAATTGTATCCGTGATGGTCAATCCTTGTGACGAGTGTATTGTTGTTACATAACCAAGCGTCCATGGTGATTTATCAGCGCATAATGCATCTTCTACAGTATTGATATCAACTAGCACAATATCATTTAACACTAGAATCTGTTTCTCCGTCTGGCCTGGAATTTCAACTTCAATATTCTGCTTTCGTGTATCCAATGGTCTATAACACAATGGTACTGGAAACGTTGGGAATTTTTTCTTGTGTAGCTCAAACAACTTTTTCTGAAGTGCGTCTCTGACTATCTTTCTACTTGCTACTACAAAATCATTTGGTTTCCATGTTTCCCAAAAATCATTCAAAGGTGTTTCAGAAATTATTTCACGCGCTACTTCACATTGAATTCTATCGGGTTGTAATCTAATTAGTTTTTTAAACTCACGTAACTGCTCATCGAGTGCTCTATAGTCAGTATCAATTTCTTCGTAATAATCAACAAATCCTTTTAACCAATTATGTGGACTTCTACCAACAAATGGTGGTGGTTGACCATGATCGCCGCACAATATAATTTTTGTATTATTTTGCAATAACCAATCAAGAAACATTTTTAATACATCTTCTGAAACAGTACATGCTTCATCCCAAATAATAACCGCTGGAATAAATTTCTCACCCATTCGCTCAGGAGTCCAAGCATCGCCCTTGTATCGAAAAAAACTATGATACGTGCAAGCTTCAACATTTCGTTGTTTGATCTCTCTCGCTAGTCTATGGGTTGGTGTGAGTACAATCATGGACGTTCTCTCTCGATATAATTCTATCGCACGTGTTGTCTTTCCAGATCCACCACAACCGTTTAAATAAACTGTTTTATATCTACAAATTGGATCTGATATCGGTGGTGCTTTAGACATAGATTTTTCACTGATAGAATTATCGTTCTTCAGGTAACTGCTTTTAATTTCAACGTCTGCTGATTCAGAATAATCGCGTTGTATTTCTTGTTTAATTCGCCATGTTCCCCAAGTCTCTTCGCTATTAGTAAATTTAGTTATCTCTTTGATATATTTTTTATCGACATACATTGAATCAATTGCAACTCTGACTGCTATACTAGGAAATCTATTTATCATTGCAAATAAATTGATAGATGCATAACCCAGCATAGAAGCTCTCAAATGTAGATATGCAGAGCTTTCTCCATCACTGTAAGTAACAATTCTACCTAACTTTGTTTTATTGGACAAAAAGGCTGTTTTACAATTTGCGTATCTATTTTTCTCTACTGCATCTTTAATAACGAAGTCGTATTCGGCATCATCTATAATCAATCGTGAGGATTGTTTTTTAAAGTTAAATTTTTTTCCACCCTGTGTAAATTTACCGATTATTCTTCGGCCGAGATCCTTTGCTTCATTATTTCGTTGATTAAATATCTTTTTTGACCATTCAATAATGTACTCCTCGTCAGCATCAATATGTTTTCTAGACTTATCGATTATACTATCAAGACATTCTGGTTCTGGTAACCAGACATTGGTTTGTTTTCGATATGAGATAATCGCTTCGCTGACAATCAACGAAACTAACATTTTACAATCAATCATATATCGCAATAACACTATTGGTAACCACATCCTTTCAGCCATGTGTCTACCAATCCAAACATAACAACACGGATGAAGTCCTTCAGCGAATTCAAATGATACTACGCAAGCAAAACCGGTCAAATCAAAATCAGGCAGTGGTCCATTAATAGCAACGCGAGTCATTTCATGTGTGGGATGTCCAAACCGTTTAAAATACTCACCAGCGAATCCATATCCTAGAAAACTTCCTGGATAACAGGCAACGATATCAACTGATATCATATTCTCACGATTGTACTTAACGTTCCATAGACCGCCATGATAATATTCCAAACAGCTGGATTGAACATCCTGTAAAAACTCTTTTCGTGTTGGTTTCCAATTATTTTTCTTTCTTGCAAAATGAGCTGCAACCGATGGAATTGTAAAACAATTTGTAAGTAACTGTTCGTAATCTTCGGATTTTCCATTAAAAACGCTAGCGTTTTCACTGAGACTTATTGCTAGATTTTTCATCCTATTATGTAGACTTTCAGTACGATATAATTCACCGTTAGGTTTTACAAATTGATTGAATTGACATTCTTCATCTTCAAAACTATGAAGTAGCCATACTGATACATGGTCGTTTTTACACAAACTAGCAATAGCATCGAATAATCTTTCTTCAGTGAGAATACCATCCTTGGTGAATTCTTCTGGGATATACTTCACTGTTCTGTCTCGCGGGAATATTGTAACCGCGGATGTCCATGCGTGCTTGTTATGATCAATAATTTTGATTGGAGCTCCGTTTTTATTGTATTTTGATTCGTATAATACTTCGCCAGTTATCGTTAAAACGGTTATCGGAAATCTCAACGACTTTTCCAATCTAGCTATATCGGAAATAGTTGCTCCGTTCTCTTTCACTGTTAGCTCCCATTCATCTATTTTTTTATGTCTTAGATCGGTTAATTTATTCCCACGGAGTGCATTTGTAAAATGTTCTAAGACTCTTTGTGCCACACAGTTGAGTGGTTTTTCCGCTGACGTTGACTGTTTCATTGGTGCTAGTTTTCCAATGTCAGGGTTATTTAACGGATACATCCCATAAACGACTGCTGTTTCTGGATACGCTTTTTCATAGTATGGTTTATCAATTCCAGTTAACAGCCCTGGTCTGGAATAACGGCTAACAATGACTGATGTCCCATCTTTGAGAATTGGAACAAATTTGTCTCTTATAATATATTCGCCCGATTCTAATTTGATAATGAATTTCACTCTGATAAAATACCGTTTATTGCCAAGTTGTGATAGTATCATAGCTGCTGTTTCATCATTCATTCTAGCATCAACAACACCATCAATTCTAAATGTTGACCAGGTGTGTGATGCACCATCCTGTTTAAACTCATGAACACAATCTCGTATTTTTCTAATCAGACTTCTATTAGTTATTCTCTCTTTTGGTACGTCTTCGAGAGTTCTATCAAGATTGAATTTAATATTTTTCCGAGGCTTGATTGCCGATAATCTCTTGAATTCTTCATTCATATAAATAAGACAAGTATTTAAATAGAAAAGTTTGTTTATATATAATGAATCACTGCAAATGGCTTATGATCGGATCAGTAACCCCATGCAATAAATCGTGTAGAGGTGAATTCTGTGGATATCACTTACAGAGTGTCAGAAATAATTCGACAGGCCCGTCCCCATGCATAAATTGTGGGGTGGGTGTGAGAGGAAAATCACAATTATGTATCAATTGTGGGGGTAAGCGGTTTAGAGAATTGAAACGTTATTATGATAAACGAATAAAAAACGCCATCATTGACCCTAATCATGACTCTGTCAAAGACAAAATCATAAAAACCCCTCAAGACTACATTAATAGATTTATAATTAAAGCAAATAATGAATTAGACAAATAGTATTATTATATAAATGGAGCAAGAATTCAGACCACATCCAATACTCGTTAATTATGAAATATCTCGTAATGGTGTTGTTAGACACTGTAGACTAAAGAAACCAATTGGTTTTGTTAATAATCAGGGATACTTGCAATTTACTGCTGGAGGAAAGGGATATCTCTGTCATAGGGCAGTCTTTGAGTGTTATATGGGACCGATTAAAGATGGCTGTGTTATTGATCACATTGATTCTAATATTCAAAATAACGCGATTTCCAATTTACAGTGTATTTCTCAAAGAGAGAATATAAAAAAAGGAAAGACAGGGACTTATAAGTCAGTTGGAAAGAGACCAGTACAGTCATTTGATACAGCGACGAATGAAGAAAGAGTTTTTCATTCAATGAATGCTGCAGGGAAATATTTTGAAATATGTATGCCTTCAGTACGAAAAGTTGCTGAAGGGATTTGTCAAACAGCTATCTCCAAGAAAAATGGACATAGAATAAAGTTTTCTTATTTACAAGATAACTCTTAATAATTACTATTTTGTTCCGTATTTCCCCTCATTACTACTGATCGTCACGTGACTATCCTACTTTCGATATTGATTCCCGGATATGTAATTCGTCCGAGAATACATGTGAAATTGGATTGAATTAATGATGTGTGTGATCTCATGTACGTATTTAATGGTTAACTCGGTATACGTAATCAGGTATGTACGGATTTTGATTTTGTGTTATTGTTTCTTGTTTCTAAAGACTGTATTGAGAACAGCAGTTAGGGTTTTGTTGGAAAAACCTATACAGGGTAGACAATTTATTTGACAGAGATCCAAGGCCAGGGGTCTATTAATAGATTTTTTAAAAATCCCAATTACAAAGACGGCGTTAACAGCGTTTGTATGAAAATGAAATTACTTTAAAATTACAAATTAGTGAGGTCAGGGTAGTAAAACGCGCTACATGTAGTTTAGTTTTTTTAGTGTGGTTATGTGTAATAAAATTCAGAAAAATATCATTCTCGATTCAAGAAATAGCAGGTCCTGAATTGACAGGGATCCCCATTACGGAGTTATCTTGTCATGTAAATCCATTATTATTACGATTATTTAATCGTAATATTATAGAAATTAATAAAAAAAATTGCTATTATTTAACAGTTGTATTTCTTGTTTTAATGTTTTATTTAAATACTTAGCTTCCATTGAAATTACTACACAGTATTCATTATGAAATGCTAGAAAAATAAATACACACCTACACATTGACACTGCAGTATTAGTTCACCTTATATATAATATGAGCCGTAATAAGTTTGGGGCTTTAAAACGAAGCCCACTTTGCCAATTAAAACTCCCACGCCATTGACATGGTGTGGTTGAATTTTTTCAACTGCAACCAGGGTTAATTTCTTGGGTTGCTTTTGATTGGCAGATTGGGTGTAGGTCCGCCCCGTCGTTTCATGTTTGTATCGTCCTGTACTGTCCCTATCATACCATCCTATCATAATAACCATCCTATCATATAACCATCCTATCATATAACCATCCTATATAATCGCATTGTATATATAACCTATAATCGCATTGTAAATACTCATTCATTGTAAATATTCATTCATTGTAAATATTCATTCATTGTAAATACTCATTCATTGTATATATAACCATCCTATCATTTCATTGTATATAACCATCCTATCATTTCATTGTATATATAACCATCCTATCATTTCATTGTATATAACCATCCTATATAATCGCATTGTAAATATTCATTCATTGAATCGCATTGTAAATATTCATTCATTGAATCGCATTGTAAATATTCATTCATTGTATATATCCTATATAATCGCATTGTATATATGTAATGTATTGTTCAATGTTTGTAAAGAAATCACTTGGATTTCACGTCTAATACCCATATAACCCGCCCTTGAACTCGATTGGGGGGTTAGGGTATTGTATAAGTCTTTAATGTATGTGCCCTTTCTTGCCTCGAAACTCGAATGAGGAAGAGACGGGCATTGTATATGTTTTGTTTTTTTGTATATAAAAATATTTTAAAGATACAAATACATTAGTAATAATAATAAATGGAATTTCAAGATATTACATCTATCATCACAGAAATATCAAATTTAAGAAATCAAGGAATCGTACTCTCTGAATTTTTGAATGAAGACAGACTTTTGAATGAATTTGAACAAATTGATATACAATTGAAACATGGAAGATATGTTCTACCTAAAATGTATTCACTGATAAAAAGAATCCAAAAAGCGGTTAATGCTTCTTTGTATAACAATGATATTAATTTATTCATTCGGCTATTTAGTATAGTTGAAGCCATTAGAAAGAAACTCGGGGAACAGTACCAAGTTCGGTCAGAGATTGCTTTGAAAGTGAAATCTATAAGACGTTTGATTGATGCAAGCATTGAAACCGACAATTGAAAAATCGTTAGCATTTCCAATAATGACATCAGAAGCATTAAGTACCAGACTAGCCCGTGAGAGGTTAGCATTACTGAAAGAGTTTATACCAATTCGAGATAACGTGCGAGATAAACTACAACTTAGACAGCAAGCGCAGACTGACTTTTCTATTGGAAGCGAACAACTTTTTGCCCCTGTAACTAAAGCCACTAAAGATATGAAACTTGCAACAGAACGTGCTATATACGGCGACATCCCTAAAGAGGGAGCAGTACCTATTATTGATGTATTAGGAAAGATTGCTACAGAAACTGAAAAAACTCACGAGGGAATAAAACAGCTTTCAGGTGAGTTACAAACTCAGCGAGAAATACAACAAATGGGTAATATTGATACTGATGATAACCCCGTTGAAGATGCTAGTGTTTCCACTAAAAAAAGTGTTCCTTTTAACGAGAAATTCACTGATGAAGCTATAGAAGAAATCAGACGAATTCAATTGCTGAAACCTGAAGACTATAAGTCATTTGGTGACTTTGCTGTCAAAAGTTATTATAACAGAAGGGAATTTTTAAAAGATGAGTATAAAAAAAACACAATAAAACGAGATCAATGGGTGGATTGGTTATTTAAAATTAATAAAAATGAACCCGGCAATTTAAATAAGGATACATTGGATTACAGAGCTTTTAAAATGGGAGTTGATGCGTATGGTATACAACAACAACAACTAAAAGAACAACGAAAAGAACAACAACAAGGTCGAGGTCGAGGTCGAGGTCGAGGTCGAGGTCGAGGTCGAGGTCGACAATCTCCAGAAATTCAAAATGTTTCCGAACCAGCTCCAGAAATTCAAAACGTTTCCGAATCAAAAAGTTCTTCAGGAGAGGGTTATGGAAGTTCTCATCATGATTCTCATATGTGTCCTAGTAATATCATTAATGATATATCACGACTTGAGGTTCTTATGGGAGGTAAGCGAGCTGGAAATAACTCAGTCGAAATAACTAATGAAGCATTTGATATTTGCAGACGATTATTCCAAGGTGGGATAATTGATATTCATACGTATCGAGAACTCTTGGATGAGTTAATGGACGGAATTCCGGGGGAATTTAGCGATTGAAATTGTATTTAGAAATTGCAAAGTCATTTCAAATAAGATGATAGTACACTATAATCACAATAAACCAACAAACGTGTATGTAGTGAACTCAAGATTGCCCGTTTATAAGGCATACTACGGTGACGGCCTTGGAAATATCATGGCTGGTTTATTCACAAGAATAGCCCCAAAAGTAGCACCAATTGCTAAACAATTAGCGATGAAAGCCATTGATGTTATTCGTAATAAGGGAATTAACGCTGTTGGAGATCTTGCAGGAACGGCCTTTTCTACCGCAAAGAATAGAATAACGTCATTGGTGAAATCTAGATTCGGACGAAAACCACCACCACCGCTACCTTCAACAACAATGATGCCTGCAAATGTCAGTAAAGTGATAAATAACGCAGTGGAACAAAAACTAGCATCATTAGCAATGACTTCACCAGATAGTAGTAATATTGCAAGTATGATAGCGGGAAGTGGTCTTGGAGGAAATCGAAAAAGAAAATGATTTAGAAAAACGATACGTTTTAGTATAAATGGCATTTAAAAAAATTGCTGATCCAGCGTTTGATATGGCGGCACCGGTGAATAAAGATGATTCTAAAATTAACTATCAGTATTATGCCTATCCTGCAAGAGAGCCAAATCAACGAGGGAGAGTTGAACTTCAAGTTCAAGATACAAGTAGATACTTTTTGCCGTGTGAGGCATTTATTGAAGTAGAAGGAGAGCTTGTAACAAATGTTGCAGCTGATACGCCATATGGGGATGACCCAAATATCCGAGTTGGTTTCGTAAATAATGGCATTATGGCGCTATTTAACAGTGCAAGATATATCATTGATGGAAAAGAAATTGAATCAATAGAACAAGATGTTGATATTGCAACAACAATAATCGGACTTGCGAGATATTCTGATGATTATACAAGGTCGGCTGGTCCGTCTATGATGTTTGCTAAGGATACTTCTGATCATGCTGACCATTATCAATTTGTTAAAGTACTAACTGCGGCAGCTAATGCAGAAGTTGATCAACAACTCGCAGCTAATCCAGACCGTGAAGGTTCCGCTAATCCATTCGACATTTTAAAAAGGGTCAATGATAATTTCAATCTAGGATTTGCAACACGAAAAGGAGCATTAAAAGGACAACATCGACGATTTTCATGTGCAATTCCGTTACATCACATATTCGGATTCTGTAGAAATGTCAGAAAAGTCATCTATGGAGCAAAGCATACGGTTGTGTTAGTGCGAAAGGAAAATGACAATGATGCAATTTGGCGTGCTAATGGTGTTGATGATGGTAAAGTCATTTTAAATAAATTGACTTTATGGATGCCCGTCTTGACACCAGCAGTTACAATAGAGCAAGAATTACTATCGTTTATGGACACAGGTGGAAAATCATTGCTAAGTTGGCTAACAACAACGACTGATACGAAGCAGGATAATATAAATGGCACATTTACATGGCACTTAGCATCAAAACAAGGTGTTTCAGCTCCACGTCATATCTTTATAGCGTTACAGGATGCAAATCGAGTGAGTCGTCAATTATCTAGTCATATGATATTTGATAAATTAGGGGTAAGTGAAGTTTCGTTGAGAATAAACGGACAACAAGAGCCAGCAGAGATTGTACAGCTTGATTATGATAACAACTACATAGCTCGTGTATATCATAGAATATTGTCGTATATGGGTCGTGATCAAAATGTTGATACTGGTTTGCAAATATCGCAAATTGATTTTGAAAAACACTATCCGATTTATTACTTTTCATTGGAACATCTTGACATGATGAGACAATCTGTTGTTGATATATACTTCCAAGCTCGGGTACAACGCCCTGCTGGTATAGCCGATTATAGAGCAGTTGCTGTCATTCTCAGTGATAAATCAATGTTGTTAGAAGGAGTTGGCGGACGAATGAGACTTATTGATGCACCAGTGGAAAACATGTAGTTAGGATTTTCACAATAAGATCAATTGAAAGTGTAAATTACATTTAGAATAGAATGACATATAGTATTGTTAATGTCCAGTTGACTGATGGTCAGGTCAAGAAATTGAAATCAAAGTCGGCTAAAGAATGTGGAACTACAATAACGCTGAAACCCACTCAAATGTCCGGTGGTGCACATAAATTATCACTGACAGATCGTCAAATAAAACATTTCAATGATGCGCTAAAGAACAAACGAGGAGTTCAAATTGATTTTTCGAAAGCAGCAATCGCCAGTATGATAAAATCGGGTGTAATATTCCCGCTGTTAGCTGCTATTCCAGCATTTATTGCAGCGGCTGCCCCAGCGGTTGCGAAGGCGGCAGCGTTAGGAGCCGTTGGTACTGCTGCAGGAATGGCCCTGAAAAAAGCTACTGGGAAAGGCTATAAAAAAAAAGGAAAGGGTCTAAGACTACCAGGAACTCCACACAATTGGTACAAGGGCACGGGCCTAAGAATACCAGGAACGGCTTATTAGTGGAAAAATCCCTAGGATTTTCACCAATGTCCAATTTTGATTTAATTGATGCTGTAAAATCATTATCAATAAAAAACTTTAGAGGAGTTTTCATGAGAGATCAATTACCGTCAAAACCAATGAAAAATGAAACGGGTATTATCAATCTCGATAACAGCAGCGGAAAAGGAACTCATTGGGTCGCATATGCAATTGATCCACGTGGAATTGTCTATTTTGATTCATATGGATTAGCTCCACCAAAAGAATTCATGCGATATGTATCCACAATAACAAAGTCATCTCCAATTTTTTATTCCACGCTACCAACACAACAGTTAAATGATCCACCGATATGCGATCGTGAAGTATTAAACTTCCTTGCAGAGATATCTAAATTTCCAAGGAAACCACCACAAGTTGTTGTTAATGAATATACTAGCAGGCAATGGCAAAAACGATAGCGTTATGATTTAGAAAAACGTAGCGTTTTTGTATAATGATTGATATTTGGGGACGACCTTTATCAGAATAAAAAAAAACAGAAACCGATAGCAAATTCGCTGTCGAAAGTGTAAAAAAAATAATCGAAGATGAAATCGCCGAGACATTAAATTTGTCAAGTGTAGATCCTGGGGAAATAGTTGTATTTCAAGATCGCCAGGGCAAATTGAAATCTAGTAATGTTTCATTGGATGATGTCTTAATACGAAGACGTGACGTCGTTGAAGATACAATAGCGTTATATTCAAATGATGGAAAACTCAAACCGGGTGTACTCGTTTCTACAATCACAGATGCATTAAAAAATTTAAATGAAGAACTTGAAAAACATATAACAACATATACTTCCCTTCGTAGAAATATTATCAATAAATTCTTTGGAACACCAGCGGTAACCTCTCCATCTCTCGCTGAAATTAAATCCAATTTTGATGAAATTAAAGCTAGTATTAAAAATATTAATGATACTGGATTTAGTATTATTAGAGATAGCATTAATAGTATTAAAAAATCTATCGAGGATATTACAAAATTTAAAACAGACAATCTTCCGCTACTTGAAAGAATAAAGATTCCTCATGAGAGAAATATCATAAATATGATATACACAGTTCTCTCTGGATCATTAGATTGGGAACCTAAAAAGAATACAGTAACCCTCACTGTGTCAAACAAGGGTATTTATCGATTAACAATAGTGTCACTGAATCAGTTTAATATATCATCATCGACTTCATATGGATACAACAACGTGATTTCAACGACTATTGACGTGGGTGAATACAAACGGTTTACAATAACAAGCACTGATCCTAATTTAAATAAGACATCATTTGTATGGTACATGGAGTTTGTAGCTGATCTAAATTAGAATTTTTAACAATTAAAAACCACTTGAGGTTTTAAAATAATATGATTCCATCATCGCAATATCGCTATGATACCGTCAAAGACTTCTTAACAAAACTCAAAACACTCATTGATGAATATGAAATAAAAATTAAAAAGTATCGCAGGAGAATTACCGCAATTGATGTTACAGTATACTCGGTATCTGGTATAATGGCCGGTGCTGGTATTATACTATCTTCAGTAACAATGGTAGCTCCGATTGCTGTCCCAATTGCTATTTCCGCGGTGACAACATTTGCTGGACTTGCAAATGCTATTACTAAAAAAATATCATCGTGTTCTCAAGAAAAACTTAACGACTATATAGTAAAACATCAAGCAGTATCTAACGGTTACTCACAATTATCCTCGTTGATGTCATCATCGATTGATGATACGATAATTACCGAAGACGAATTCTCCGCGATGATACGTATTTATGATACTACGATTAAAAACGCTAGCGTTTTTTCATCTATTGCAAAATTAGACATTGTAAATAATAATAATAATGTCGCAAGAGATTCAACTACTTCAGCGGATAGCAGAAAATACCACTCCGCGGAAAACAAGTATGATATCAATATCGTCAACAAACCCTAAATTCAGTGTGAATTTTCCCTCACCTGTTTCAGTAAAGGAAATCGCGTTGGCAAAATTACGAGTGTATCATAGTTGGCCTAATATCAGATCGGTTCCATTTGGCGGTCAGAGACCTAATAATTCTCTGGTATTTGCATATAGGAATAAAAAAGATGACACTCCAGATTGGATCGTTGTTTCAATACCAACTGGATCCTATCAAATTGAGCAAATTAATAATGAATTACAACGTAGAATAAAATCCATTACTAAAAAAGAATCAAAAATTGCGATAACAGTTCATGAACCAACACTATCATCTACAATTGAAATAGGCTCTCCTGGGTATGTTGTAGATATTTATAACAGTTCAATAAGAACAGTATTAGGATGGCCCGAAGATCCACCTAGAAGTGCTGGTAATTCCACGCCCGAGCCTGTAAAATCTGATTACGTCACTGATGAAATAGGACCTGAAAATCCATCAAAAACTTATAAAAAATTCGAGGATATAAACTTCACAAAAAGATATCGATATAAGGATGAATATGGTAAAGATGTGTGGAGAATTCCATTTTTTAATGATTATATCCCACAGGAAGGTGAAATTCTGGAAATACATGAAACAAGTCCAACATTTGTAGACATTAAAGATCACATCCTTGATAGAATGAATAATGATTTTTTGTTGCTATTACCGTCGTTAAGATCTGGCTTTCTTACACAAGCTGAGTTTACTAGTGTAGTCGCCGCGGGTAATAAAATCATCGATGACATGGAAATATTTAATTCGAGGATTACTAATCTCTTCACTGATGAAAATAGCCCGATTTCAAAAACTAGCTCAGCTCAAGATTATAAAAAAAATATAAATGAAAATCCAAATTATAAATTACCAGGATATAATGTTCCCGAGTTAAAGAAAAAACTCAGAACTGCCATCGACGAAGGATTTAATAAAATCTATCAATCATGGAAAGATAGCCAGCCGAAGCCTATTATCCTCACTTATAATAATTCTCCCGACGGCGACGGTAGACATATCGCACCGAACAATGTGAATATTTCATCGGTGATCGCACTTAATTTAACGTGTGATGTAATCGAAGGAAGTTATCAAATTAATATGGAACAATCAAATCAAGCCCGACAGGGTTACATTCTTTATTCATTTGCACCAACAGCACCCCCCGGATTTTTAATTGTTGAAAATCCGACTAATCCAGTCTATATGCAATGTCAAAATGATTCACTAACTAGAATTAATTTTACACTCACCGATCAGTCAAATAATTTAATTGATCTACGTGGTGAAGTATTATCGATTAGTCTGTTTGTGAAAAGCTAACAAATATCGGTTAAATAATTTGTATTAATCAGCAGCAGAGAGGGTGAAATGACAACATATTTGCGACCGTAGATGGCAGCAATTTGAGTGTGGTTATGACAATGTATTTGCGACAAAATCGCTAAGGCTCCATTTGTAAAATGGGGTCTTTATTTTTTTTTTTGGTTAAAATATGAGATTTCGTAGGAAGGTTCCATTGGCATTCTGAGGCTTTAATCGATTTTGTCGCAAAAATTTGTAGACGTAGATGGCAGCAATTTGAGTGTGGTTATGACAATGTATTCACGACAAAATCGCTAAGGCTCCATTTGTAAAATGGGACCTTTAATTTTTTTTTGGTTAAAATATGAGATTTCGTAGGAAGGCTCCATTGGCATTCTGAGGCTTTAATCGATTTTGTCGCAAATATATTGTTGTAGGATTCACCCTCTCTATTGAATGGTCTTTCTCGAGTGTTCAACCTTTACTTCCCCAACACCGTTATGCAATGCATATCTTTAACGGCGAGAACCATAAAAAAATAAATAAATCATATAAAAAATAAACTCCACCGGAACTTATGAAGTGTACGAGAAACACTGCTAACAAGCCCTGTTCTCAACCTCTTGTTATGTATGTGTTTATTTTATTTTTTTGTAACTTCATATAAATGATTTTATCTATTTTGTGTCCACAAAAAATGTATGGCTGTAATTATGTACAGAATATATTTAGGTTGTGGGTTCGATTCCCGGTCAAGTCATACCAAAGACTTAAAAAAATGTTCTAATAGCTGCCTCGCTTGACGCTCAGCATTAAGAGTTTAGTGTTAGGACTGGTCGGCCTGGTGTCAGGATAATATGACTGGGTGGGACATTTTGCTTCATGCTCCAGTGTTAGACATCACTATAAACTGCCACACCGCAGACATCGTAGCGATAATACTGAAAAATTTTTAAAGCTACATTAAAAATCATAATCACATCACATCTTTAGATTTTGCTTTGTAACCAGAGTTTGTTAAGAGTGTGAAATTACATAAGATCAATAAATTGGTGTGTTGGCAGTTACTACTCATAATCTTAATAAGTCTTAATGCCTTCTTTGAATTAATATCTGATTGGCTGTTGGAGGGTTTTATGGTTCTGGAAAAATTCTGTAAATTCCCATTGGTTGAGCTAGATCATATTAATAGGCAGTTTTCGAAGTAGAGTAATGTATCAGCGCGCGCACGCGCTCGTGTGTGTGTGTGTGTGTGTGTGTGTGTGTGTGTTTGTACGGATACGTTTTAGGCATTCCGTTTTAGAAAATAAAACTTCCTACGAAAATGAACACACATGCATCAATAACGAAAACCGAAACTTCCAACCGGGTTACACGAAACCGAAGCCTCTACAGGGTTTGCGCATTTTTTTTATTTATTCTTTTATATATACTTTTGACAATTGCTTGTCAAATTTGTATGAATCCTCGTTTACCAACCCGAGACATGCACTGTTGGTCGTCACGTCACGTCACGCCCCGCACCCACCCCATCCCCACCCCACCCCCCGTTTCTGTAGCATCGCGGTTGTGACAGGTCTCTCAACCAAAATTGTTATCGAGACCTATGCGATATCGCGACCGAAGATCATGTACATTTATTGTGGTAAATTCATGAGGCACCTCTTGCGCTTTTGAGAAATTTTTAAACTTAATCACATCTATGTCCTCTGAACACCAAGCCTGGTGGATGTTTCTTAGTGCGTGGATATCAATACCATTTAAGACAACCAAAAGATTACAGTTATCTCTGATCACATTAGGTATTTGAGCATAGCGCTGAGTAAAGTATAAAATATCGATGTCAGGATATATGATTATTTGTCTAGCATCACATTATGGTATACTACAACATTGTTTATGCCCCAGATGGATCATCTACCAACGGTGCATCGTTTATATCAGTGATAAAAGCAATATCATTGCCATCCCCGTCCAATAACTTTGCATTTTCATTAAAATGCAAGTCGAATTATTCGCTGATGGTGCCACTAAATGCAACTTATCCCACTTGAGCCATCTCATTATCAAGTTAAGCAATAATTGCGTCTAACCAGACCCAGATGGACTTGTGATAATTGCTCTGATAGAAACTGGTAGCGCTGGAAGATGCTTCATTGGCTCTTGCTTTCGTGTCGCTGAGAAATTAATGACATCCATGTTGTAGGAATATATAATAATTATATGGATTTAAATTGTGTTCGATTCAGAGCACCCACCTATACCACTGGATTAAAAACAGTAACGAGGAATAGAAAGTGTGCACTAATACGCATGTATTTGAAATGTGGTACAAAATAATACAAAATTATATCATGCAGAAGGGGGAGATCTCGCTGCTTCACTGGGAAAATTACCAGGGTCGTCATGGGCTCAGTATAATGGCGAGAAGTATATTCCTGGATATAATTATTGTGTCCTGGAACCCGAATTCAAATCCAGCTTCACGAGAAGGATCGACCAAGATCTGGAGAGTATTCAATAAATGTTATTGATCAAGCGTGCCACGTTTATGATGTCGCGTATAAAATTCAAGATCTATACCAGCTTAAATATTGCAGACGTGAATTTGACTCACACTCTAAAGTCTGTAAAAAAAATAAATCTCTCAGAGAATCGCTTGCTAATGTTTTGATAAGATCTGCGAAGAAAGGTAAACTAGTGCCAGGGGTCGGTAATTCATAGATAACTATTATAATGGACTCAATTTATTATAACCCATGAGTTAGGATATTGGAGGGGTAGAGCAGCGATTAGTAAACTTGCTTGTGCAGCAGGTGTCGCACGTTCTGTTGCTGGAGATTGGTTAGCATGACAGGCAGGCAATAGGGCAAATGTATCTACCACTGCCTTAAATATTCACTATGCACATTTTGATGTCAGAACTCGTAATAAGGTTCATCAGGCAGATATTTTGTTTTTACCACATGATACTATTAACACTGTTAAATGTCAATCGCTCACATACAAATACGCGCTGACTGTCGTTAACGTTGCAAGTAGATATAAAGAAGCCGACCTACTATCAACAAAGACAACAACTGAAGTTTGATCTGCATTTGAATTATTTTATCAACGTGGCGGCCTACGATGGCCACATTCGCTTCAGGTTGATTCTGGAAATGAATTTCTTGTTGCAGTAATATCGCCGATGTAACATTATAACGTCAAAATAAGACGAGGGCATACCGAAATACCCCTGAATAAAGTTCAGGCGGACAAGAGATCTCGTGAATGGGTTACAAGACTACCAAGAGTGATAGCTGCGTGAAAATAATAAAATTACTCGTGGAATTTATATGAAGCCCATCAACGCAATCTCGAAGAAAAAATTACCATTTAAGGGGCATGACTATTTCTAAAAAAAAAACAACAAAACAACCAGTACTAGATAATGTAACTGTAAGATATCTATATGAACGAGGAAGCTTGAGGGAGGGGGTAAAAAAAAAAGAGCGACTGGCTAAGTCTGGAGTGAAACAATACATAAAATTTCCAGCGTGGTAAAATCAACGGATAGACCTTTAACCTACGAACGAGATTCAACTGCTCTTCGAATTAAATACACTAAAGACAGGTCAGCGTCACATTTGAACGTGAGTGGCCGAGACTACTAATAATTCTATCCACGGTAAACTGTCTTGGATTATTATTCGAATACTGCCACAATATTACTGTGTAACAGCAAACACAGTGATTGTTTTGTTGTCATTTCAGCGTGTTCATAAATGCAATATAAAGATCAAAATAGTGCTCATTTCTTTTGTCAAACCTCTGATAACCAGCTATTTTTATTACTATATAGTTTAGCAATGAGGTGTTGATTTCCTGAGTTGTTTTATTGTTCATTGCGCAGTCTATGATAGCCCTCCGTAACTAAGACAATATTCTGACTCGATATACTGTTAGATAAGCTAAATTTCAATACGATTATCGACAATCCCAATATTGTTGTTCTTGTTAACGCCATTTTTCAGCACACGATAGGCTATTCATGGCGGCCAGTATTAATGGTGGAGGAAGAAACCGGGAAATCACCAGAAAGAACCACCGACCCACGAGAAGCTACTGGAAAGCTTTCTCACATATCCACATTCGCCGAATCCTAGACTCGAACCCACGCAGATAGAGGTGAGTTGGCAGTGATCCGTAACGGACAGCGCTTTAGACCACTCGGCCACTCGGGGCCCCAATCCCAATATTAGTATCCGAAATAGTTAATCCCTGGGAGAGTGTATCCTATAGTCCATGGCGATGTATCCATCGTTACCGCACTCTCAACAACATCCACATGAACAACAACAATATCACTAAGAACAAACTTTTGTTTCTTCCTCTGTCCAGGGTTCATGAATTTCAACGTCAATATTTTGTTTACTTGAATCTGCTGAGCAATAACACAATGGCACAGTAGATCTGAAAATTTCTCTTTATATAAGAGAAATAATTGCTGCTGAAATGAATCGCAAATTATCTTTCGACTTGCAAATATTAAATCAGCAGGCCTCCACTAATTCCAAAAATCACTCATCTCAGTCTCTGTAATTATCTAGCGCATTATCGCACATTGAATCTTATCTGGCTGAAGTCTAATTAGCTTTTGAACTCCTTCATCGATTCATCGATTCATCAATAGCTCTGTTATCATAAAGAATTTTCTCATAATAGTCTACGAATTCTTTTAACCAGCGATATGGCGATTCACCGACAAAAGAATGTGGTTTACCAAGATCACCACACATGATAACTGCAGTATTCCGAATCAATAACCAATCAGGTTTTAATAAGTCCAAATAAACCGTGCATACCTCATCCCAGATGTGGATCTTAGGAATATATTTCTCAACCATTCGTTCAGGTGTCCACGCATCTCCCTTCCACCTAAAGAAACTGTGATAAGTGTGAGAATAAGTATACCACGGCACAGCATTCTAACTGCCGTAATAACCACCCTTTTTAGTATTTCAAATTGCGTCTTTAATTTTAAAAGGGTTCCATTTTGGCTAGGAATCTCAATTATAATAACCTAGGACTGTAATTTGATCATTTTCGCCGGCTGCTCTAAATTCAAACGATTGACTAATATTGACGCAATTCTCATATGTCACTTAAACATATTAGTATTTCAAATTGTTAGGGACTTATTTAATTTACACAATGTACTAGTAAAATTCGATTTATAGGTGGCACACAATAGACAAAATCATTTTATTAACTGAATGAATTTGGCTAATTGCAGCAGTGGCTTGCACACTATTGGCATAAAGATAGGTCAATTAATACAACTGGACTGGATTTTAAATTAGTACAGCCTTTCCATGCTTGCTAGGACACACGTACATGGACGGCATGTGGAACGATTTCCACCCGCCCACACACCCGGTGCCCGAATGAGACGTCATTGCCGCATATATAATCCATTGACTACCTGGACCAGAATTTCCATCGAGATTAATGATACCGGTTTAAACAACTTTTGGTTTTGTAATTGTTCACGCATAAAAACACCTCTGAAGTTTTGGATTTTTAATTTCTTAGCAGCGTCAAGTAAATTTTAAAAAAAAGTTTGTAAGCGCCGCTGTTCTCTGAGCAAACATGGATAACACTCCAGGCTAAGATCCTTCATTTGTTACAATTGCCCCCAAATACTTGAAGCTGTTGACTGTTTCTGGCTTCGTACCTTGGACCCTGATGTCAGTACTGATGCCCTTGGTGTTGTTGGTCAATATTTTGGTTTTCTCTGCAATGATTTCCATGCCGAGGCTTCAGAGGTTTTGTCAAGGCTCTCTACTAAGCTAGCTAGTTCTTGCTCATTTTCTGCTAGTCCATCAATGTCTTCGGCAAAATGTAGGTTAGTGACTATTCTGCCTCCGATGCAGACTGTCCCTTCATGTTTTTCAAGCGCATCGGACATGATTCTCTCCAGAAAGATGTTGAATAATGAGGGAGAGAGTAGACTCCCTTGCCTGACTCCGACTGTCGCTCTGAACTAGATCCATAACTGCCGATGAAGTATACTGCACTGGTGGCCTAGTTATTCAGATGCTCTATTATTGTAATGACGTTGGTATTGATGTTGTAAAGTCTCATGGTCGCCTAGAAAAATGCATGCCATACCTTGTCAAATGCCTTCTTGAAATACGCGAAGATATGGTATAGATTTTGCTGATGTCGGAAATACTTCTCACACAATATCCTGTGGTTGAAGATCTACTTTTTTGTACTGCACCCTGCTCTGAAACCTGACTGGTTCTCGGCAATGACCTTTTCAGCTTGTGGCTTTAGTCTGTTCAGCAGTATCCTCAACACGACTTTGAATGGCTTGCAAGACAAACTGTACGGTTGTTTTGACAATGTTGCAAGTTGCTTTTCTTGGGGAAAGTGATGATCATTGATTCGGTCCATGGCAATGGCCATACTCCAGTTTGCCAGATCTTTTTGCAGGTGTTTGTGAGGGTGCTAATGATTGCTTCTTTCTCTGCTTGGAAATGTTCAGCTGTGATGTTGTCTACTCCTGCTGACGTGTTCTTTTTCAGCGAACTTCTGCTTCTACTTATTCATGTAGGATAGGGTAGTTGTCGTTGTTAGTTGCTAGAGAGATGTTCAGTACCTCTGGATCTATTGTGGCTCCATCATTGTAATGTTCTGCGCAGTATTCTGTCCATCTTTCCAAATGACTTTTTCTTCTGTGGACTAGGACTATGTGAGATACGGTGGAAGAACATTGGAAAAACACCCATTTCGGAAGGCCACAAACTGTACTTCAGTGGAAGAAAGGACAAAGATTAGCAGGGAGTTGGGCTCCTTGTCCACAAGGACAGCGTGAATAGGGTCATGGGATGTCGGCCAGTCTCCAGCCGGCTCATCACCATCAGTATCAGAGCATCTCTATTCAACACTACCATCATACACCCCAGGCATATACCCCAACATCAGACTATGATGACTCAGATTTGGAGGACTTCTATGATCAGCAACAAGAAGTTGTGGATAAAACATTGAACAAAAGACATTCTGGATGTGCAAGAGGATTGGAATGCCAAGATAGGCGAGGACGCTTGCATGAATTGGAAAGGAACATGTGGGCGTTATTGCAATGCACAGACCAGAGACAGGCCCGAGGCTCCTGGAATTCGCAAGTTACAATGGCCTTATGTTGTCAAACACCTACGGCCAACACAAAGTATCCAGAATATGGAAATGGTAGAGTCCAAGCGGAGACCATCACTGTCAGATCAACTACATCATGGTGAAGAGGCGCGTACAGTCAAGTGCAATCATCGCCAAGACTCGAAGATTTTACGTAGTGGACATTGGAAGTAACCATGATCTGGTGATGATGACCTTCAGGCTAAATCTAAAGAAGGTCAAGAAAGAGCGCCACACAAGAATAAAGTTTGATCTTGAGAAACTGAATGATACTGACGTACCATAAACCTTCAGGGTAATGATCGGTGGGAAATTTGAACCGCTCACCATCCTCGACGCTTGACGATACAGATATGGACACGTTGATCACCACCTTTAATGTAGCAACGATCGAAATAGCCAGCGAGATCCTTGGTAGACATAGCCCAGTCAAGAAGCCCTGGGTCACAGCTGAATTCCTGAACCTGTATGACAAGAGGAGAGAGCTGAAAAAGAAAAGGAACGAGACAGAAGGAGCAGAGCAGTATAAGACAGTCAACCAGGGAATCATGAAAAGCATGAAAAAAGCAAAAAGATGTCTTGATAGAAGAACAGTCCAAAGACATTGAAGGAAACTTGAAAATGATCCACAGCAAGAAAGTGTACCAACTGGTCAAAGATCTAATCAGCACAAAACAACTGTTATCAAGGATATCAATAGATCAAACAATAAATTGAACAAAGTTTTTATGCATTTACTGCCGAAAACCCAGTTACCTATCATCAGGAAGCCATAAATTGCGATTTTGCTGGCTATGGCAACAGAGGGCCTAAGGAAAAACTGGGAATGTTATGTTTTAGTTTTTGTCTACATCACATGACGATCATCACATACCTTAACATCCAAGATACACAATTTTGTTGGTTTCTTATAATAATTTAGCGTTTCTGGTGTCCATTTCTTGTTTGCGTTTCAGTATATCCGAAATCTTTGAACATTTTGTCACAAAACGGCGATGGAATTAACTAAATTATCAGTAAAGTATTCGTATATGTAGAAAGATATCCTTTCAGGTTTTTTTTGTGCGACAGGTGCAATTCAAAACCTCATGAAAGCTTTCAATACAAAATATTTTTTAAGAATAGATGCATGTTAAAGCACTAATCACAGATAAAGTCAGTAAGTAGCTAGATAAGAGCGTTATATGCAAGTAATATTTCCACTGCATTTACATATAATTATTCTTAGGGAGTTATATTATATTTTAAAAAAGTGACCAACATCAGTCTTGTTGCAAATGAATAGTAATGCAATAATTCACGATCGAATAAGCTATTGCTAAATTACACACACACACACACACACACACACACACACACACACACACACACACATATATATTCTCTCTCTACATGTCCAAAACCAAGATTAACCATACATGTCATTTTTACGTTGTTTTACTGACATGCCGATCTAACCATGCTATTTTAGAAACCCTGTTCCTGTCCTTCTCTACGTAAAGAATGTAGCATTAAGAAAGGATAGAAACATGACCCACAATGTCTACATCAGCTGTGATGTTGTAAGATATGTTGGTTTTCCAACTTTATGAGTACACTGAACAAATAATTCCGTCTCATTATAGTTTAGGTACCACATGTGAACTAGTTCCTTTTAAGTCATTCTAATTTTAGATTAACGCGTTAGAGTTTTTGCTTGGCCTTTGATGTTTCTTACAGGTAGATAGCCACAGTTTCAGAATGGACTTAAGCCTCATACAGAAAACCTCTTCCAGGTAGAAGGCCACAATGTCTAAGATCATTACAAAATAATCTTCCAGTATCGAAATGGACTTGAGCACCATACGAAATGCCAATTGGAAGTGAATAACTGTACTGCACGGAGGTAGATAGAGAGCACGACAAATTCAACATCGTTTATTTACAGCAAGGTGAATATTGTTTTATTTAGTCAGATCATACAGGTGCCTTCAGATTTGCATGTTCGGAATAATTTTGAGGTTGTTTGCTATGCGATAATTGTACGTTTTCTTTTCAGTTCAGAAATATAAATGTTTACAGGCTGTGTAGAAATGAACCATCGAAAGGAAACTTAGCAAATGACAGCACCATGTAGTGAAGGAGTCTGTTGCCAACATCTATGCACCCTCAACGATTATAGCCAATTCCTCTTTGTTTGATATTCAGTGCCCACACAGGTCTTTTGGTATCATACAAAGTAGTACTGATGTGCCTAAAATACCCTACTATCCATCTTGTATTAAAAAGAAACCTCATCTTTTACGCGATCTAGTTAGGTATCTTACGACCATATATTATTTTACTGATAGAGGTACATATAATTTTTTAGTAAATATTCATTTTTGTTAATTACAAACATATAACAATGTTTCACCTTTCTTCGGGTCAGTTATGAATGAAACTGTTTATTGTGAAGTGATAATGGATGCTGAGGATCGAATAACATTAGAGGCAGTAGAAACGGGATCCATTCGAGGCAAACATTTAGTGCTTGATAGTTTTGTTTTTAAGCAGAATATAAATAATAAAAACATTGACTGCCGTTGTAGCGGGTGTGAGAGGAATACGTGATGCGTGCGACAGACAGGAGCAGACTCTTTGCCAAGTCACCAAATCCATAGTCATACTGGGCTGTTATCAGCCGTAGAAATCAAAACCGATGTATTTTGCATGAACATGAATCATCTGTCTATATACAATATTAATTCTCTGAATACGCTGTGAACAATATATATTACTTAATCTAAAAACTATTTTTTATAATTACTGTTTGCTAAAATGGTGATTGGAGAGCAAGTCGTGTCGCGCCCTAGAAGTGTCGTATTTTTGCACATTACATAAGGATACATGTTAATCATCATCTTCCAAGTCTTCTGCAAGCATACGTACGTACGTACATACACTTATGCATACATACATACGTACGTAAACACATACATTCATACAAACATACATGCATCCATACACACACTATAGAGACATACATATATACATACACGCATGCACACATACACACTATATACATACATATATACATACACGCACGCATGTATACATACATACATACATACATACATACATACATACATACATACATACATACATACATACATACATACATACATACATACATACATACATACATACATACATACATACATACATACATACATACATACATACATACAAGAAAAGTTCAAGGTTGTCTTATCAAGTTGTGAGAAGCTTGGAAACCATCCAATTGGCAGAAACACCTTACTTAAATGCGGTGCCAGAATGTATGTCAAATGACAGACAGATTATCTTGACTTTTGTTTTCAAAATGAAATGCAAAACCATCTAGTTTTCTGCTTCAGTATAGTTACATATCAATGTATATTATCATATACCAATTATTCCCTGTTAAAAGATTTCAGTAAATTAAGATGTGGATTTTCCTTTCAAAGTAATACTTTTTTTTGTTTTATTACCGACCTCATCGATAGTTCCACAACTTATACAATAGGCATTCATTGAGGAACTGGACATTTTCTTCTACACTTGCCTTGTGTGTTGTCCAAAAAAGATTACAGATATATGCCATAATACTATGTACATGTCATTTGTTTTCAAAAAAAGAGTATACCTTTGAACTCTTGTGGGCTTAATTTAAACAATTATTTTTAATTGTAAATCAAATAAAAAACACATTTAACTCCTTTGTTGCAAATGACCATTGCCAAAAGTTCAACACTGTTTCCGCATTTTGGTCAGTGAGCGAATTAACAATATTTTTTTTTATATGTTTGTTGAAGAATTTTCTATAAACGGTATGAAGGGCTTTCATCGTTTAGAAGCCAGTGATCACTAAACCATAGATGAATTTTCAGATCAGTCTTATTGTACAAATGAAATAAAAAGAGAAATTATTGTCAAATATAATGACAGGTTGAATGTAAATCAAACAAATTTGGATGGGTCCGTAAACAGACCATGATATGAGCAATTACAGAAGTATATTGAAATGACCAGAACATCATCAAAAAAGGATTTTCATTGCTCCTCATTTAGACACACTACTGCTAGGGCATTAAAGAATTTCTTCATTCATTTCATAAAATAGCAATATGTTTTATACATATAAATTAGCCATATGCATCCTAGAATATATAGAAATCTCTTACCTGCAATTCTACTAAGGGAATCTGTCGTGAATCTAATAGTCAAAGTATCAGCCTATTATTATTATTATTATTATTATTATTATTATTATTATTATTATTATTATTATTATTATTATTATTATTTCCATCTGATAAGAGGCTAATTTGTTTTACTATATGTTCGTTCCGATACTTTTCATCAACCAGTCTCAGGCGTAAGGTCCATACACTAAAGCAATTTGAAATATGAAGAAGAAAAAGAAAGAAAAAATGCATTTTCTAAAACTCATTTCCAAAAAAATATAATTTTAAGAGAACACCGTTTTAAATGAACATGATTATCTAGCAGGTGTTCCCTTTGATTAATTAGAGCCAGGTAGCTTGTTTGATACCCGACGTTAACAAATCCAATCCATGTGGATATTAAGATTGTATCTGTTTTGTAAGAAATGTTCAGCTTGTTCTGTAGTTGTTGTGTAGTTGTTCTTTAGTTGTTATTTTGTAACATAACCTTCGTCTCATTTCTTGCTTTGAGAAGGAAACTCTTGCTACTTTAAGAGATGCCTTGACTCACGATCATAGAGGAAGAGAAAGAAGAGAGTTCGGCCATCTTAAAGATAAGGTATCACTTATAATGGTGTAGATACGTCTACATCTTTGGGGGGGGGGAGTCCAGGCAACGAGAGGTAGCGGATATCGCTGTAAAATATAAAAAGAGACTCTCTCTGATCTGGAACTGACGAATTGTATTGATATATAAACTACATTTTAAAGATACAACTTATAAAAACCTTTATATTGAAAAATACATACCATACATATTTCAATACCTATTGAATAGTTTTCTTACGATCTACCACTTCATATGCTTTTAAAGTTTTCTGCATTTTAGAATACAATACGTGATTAAATATTGCTTGTATTCAAAGAGCCTAAAATTCAATAGTCGCGATTGATGCCATAATCATTTTAAAGAAATGTATTTTATTTCATTTAATTTAGAATAACGACCTGGAAAAGATCATTGAACATTATACTTTATTATCTAAAGAATATTTTTTATTCGCAACTAAATTTTAGCGTGAAGATGGTAATTTCATACAAATACAAATGAACATCAAATCTTAAAAACAATACAATATTCCACTACATTATAATAGTAAATTAAAAAGAGGACTCACAAGAATATTGCAAATACTAGTTACTACAGAAATATTTAACTTTAAGGGTAAGTAACAAAACAGAAAATTCTTGCCTGTAAAATATAAACAGACTCTCTCTCTCTCTCTCTCTCTCTCTCTCTCTCTCTCTCTCTCTCTCTCTCTCTCTCTCTCTCTCTCTCTCTCTCTCTCTCTCTCTCTCTGTGATCTGGAACTAACGAATTAAAGACATACTTTGGTCCGGCCTTTTATACCTTGTGTAACATGGCTGTACCACCTGCGTCCTTGTCCGAAAGTATCACGCGCGTTCTTGTCCCAAAGCATCAGAGAGGTATATGTTAATAAAGGGTTGTCTCTTAAGCAAATGACTTTTTAAATCGTATGTTGTTTGCAACCTTGAACATTTATTGCAAGTGAAGCCATTCATACCATGAACTTTTCAACTAGACCGTTTACGACCCTATTAATTAAATTTGTGACATTTGTAAGGAAGGCGAGTTCTATTGGTAAATCATTTATTGTTCCATTCGTGCAATGAACTATTGAACCGGGGCTAGAGATTTCTAAAGGGAATATACAAGAAGACGACAGGACAGGTTAATCCAATACATCTTAGCGGAATTTTCTCTCAATAACTAGTAGTTTCAACATAGTCTAACACAATTTTGATGTTATAGCCCATTTCATACCGGATTTAACCGAGTTGCTCCGTAATTATCCGAAAAACCTCCCGAGTCACTTTATACTCCAGTCAATCAAAGGCAGGTAGGCATCTGTACATAACAAAATAGTATACATTGTTGTTTAGACGTATCAGATTAAAACAAATTAAGAAATGCCCTCTACCTACCCGCTAAATGCCTAGGACTTCTGCAGCTTTACCGTCGAAAATAATTTAGGTTTGTTATACTGCGGATTAATACGAAAAATTCCTTTTATTGGTAAACGAAACTCGATTTATGAAATGCGGTGTTATGGTAAAAAAAAAGGGATTAAACTTTTAACATTGACACCGTTTCCACACTCGCATGTACATATCCAGATGTAAAACAGCTCATAGCTACTCTCTCGTATGGCTATAAAATCAAGAAAACAAGACAGGATGGTTCCAATATTAAATTTCGTCAATATCTGTGGCATCATCGCTGTTGAATAGGCATTTTTCAACTTTATAAACGAAACTGAATTAGTTGGACAGTTGATGCTAATGCTGAATTGTCTGCCTTATTTTGACCACTAGTCTTGTTCCCTGCTTAATATGCTCCCTGCGATGCACTCCGCTATACTATACTAGGGAGAATACTAAGCAGGGGACCAGACTATTTGCCTACCAGCTATCGATTGGATATTGCTGTCAGTTGACCACCCGCCACGTGATCAAAATTCCGAGCAAATTGCGAAGTTTGCCGAAGTCTCCGTGAAATGGTCTATTTTATTCTTCCAAAATTGATATCTTAATATTTTTATCCATTTAAGCCGAGGCAGGGTTTTGAGATATGAAAGATAGTTCATGCACTCTTTTGTTAAATCGTTTAATTCATTTCTAATTCACCGCACACACATTATTGTTCTCCCTTTGACCACACATCGTATTCAAGCTAAAAAAAATGTTACAAACACTAACAAAAATGGCACACTTTTTATCATTGGTGTAATTAGTCATTATTCGCTTCTTTAAAGAAATCACCCCGTGTTTGATTATGCAAACAATTCATAACTCAGCAATCAAGTTTATATAATACATACACAGATAATTTGTGTCATTGTTATGCGAAGAAATCAAACATGATTATATGTAGAAAATCACTCTTAATGACTGAGATGTGTGATTTCTGTGGACTTTGCATGAATCACTCTCACTGTAATGATTGATACGTCATTTTCTGTCAATTTGACATGAATCACTCAATGTGATGACTAATGTCATTTTCTGTCAATCTGAAATATATCTTACTGTGATGACTGATGTCATTTTTTGTCAGTTTTGACATGAATCAGTCTTACTGTGATGACTAATATGTGTCATTTTCTGTCAATTTGACTTGAATCAGTCTTACTGTGATGACTAAGATGTGTCATATTCTGTCAGATTTCACATGAATCACTCTTACTGTGATGACGGTTATGTGTCATTTTCTGTCAATTTGACTTAAATCAGTCTTACTGTGATGACTAATATGTGTCATTTTCTGTCAATTGGACTTGAATCAGTCTTACTGTGATGACTAAGATGTGTCATATTCTGTCAGATTTCATATGAATCACTCTTACTGTGATGACGGTTATGTGTCATTTTCTGTCAATTTGACTTAAATCAGTCTTACTGTGATGACTAATATGTGTCATTTTCTGTCAATTTAACTTAAATCAGTCTTACTGTGATGACTAATATGTGTTATTTTCTGTCAATTTGACTTGAATCGATCTTACTGTGATGACTAAGATGTGTCATATTCTGTCAGTTTTCACATGAATCACTCTTACTGTGATGACTGATTTTCTGTTAACTTTTTTGTTGACCATAGGTGGGGAAGAGAGAAACATCTCGGGATGTTTAGAATTACCATTAGCACAGTTACTTTTTTCATTTGCTCAATGTTTTTCGTTTCATATTTACCCTTCATCCACAAAAAGCACCTCAAGGACTTTCTCTTTAAACACGAACTTCTATTTACATTTGCAACATGTCCAACAAGAACATTACGAAAACAGAAACACGGAAAATAGAACACACACACCAATTTTTTTCCCTAGAGCTACCTATCATCCTTCATACAATAACTAATTACCAAGTCAGATAATGTGATCCTTATAAGCCAGTCCATACAGAAATACAGGATGACATACAAAACACATACATACAGCAAACACTGGATAACATTTGATCCCTGGCAATGATCATTAATGTAATAACACTAGTCAGGGTTGAAGAGCAATGGAACACTAGAATAGGGAGTTTTGCAAACCCTAAATTCAAATTTATAAAAATAAATTATACTAAATCTGACATAAGCAACATACAACATTAAGGGGAAAACAAACACATAAAAGATACTTTCAACTATAGGAACAAGGAAGTCTCCTCTATGAAGCAGGTCTGAGAGGGACCACACCAATAAACTAAGAAGAAGATGAATTCGTGTACACTGGTCATGGAGACGAGAAGTGATGGTATAGCATCAGCTACCAAAGCCAACACAAACCTACTTCTAGAAGATGTCGATTTTAATTGGGACTTAGTGGATTTTCTCTCTTCTTCACAAGAATTTGTTTCGGTACCAGCATCTTCGCCACCTTCTCTTTCCTTACCACACGTCGAGGATTTTAAACAGAGGCAGAAAGAAGACAAAGAAATTTTTGCAACAAAAGAAAGAAGCAAAATAAGCTTTTCTCCTTCAACAGCATCAGCAAGAGGATGGAGCAGGAAGGAAATGACAGAAAGAAGAAGCAGAGAAGAAACAAGGTCTATGAGTGAAGGAGAACAGTGAAAGTCAAACGGTGACGGTACTCTTGGACCTATTGCTAGAAATAACGAGTCTGAAACAAATGCATCGACTTTCTTATTACAACCCAAGAGAAAAAGACATTCCAGAGCCAAACAACCCAACCCTGTTACTCTACCTGAGATACCCGCCCGGATGATTTCTACCAAATCATCGACAGGAGCAGGCCTAGAAGTAGGCCTTGGTCGACACAAAGGGATAAGGCAGTTGAAGCTGATTGTTTCTCGTTCCTAAGCTTTTTTTTTCCTCCATATGTTCAGGAAAAGAACGATTTCACATTTGTCGCCAAATCATGGACTTGGCACACGAATGCTACATTCAAAATTACCAACCCCAACCGGAAGAAGAGGACCACAAGAAGAAAGGAAATTTCATCTTTTTCGATTTCAAATGCAGGCAAGAAACTGGCATTCACATTCCCGATTTCTGCGTAGCTCAACGAGCATGCGAGAAGTGTATCCAAGAGCCTATCATTAGTCATAACCCTCACTGCAGTAAGATTTGCAAAATGCAATCAAGATTTATTTAATAACCAATGCTTTGGATGATGGATGGCATTGTGTATACTTCAAGCATAGGCATAGTCTGGTTTCCTGTTTTCTGTGTTCTCTGCATTGCACTCTGCTATACGGAGCATATTAAACAAAGAAGCAGACTTATATAGACAACAATATGACGGAGTAACTTCCCCAGATCTCGCGAGCTGTCACGCGATTTCCATTGAGTTCAGTAAGATATCGTCCAGATGTTTAACCTCAGTGCTTGTTGCACTAGAAAGTGATCTGCAGATTAAAACGGCGTGCATTAAGAATCATTAGCCACGAAAGAGAAAGAAGCAGAACACAAAAGAGTAATTGTGGATCTAACTTTAATGAAAAATGAGAAAATAATTCCTTGGACTGGACTACGGCATGTCCGTTGGGATTACAGTAGCTACGATGTCGTAGCCTCAACTTGTTTTGTTGTGGTTGATGCTACAAACTGATCCCGTGTCATGTAATGGAGCAAAAAAATAATCCTCACTTAAGTCAGAAACACAGATAGTTTAGAAATCTACTAAATAAGTATAATAATTTTGTCAAAGAAGTTTATTTTGAATTTATTAAGCCCTTACACTGTAAAATAAATTGGCGTAGTTATACCTAACCTCACCGTGTCCACTATGACAGAAAACGCGAGACTCTCGCCGTGACCCCTTTTCTACATAAGGCTTGCCAGACTATATATGGATATTCTACGCTATGGCATTAGTTCTTGAATAACTTAAGGCGAGAAGATGGAGAATGATACTTGCATAAATTGCAGAATATGGTTTTGTTTAGAAAATAATTGCTTCTTTGTGGAATTTCAAAGTCACCAGTGAACCGCATTTACTTTTAATGCGCAGAATTTGCGATTCAAACCCCGTCATATTTTTACTACGATCTGTTTACGTTTCCAAATAAGGCATTAACGTCCTTATATGCCACACAAACAAACGAGGCTGAGAACGGAAGTAGGCATTATTTGAACTAATATGGCGGACAATCAAAACGAAAATATCGGATAAGGTAAACGAGATTTTACCACTATTTCTACAACGATTTGCGAACATTCCAGTATTAAATAAGAGGACTACTCAATTTATTTCATAGTATATCAAAAAACATGTTCAAAATTTTTAAAATTAGGCTAAAAATAAGCTGGGTGCATGTGAATCACACCCGGCTGTTCCAGTAGCACGCATAGACTCATGTTAGTACTGTGTCCACAAAAGGACTGAGGAACTAAGATTAGTACTAGGATTAGGTGTGACTTCTGATTCCAAAGACTGCAAAGGGGAATAATCCTTTCATGACCAGGTTTAAGAATTTTAAATTAAATTTTAAATTAAGAATTTTAAAAAATCTGCCATTGTTTGCTACAAGTTATCTGTAGAACACATTATCACCCAAGACATTCTTTCACAACAAAGAAATCAGTAAACTTGCAGAGACAAAACCGTGATTGGATTACAAAGTCAGGGGATCATTGCAGATTTTGTTGGTTTTTAACTTTGCTGCAATGAAAGAATGATCTAAATGTTCAAGTGTAAATTATTAAAGAGAACATGAATCATTAGCCTCTTTGATTTTTGGATAAATGTGTTTTAGAATGAAGTACAATAAAACCAATGATAGTACACATTATTACAGGCAGTAAATTAACTGTAATGTGGTTAAAAAGATTTATTTGGCTTTTTATATTGGGTAATATGTAATGTGTTGGTCTATAATATTGCTACAAAAAGATTATAAGAATACTTAAAAGAATGAATTTAAACTAAAACAAAAATGAACTAATAAATGCATTTGTGCGTTTATTTATATTTTTAGAGAGAGAGTATATTACGTAAGTTGTTATATCCTATTTCAAGTTGAAAAAGTATGGATCATATGAAAATTTGTCAGCACATTTTTTACCCCCACCATTTTATTTGACCCCCAGCTCTGACACCTAGGGTTTTCTTTATCCTCAGTTTTACACCCCTGGGAGATACACTGTAATGGTATGATACAATGTGTAGAATACATGGTACATGTATGGTAGCTAAAGGTGAGACATAGTGTGCAGAAAACATGGTACATTTATGGTGGCTAAAGGTGTGACATAATGTACAGAAAACATGGTACATTTATGGTGGCTAAAGGTGTGACATAATGTACAGTAAGCATGGTACATTTATGGTGGCTAAAGGTGTGACATAATGTACAGGAAACATGGGACATTTATGGCAGCTAAAAGTGTGACACAATGTGTACAAAACATGGTACATATATGGTGGCTAAAGGTGTGATACAATGTGGGCTATATAATCTTGGTACCTAAATACAGCCTTTAGAAGAGGAGTCCCCTTCACAATAATAATGAAATGGATGAAAAGGATTCACTCCTAGTCACACTGGCTTTAAATGTTAATTAGTCACATGAGCTTTCAATCTGTTTATGAACTATTAATTAGTCAAACAGGCTTTCTCTCTATTTATCCAAGTTGTTGATTCAAGTCATCCTTTAGCTACATGTTCTTCAGAAGCTGGCCACAGCTGACCAATATATAAAAAGGGGAAAATCATGCACAACATGTGGAAAATACAAATAAAGAAACCTTTAAAAATTTCATGCATTTTTGACCCAAAAGCTCAAATTCCTTACATCCCTGTATAATGAAACAGTTTACCACAAAGATAACATTTAATATAATTGCCTTTCTCCTTATAAAGATTATTAAAATGAATACAGTCAAAATATTTTATCACAGCTAAAACAAGCCCATTTTCCAATGTGTACAATCGTCTCCTTTTCTGATTTAATATTATCGCTTTCTTTAATTTTTACTATTTTAATTGCATTTCTCCAGTGTATTCTCATATGTAAATAACGAAACATTTGATCACAAGCTTCTTATTTGAATGGTTTTTCTCCAGTATGTATCCTCATGTGCTTTTTCAAACTTCCTTTGTAACTAAACATTTTATCACAAACATGACAGCTGAATGTTTGTTCTCCTGTATGTATCATCACATGCTTCTTAAATACACCACCCTGAGTAAAGAGTTTATCACAAACATCACATCTGAATGTTTGTTCTCCTGTGTGTATCCTTGTATGGATTTTCAAAGCACCTCTCTGACTAAACATTCTATCACAAACTTGACACTTAAATGGCTTATCCCCTGTATGTACCGTCATGTGGTTCTTCAATTCACCATTCCAACTAAACATTTTATTACAAATTGCACATTTAAATGGTTTTTCTCCAGTATGTACCCTTATTATGTGCGTCTTCAACAGATTATCATAACTAAACATTTTACCACAAATATCACATTTTAATGGTTTTTCTCCAGTATGCATCCGCATGTGTATTTTTAAATAAGCACTCTCTCTAAACATTTTGTCACAAATTTCACATTTAAATGGTTTCTCTCCAGTATGTATCATCATGTGCCTCTTTAAATTATAGCGGTCATTAAACATTTTATTGCAAACTTCACATTTGAATGGTTTTTCTCCAGTATGTATCCTCCTGTGCTTCTTCAATACACCACCTCGACTAAACGTTTTATCACATACTTCACATTTGAATGTTTGTTCTCCAGTGTGTATCCTCATGTGATCTTCCAAACAAACACGCTGAATAAACATTTTGTCACAAACTTCACACTTAAATAGTTTTTCTCCTGTATGTACCATCATGTGGTTCTTCCAGTCAACACGCCGACTAAACATTTTATCACATACATCACATTTGACTGTTTTCTCTCCAGTATGCATCCTTATGTGGTTCTTCAAATTATTACTGTAACGAAACATTTTACCACAAATATAACATTTTAAAGGTTTTTCTCCAGTGTGAATCCTTGTGTGGATTTTTAAATGATCACTCTGCCTAAACATTTTGGCGCAAATTTCACATTTGAATGGTTTTTCTCCAGTATGTATCATCATGTGAATTTTCAGACTACGATTCTGACTAAACATCCTATTACAAACTTCACATTTGAATGGCTTTTCTCCGTCGTGTATCCTCGTGTGCTTTCTCAAATAACCACTCTGACTAAACATTTTATCACAAACTTGACATTTGAATGGTTTTTCTACAGTATGTATCGTCATGTGATTCTCCAATTTATTATTCTGACTAAACATTTTGTTACAAACACCACATTTAAATGAGTTTTCAGCAGTATCCATCCTTTCGTGGATTTTAAAATTATCTCTCTAAATTCAAACCTCAAATCTGAATGGCCTTTCTCGAGAGTTCAACCTTTACTTCCCCAACACCGTTATGCAGTGCACATCTTTAACAGGAAGTTCACGGCGAGAACCATAAAAAAAATAAATAAATCAAATAAAAAATAAACTCCACCGGAACTTATGAAGTGTACGAGAAACACTGCTAACAAGCCCTGTTCTCAACCTCTTGTTATGTATGTGTTTATTTTATTTTTTTGTAACTCCACGTAAATGATTTTATCTATTTTGTGTCCCGAAAAAAATATATGGCTGTAATTATGTACAGAATATATTTAGGTCGTGGGTTCGATTCCCGGTCAAGTCATACCAAATACTTAAAAAAATTGTACTAATAGCTGCCTCGCTTGACGCTCAGCATCAAGAGGTTAGTGTTAGGACTGGTCGGCCTGGTGTCAGGATAATATGACTGGATGGGACATTTTGCTTCATGCTCCAGTGTTAGATATCACTATAAACTGCCACACAGTAGACATCGTAGCGATATTACTGAAAAATTGTTAAAGCTACATTAAAAATCATAATCACATTACATCACATCAAGATTTTGCTTTGTAACTAGAGTTTGTTAAGAGTGTGAAATTACATAAGATCAATAAATTAATGTCTTGTCTTACTACTCCTAATCTTAATAATAAGTCGCAATGCCGTCTTTGAATTAATATCTGATTGGCTGTTGGAGGGTTTTATGGTTCTGGAAAAATTCTGTAAATTCCCATTGGTTGAGCTAGATCATATTAATAGGCAGTTTTCGAAGTAGAGTATTGTATCAGCGCGCGCGCGCGCGCGCGCGTGTGTGTGTGTGTGTGTGTGTGTGTGTGTGTGTGTGTGTGTGTGTGTGTGTGTGTGTGTGTGTGAACGGACACGTTTTAGGCATTACGTTTTAGAAAATAAAACTTCCTACGAAAATCAGCACACAAGCGTCAATAACGAAAACCGAAACTTCCAACCTGGGTTACACTAAACAGAAGCCCCTACAGGGTTTGCGCATCTTTGTTTTTTTTTTTTTTTTTTTGACAATTGCGTGTCAAATTTGTATGCATCCTCGTTTACCGACCCTGGATATTCACTGTTGGTCGTCACGTTCCGCCACGCACCCACCCCATCATCACCTCACCCCCCGTTTCTGTAGCATCGCGGTTAGGTGAAAGGAGTAGTGAATGGGGGCGATATAGCGTCAATGGGAGTTATCATTAAAAACCAGCGTGGGGTAATATAGCGTCAAGATTTTTGGCGACAAATGGCACAGCGTGGAGTAATATAGCGCCAAGGGGAATTTTGTATTAGCACACCCTGGGTCTGTATAGCGTCAAGAGAAATGGTCCCAGGTAGCATGACGTCACGGTACTGGACACTTGTCAACAGTGTAGCAATGTGTAAGTACTGTGACGTCAAGCATTCGTCAAGTACTGTGACATCAAGCGTTCGTCGTGTTAGTGAATGTAGTGAAATGTATGTTTTATAACTTATACAGGCAATTTGTTATGGAAAAGTATAATCTTTTCGAGGTATGAAAAGTGGCCCTGAAAAGGGCCTTTGTTTCCTTCTTCTTTTTATTGTCTGCATTTCTTCCACCATTGTCTAACTTTCTCTAAAATTTCTCTCTTTTTCTTTTTTACTTCTTCTTCGTATGGCAACAAGTCTGGATGTCCCATATCTCTAAACTTTTTTTTTGTATCTTCATCCAATTTTCATTCAGTTTTTCAAAGTCTTTTTTCGTCTTTTGGTTTTCTTTCTCCTCTCTTTCTTTTGCCTATGTTTCCTTAATTTTCTTGACCTCTTCTTCCAGTATTTGTTTGATAATGTCTTCACCTTTCTTCATGTGATCTACACCTTTTTTTCACAAAATCCCACTCTGTTAAATGGAAGATGTCTTCCATATAGCATCTCGCTTGGATAACATCTTCTAGAATCTGTTTCTCGGTCCCCACTTTGAAGTATTTTGAATTGACGATTCCTCGTATTTTGTCTGCTTTTTTATGGTTATCAATTGTAACTGATAACTGGTTACTCTTAGTTTGTTTATCAAGTCCTCAGTACTTGTTAACTTCCATTCTTGGTTAAGTTTGTCCAGTTCGTGCACTCCATCCACGATCCAATACAAAAAGTATCTCTTAACTGAGTAAATAGCTCTAGACTTCCAGTCATTTTTTGTATTCTGTGTAGAATGGCACGAATGGTGAACACTAGGGTTTTATATAAGTAAAGCACGGACGTGAATGAAAACATCCCTTAAACTCACTTCACATATGATATACCATCTCATCAACGAAAGAGAAGCACAAAAACACACCCTATACTATCTCATCAACGAAAGAGAAGCACAAAAAACCACACCCTATACTATCTCATCAACGAAAGAGAAGCATAAAACCCAAAATATACCATCTCATCAACAAAAGAGAAACACAAAAAGACACCCTATACTATCTTAACAACGAAAGAGAAGCACAAAAACACACCCTATACTATCTCATCAACGAAAGAGAAGCACAAAAAACACCCTATACCATCTCATCAACGAAAGAGAAGCATAAAACCCAAAATATACCATCTCATCAACGAAAGAGAAGCACAAAACACACCCTATACTATCTCAACAACGAAAGAGAAGCACAAAAACACACCCTATACCATCTCATCAACGAAAGAGAAGCATAAAACCCAAAATATACCATCTCATCAATGAAAGAAGAAGCACAAAACCCAAAATATACCATATCATCAACGAAACGAGCAGCACAAATCATACCATATACCATCTCATCAACGAACGCGAATGCAAACACACACACACACACACACACACACACGCGCGCAATTTTATTGAAGTGAGTGTTTATAGTTACACTTCACTATATTCACACAAGTTGGCAAAATGGCAAAT